>JAYESA010000012.1:93161419-93323919 GCA_036927795.1 Iris macrosiphon
CACGTGTATTTCATCATGTGCTTCGGGTATTGATTCTCATGTGCTATCATGTGCTTCTTGTGCTCTCGCCTTCGTGTGCGCGAGCTATTTTCATGTACGTAGCGTGTTGTGGTTGGATCTAATGGTATTAGTGGGAGAGGGGAGTAGGAGTTGGTTATGTGATCAAAGCCAAACAGTATTTATGTGTATGTCGGTTATGCAACTCACGCATAACGGAGTTATCGTAGTATTTTTCATGTGCAACCTAAGCCGATCACATAACGAACTTGTGCTCAATGCACTTAGCTAGTATTCATGTTTTCTCACCTGCAGTTACTTTTCCACCACTTGTATTGTTCTCCAGTTTATATTACAGCTACCTATTGTGCTCCAGTATATATTTATTTCCTGTGCATCTTGTATACTTTTCTATTGCTCGTCATATACACCTTACCATGTATTTGGAGTTGCTTTCAGAGTTATGTACTTCGCTCTAGTCCTGACTGGGCATATTTTTTCTAGAGGATCCTGAGGACTATTGCCCGATGTTCTACGGGCCGGGTGTTGACGACTGTTGTGACCCCGAGACTGAGGAGGAGTGCGCCGAGGAGACGCCGTTAGCGCCCTAGTTAGCTAGGTGGGTTCCTGGGTTGTTCCCAGTGGTTTATTTTGGATGATTGTACTTATTCTTTTGATGCTGTGAGATGTTGTAGCTATTTTGGCCTTTGACTGTATATTTTTGGATATTGTCTTGCTCTCTTTGGTTCTGTTTCTCTGTTTATATCATATCGTGCTTATATTCTTCCCCTAGATTTTGTGATTGAGAATTCATATATATATTGCGTGGTTGCCCTCCTTTTGGAGAGGATTATTCATATATATATTGCGTGGATGCCCTCCTTTTGGAGAGGTCATGGCCGATTTTTCTGTGAGTTATCTAGATAGTTGGTTGACCTAGAACGGACCTTACAGCGTTCTACCGCCGATTCTGCGGCGTAGGCTGGACGTACCCACGACTCATACCCGATTTTCAGGTGCGGGTCGTGTCATCTAATAATTCACATGATCACAGGTCAATTTAGCTACGGGATATCCATAATTACACTAGGGTCACCTAGTACATATAATTATACATATTATTAACTAGCAGATAACATTAATTACTTATAATTTATATATATACCAATTAAATACTTGTACAATATATATATATATATATATATATATATATATATATATATATATATATATATATATATATATATGTATATATATACCAATGAATAATATACATATACCAAATGTATATTAATTGAGTATATATACTATATATATATATATATATATATATATATATATAAAAATATATATATATATATATATATATATATATATATATATGTATATATATACCAATTATATACCTATTAAATATATACTAATGGAATACCTATACTATACATACCAAATACATACATATACCTATTTGAATACATATACACATACGTACATAAAATTACGGAGGAGGGGACAGGTACGAACCTTGGCGGGCGTATACGGGATCGACGATGACGATGATGACGACGATGACGATGGTGACGATGATGATAAAGACGACGATGATGTTGACGACGATGATGATAACTACGATGATGGCGATGATTACGACTACGACGACGACGATGATGATGGTGATGATCATGGTGAAGATGATGGAGAAGGTGATGATGATGGTGAAGGCAGCAGTGTCTGGATAGAGATCGACGAGGGAAAGGAGTGGTGAACGGTGGTGGTGGTGTAGAGTGGTGGTGGTGAGGGTAATGGAGGTTGGCTGGAGTGGTGAAGTCGAAGTTGAGGGTTGTGCAGGCGGTGCTCCGGCTGACAGGCAGGGAAAGGTCGTAGGGAGGTCGAGGAGAACAGGCGGTCGTGGTTCTGGTACAGTCGGCGACGAGTATGGCGAGGCGGCGCTGCTTGGTTCAGCTGTTCGTCGTGGCGGGATATCGGATTCTGGCGGGGTTCGATCGAGTACCGGCGGGTGATCGGGGAAGAGAGGCGGTTGCGGGTTGAGGGAGGTCGGGATCCTGTCGGGTCGGGAAAGAGATGAAGTATGGCCGGACTGGGCTGGGGAGGCTTCTCCGGCGAGGATGACGGCGGTGATGGCAGGCCGGGGAGATGAAGGAGATCCGGTCGAGTAGTAGTTAGTTGCGGGTCCAGCGGGTTCAACGAGGGGTTCATCCGGCTGTCGAGGGCAGCGGGTTGGTCGTGTGGAGGAGTCTCCGGCCGTGGGTGAAGGGACTCCAACGGGTTTAGGGATGGGGATGATCGGTGAACAGGGAAGGGGATGGGGGAGTCGGCTGTAAGCTTTTTAGGTTTATAGGAAAAAGAAAAGAAAAAGTAAAAGAAAGGATATTTATATAAACATGTAAGGGGGTTTGGTTTGACCTAGAAAATTTTAACTTGGTAAATATTTGGAAAAGGGTTCTCATGTAGGATTTCAAGGGCTATGATTTCCTAGATTCAAAATGGATGGCTAGGATTGCATTTGGTTCAAAGTTTGGAGGGCCATGGTTTAAGGAGGTTGATGTTGAATTACACCCTCCCAAAAATTATGGAAAAATATACATGAAGGAGAAATGAGTTTATTCACGTGTCGTGTCCAACGGGGTGGACACCTTAATGTACTTTTGCATTAAAGTGCCCAACAATTGAAAAATTGCACAAGGTTAGGATTTTGGTTTTATTTAATTAAAATAAATGAAATAGGTGTTCTAAAATTAATTAGAAGTATATGGGGCTAAAATTAAGTGGGACAAAAGTATCATGGACGTAGAGAACTCAGAGTAGAATATTACCCTAATTTGGGTTGCTCAAAATGGGTCGAGATTGTGTCTCCAATTTTGATTGGAACGCACAAGGGTACAAGGGTTGATTTTATTGGAATTAAATATAGACGTTTACGACGAATATTGTGCGACTAAAATGTAGCACAAGGAAGCATATTTATGAGTTACACAAGGGTCAGAATGGAAGGCAGGCATGTCTAGGACAAAGGTATAAAATTTGTTGGAAGGCAAAAGCTAGGGTAGCGCTCCAAATATCGAAGCAACGGTAAGGCACAACAATTAAATAAAATCACGATAATTAATTATAACCCTAAATAATTAATCCCAAAAATTAAAAATTAAATCCATAACACTATATTTCGGTCAGGGGTTCATCAAGTGGGCTTCTAGGTCTAGTCTACTAACTCATGCATTAATGAACACTATATATAATACACATATATATATACACATATCATGTAATTATTTAAAATAAATACACACAATACCTATAATATATAAAATGATAAAAATACCCCTAATTTCAGGATATGGTAGTGACAAGTCTACCATCCTTAAAGAATTTTGTCCTCAAAATTTAAAATCCTCAATAGTCGTATTTATTTATTTATTTATTTTACCATCAAAATATAAATTCATCAAATCACATAATCATGAGGTAAATCCATATTGTTATTTCACGATCTTTAAAATTCTATAAATATCATATTCCTGAAAATCTTCAAATTTGAAATCAAATTCCATTCTTATCGTAATCTTCTCCAAAACTGAATACAAAAATTTAATATTCAATCCTCTAATTGAAATCCAATCAATGCATATTTATAAAATTTAAAAATCTTATCCCAAAATTTGAATTCAAACACTAATCCATTAGTGATCTTATTCCTCGATTCTTTTTTCACACAATACTCAAATAATGTAATACTTACAAAATCTTCAAATACAATATTCAAAATAATTTTTAAATTCATATCTTGCAGTCAAATAAATGTAATGGTAATCTTCTTACATTCCTCTAAATTTAATGACAATTCAATCATATCATAATCTTCATAAAATTAATAATTTAACAAATCGTCAATTCTGCCATATTAAGTTCTCAACTCTTTATTTAATTTAATATTTATCCTCGAAATTTAAGGCATGTTGTCTCTCTTTGTCAAGTTATAACCTCTTCATTAACTCTTTACTACGGTCAAACGCCCAATAATCAAGGTCTAAGAAAAATTATACTTACAGTCATACAACATGCAATCTAGAGAAAACATGCATGGTTATGGTCTCTTTTGTCATGGTATTATAGTCTCTGTCAGGGTGTACTACTAACTATATTCTAGCAAGAAGATCACTGATTCAAGCTATGGTACTAAGAAATTAATTAATCATTCAAATAGACAAAAAGAACAGAAGGAAAGAGCAGAACATAGCCTTCTAACCCATCACTTGGACATCTTTATCCTCTATCATATACTTAACTCTGGCACATTCATTCACAAATTCCTATCCCTATACACTTATACCCATATTAACTAATCACTAGTCCACAAGATATCCATGGATACGTCCACATTGCACACACCTATCTATTGATACCAAAATGTGATACCAAGAACCTCTAAAACAACCATAAGTCAAATGATGCACCCAAAGTTTGATATCCCTATCCTTTGGAACCACTATTTCTACTACAAGCACACCCACTGCTAACTCTCTTACCTACTGTAATTTTATTATACTAGTTGCTCTTATCACTCAAGTGCATACCAAGTACAATACACCATACTAAGTACTACTCCTTCTAATACAACTCTAGATGGACACCCAAGTCAGTTTGTAGTGCCATCTCAGGCATTCTCAAGCCAATAGATCCTTATACATTCACATCATCTACTCTTATACAAAATTATATTTCTTACCCACCATAAAATTTTATCCTCAAAATAAAATCCTCAAAGTTTGACTTCTTGAATAATTTAAAATAAAATGCATATACTTTCCCCAAAAGTCAGATATTCAAACATTAAAATAAAATTTTAATCACTTCCAAAAATCTTTATAGCTTTGACTATGTCTATTGAATTGTGTGTTTGATGATAAACAGAGAAATAAAACTAGGTTTATACGAAACCTTTTCTTTGTTTACAAACAAGAAAAAAGAGAGTACAATTAATCCTATACGAGTATGTTAAGTACAATAAAAATAATTCTGGGGAAATATTACTATAGGAGTCTGATATGCGGTCGATCACTTTGTCCCTTGGACCACACGATGACAAAGAAGTGTTGTAGAAGGAGAAGAAGTTTCAAAGATTGCAGGAGGGATTGAACTCTCGCTACCAAAGTTGTCAATCAACACTCTCTGTATGTTCTCTCTTGATCTCCTCTGATTCCGATCTCTCTTTTCTCTCCCTTTCTCCTGTGACCGAAAGTCTCTATTTATAGAGCTCTGTCACAGTAACTGACCAGTCGATGTAGAATCCAATTAGTGGAGAGAGTTGCACATTTTAAGCGGCGGTTATAATAACTACTACCCACGTCTGAATGATCTCCTGAATCCGCATGTGACGCGTGTCCCATTATGAGGTAATGCGTATAACTGCTTCTCAAAGACCACGGCATGCAAGCCACGTAGGTAACTGCCCCTCACGTAGAGATGGTTGGCATAAAAGCCAAATAACTATCTCGTTGGCGTAAAAGCCAAATAGTTATCTTGTTGGCGTAAAAGCCAAATAGCTGTCTTGTTGGCGTAAAAGCCAAATAGCTGTCCTGTTGGCATAAAAGCCAAGTAACTGTCTTGTTGGCGTAAAAGCCGAATAGCTGTCTTGTTGGCATAAAAGCCAAGTTCTGCGTAAAAGCTTGATGCTGCATAGGTAGATAACCAGCGTAAACTAGCCAATTATCCTTCCTAACTGAGGTCTTGAGCGTATTCTGGGCCAAACACCCTTATCACATACCTTTGCAAATATAGCCAGAGTTGGCGTATTTCGAGGAGATAGCATACGGCGTACTCCTATAGTTGAAAATAGCCTGGTTGGCGTAATATGCAGGGATAGTGATGTAAGCGTATTAACCCTAGTTTTAGCTCTCTCAGTCATTGAAAATAGAATAAAATCTTATGCATTAAATGCAGAGATCTGCCCCCATCTCGTGCATTAACTACAGAGATATGTCTCGAGTTCTGTACGAAGAACAGCTTTTGATGTGGCATCTGATTTAGTCTCATCTTGAGCGTAAAGGCTCATTTCTGCCTGTGTAAAATAGGCAGTGTATTCCTTGAGTGCGTAAAAATAACTTGTATCAAGGATATGTCACTAAACGATAACCTGGGCTTCTGTACGGAATCATCATTACAGCCGTCCTATCGGTCGTCGTACAGTACTCTTTGTCAGGAGTCAGGTTCACTGTTTTATTTGACAGGTTCATTCGAGAAATACGAAGAGTTCCTCGTATAACTTTACGCTGCATTTAAAAGCAGACATAGTTTACGCCGGGGGGAGGTGTAGCAACCTTTTACGCCAAAACAGCCTTGAAGTGCTGCTTTACGCGGGCAACTCTTAAGTCATGTTTTACGCCACATAGCGCTGAAGCTTCTGTTTTACGCGTGCTTCATGCACGTTGGAGGTTTTACGCGTATAATTCCTCAGCGTATTTTTTATGCTTCTACAAGACCCCCTTCAAAGTTTTCAAAGTCCTCGTAATTTGAAATACTTTGAATGAAGCATGAAACGGTTAAATTTGACTCGTTCTGCGAGGCTGATTTCTCGGCAAATTTCCTAGGAGATTTATTGGGATTTGATATGTTCTCTTCTGCCTATATAAAGGCAAGTGAGTGAACCTATTTTTCCACACTTCCTTCACCAAAAAGATGGCCGCTTAGATTCATCGGGCTGACTTAAGGAAGAAGAAGATCATGCTCTTCCAGCATGTAAGGAGCCGTAAAAGGAGGTGTCTTCGAGCAAATGTCCTCTACAATGATGGATCATAGAAGGATATCATAGCTTCCTTTGCTCGGGATAATCAGCAATTTTATATGGTGATTCGTCCAGGAGAGAGGAAGGGTCTCATCGGACCACACAGCTTGCTAGCTGTATTTTTTCCTATTATGGAGCTGGACACTGGTGGGCAGTTTGGTCCTATCTTCCAGTATTATTTTGGGTCTGAATCCCTAACATAATTCTTGAGCGTGGCCGCCAATGACGTAAGAAGGGGGGCTTGAATAATTCAAATAAGCCCAGTTCTGTATCCTCCCGCCATTCACCATTTTCTTGTTCATCGGCCGTAGAAGCCGATGAAGTATCGTAGAAGAAGAAAAAGATCTCCACCAATATGAGAACCTGGCAAAATAGATTCTCGGCGTGATCTTAAATAAAAATGAGAAATCTTTTGTAGAAAAAGGATTTCCATCATATGTAATCATGAAAATGAAAAATCCTTTGTAAACTGGATTTCCATCATATGTAATCATGATCAATGAACTTGTCTTCTTTTACGCATTACTGATTTGCCATATTTGCTGTGGGGAGGTCTGATAATGTGGAGGTTCGACACATCTGAATAATTTTACGCTGACTCTGATAAACGTTTATCTGGTCACGTCCCAACTTTTACGCTTAACGGAAGATGCATAAACAGCTCTTTAGCATTAAGTTGTCTTGAAGATCCAATTGTTATGCTATTTTTGGACGAGGAGTCGCATAGAATTCTGAACTGTCACTTCTTTGATACGAAGAATTTTTGTTCAAACCATCATCTTCAAGAATGGTTTCCCCGAAAATCCCTCGAAATAGGGCGAGAAATATCTGCCAAATAGGTCATACTTGAACTTAGATGTAAAATATTCTGACTAGACTTCGAATGAACTTCCAATGGCCCAAGAAAAAGAGTCATCTTCAATGCTAACCTCTGTGTGTTTCAGGCACTTAGAATATTTTGTAGCCAAAAAGGAGCACTTTCTGCGTAAACCCTTGTAATGGGCCTAGCTTTTGAGCGTAGAATCGTAGATTTGTAGCTTCTGAGCGTAAAAGCTTCTGAACGTAAAACCATAGATTTGTAGCCTCTGAGCGTAAAATCGTATATTTATAGCCTCTGAGCATAAAAGCTTCTGAGCGTAAAACCATAGATTTGTAGCCTCTGAGCGTAAAACCGTAGATTTGTAGCCTCTGAGTGTAAAAGCTTCTGAGCGTAAAACCATAGATTTGTAGCCTCTGAGCGTAAAAGCTTCTCAGCGTAAAACCATAGATTTGTAGCCTCTGAGCGTAAAAGCTTCTGAGCGTAAAATCTGGATCCACTACGCAATATGACTGTCCGTCTTTCTTTTTCAAAATGATAGGATGACGTGGTCCCCAAATCATAACCGACTATTAAATATCGGATTTGGTTAGGATTCGAAGAGTTATCCAAACTCTTTAAATAGCCCAAGGTCTTGAAAGAGAAGCCCTTTATCTGTCTTTGCAAAACCCTTCGTCTCTATGAGCTTCGTCTCTTTTCTGAGAACTTTGAGCTTTGCCATGGCACCGAAACAGGCTTCCACTACTAAGGAAAAGAAAACTGCTTCCTCATCTCGCTCCTCTGCTCAAGCACGAGCAACTCCCATTAGGCTGAGTGAGCCCCAATCTGAACGCAGTGCTCCACCGTCGAGCTGCGCTCCGGACATTACAGGTAAAGACTTCGAGAGAAAAACCCTTCGCACACGTTGTACGTGTACACGCAAGATTATCTTCTGTGCTAAGAGCCTCTTCGAGGAAGATGATGCACAGAGATATTTTATTACTACGCCCACATTCCTAATGTGTCAGCGTAAAAACTCCATATTTTTGCAGTCTGGCGTAAAGACTCAGACTGTTAAATTTTGGCGTATACTGCCAACCTTGAGTTTTATGCACTGAAAAATAGATTCCAGCATAAGACTCAAGTTTTTTGCAGTCTGGCATAAAAGCTCAGACTGTCAGGCTTTGGCGTATACTGGAAAAGTATAGCGTCTAGCGTAAACTGACTTGTTTTCTTGCATTTTAAAGTGGACTTGCATATCCCTCCTTTGGATGAAGTGATGGGCTCTGCTGCTGGGATATTGAATTCCAGCTATCTGGAGGACTTGTCCCATATGACATTCCCCATCTCTGGAACTGAGTATCCTCAAGAAAGGGGAACTCTGATCTCGTCCCAAGGAGAACGGATGCTGCTGAGTATGATCAGTGGGGAGCCCCTGACATACATAGATGGGACTGAATATAAGAAACCAGGTTTCTTATTCAGGGATGTTATCGACAAACAGTCCCAAATTAAGCCCAAAAAAGAAGATTGGGTGTTTACTGCTGAGGGCACGGTCATGTATCTGCCCAGGATGCCCAGAGATTACCCTATCTCGGCATTCTTCCATGCCACACATCCTAGGAAGATGATGTGGACTCTGACTTCCGATCTTCATAGCCGGCCGGTGAAGATCTTATACAACAAAAGATTGAACCAAGGATCCTTTATAAGCAGACCTTCAGGCCCTGTTATGCCTTTTCGAGGATTACTGCTGGGCAGCGTCCCGAGTGAAGATACTTCACTGATCCAACCGGTTCAAATGTCGACTTTCTGCAATGAATTTATGAGGCAGGGAGGAGTGTACCCCAAGGTTAACCCTCGCACCAGTGGATGGCTTAGCCCTGGGAATCTTTGATGGGCTAATTTAATCGCCTGGGCCCTGAAGCACTTCCAGATGGAGCTTGAGAGTATTAGTTTGTTTGCAGCTGTGAGTGCCACTAGTGTTGGGCTGCCTGTCAACCCCAATTTGTTCTTATCTTTGATGGAGCGATATAATTCGCTCACTGGGACTTTCGTCACTCCACTAGGGGAGTTGGGCTTAGCCCTTCATGAGATGGCAGAGATTTTAAGGCTGCCAATGGGAGACACTCCTTATGAAGAGTACGTTCCCATGAATAGGGAGCTGAGGGATACCAACCCTCGGGCAGTGGCAGTATACCAGGAGCTGATGTGCCACTATCTTGCCTGCACCACCTTCTACAAAGAGCCCTCTGATTTGGCTCATATCAACAAATGGGCATCCTACCTCTTCTTTCATCAGGCCAGAAATGCTAAGCCGGACATGGTTGTAGATAGCCGAGATAAGCCCTTGAATCTCCTGAGCATGCTTAATGCCAATACGGTCGATGACCTCATTGAAGACGCAGGGGCTTCAAATTATGTTCTCGATAAGGAGATAGGGGGTTATCCTGCAGACACTAAAGCCTTCAGTTATATGAGACATTGTCGCAAGCCTCTGTCGAGGGAAGCTCAACTGGCTGGCTTTCTCTCTGTCTGGCTACGCCGATGGGTAGTGCCTGGCATCTCATCTGCGGATCGCATTCATCGTAATACCTTATGGCCCGCAGTACAGTTGGTGTTTGGAGCAAGATTGGGCCTGCTTTCTGCCATGGTATATAGAATACAAGCTGGCCTGAGGGCTATTATTGATGGACTGCTTGTAGATGATACCTAGCGTGAAGGATTTTCCAGAGTGGAATTGCCATTCTTATATCTGATGGGATGGTTAATCCTTCACAACACCAGAGTGATGTCTCCTGGCTCTGCCAGTGGTTCAGGAAATAACTTCTTGTTGAATTACAAGAATTCCCTTTCGAATGTGGTGAGCGTCATAGATTGCCGACGAGCATTAAATTTTGTCCATGGCTGGAAGCTCTTCTGTATCGTCCCCCCTGTACATATCAATCAACAGGGGACAAAACTTAAGGATGCAGGTCAAGGGAGGACTATTCTTTCTCCTGAAGCCTTTTACTGGTTGGTCTGTATTAGACCTTCCCACCTGCTGTACAGAAGTAAGGACCACTGCTACTTGGAGCCTTATCTGCCCAGCCGGTTCGCCAGGCAATTTGGGTACGACCAGTTGCATGTGGGGAATCCCATCACCAGCTTCAAGTCCAAAGTTGGACTTATTGATGGAGCTAGAGGATGGCGGTACTTTATTATGGTTGTACTGGTACAACTTTTGCTGTGCCCACGACTTCTGTCTCCATGAAGTTGCGTATTCTTCACTCGTACGCGCAGTTTTACGCGTCCATCAATACCTTCCATCGTGATTTTGATGTATATGAAAGTTTCAGGATGCCCTCCCATAAGTCTACTGAAAGAGAGGAGATCCCATCCGTCTTCTCTGATGAAGGTGAAGACATTACCGGTGCAGACGAGTTCTTGTTGATAATATTGAGAGGCATAATAGCTCCGCCAGCAGAGCCTCTCGTTATCTCCAACAAACGGAAGGCTTCCACTCTGAAAGAGCCTTCCCCCCGCAAGAAGAAGACGATCAGAGGTCCTAAAAAGACTTCCACCAAGGGGGCTTCTAGGAGTGAGCCTGTCATTTCCCCAGTTGGGGATAATTATTTGATCAGAGGTCCTTCACCTTTTAGAGAGGGAACCTCCACAGTTTTGGCTGACAGCGCTGGAGATTCTTTACTTGCGATCGCTGCCGCTACTACCACTACTGGTAGTGCTTCAAGGTCGCCTTCGAGACCGAGTATATTCAGAATCAATATACCTTTATCTAGACCAATAATGGGAGTAATTCCTCCTTCGTGTGTAAGTATTTCCAGAGAGATTCCACCCGATGAACCTCGAGTGGATTTGGGTGATGACTGGGATGACTTCCCTCAAACGTCAGTTGGTGCACCCTCTTCTTCAGGTATGACAGCTTGTTTAGCATCATTAAGAAATGATTTAGCTATACAAGTTGCAGACGCAACATACATACTATTGGCCATTGGTAAATGTTGTCTTCATATTTTCTTCAGGAAAATTAACATCAAATTGATATTAACTTTCTCTTGTCTTCTTTTCAGGTGAAGACATCTCTGGGGAGGGCAGAGTTGACACAACTTCTGACTTTGTTGCGGATCCATTTAATGAAACGGCGATGCTCGACGTTGAAGAAACATGCTTTGAAGCAGCCGATCTTTCATCCGCAACATTCTCAGGTGTCATCCCGCCAGTAGCAGTCCAAATAACATCAGAGGAGGATGAGCCCGCCATCTCGACTGTGCCTCCTTCATTGAGTATGCCAGCAATTTCAACCGTTGCTGGGGTTCCTTCTTTTGTTGCGCCATCTGTAGAGGCAACGACTATGGTGACATCCTCTGCAGTCATTCCAGAAAGGAGACTTACCGATATTACGGCCACTTCCAGCGTCCATTCGAGCTTTGCTATGCTAGTAGATCAATACACTAGCATATTTTACCTCACTTTGAAAAAGTTGATATCGATGGTGCTGGAGAAGAACCTAGGTTTCAATGCTCTGAGGATGTCCTCCAATCTCCCTATAGCGCAGATTAGAAATTTTAGTGACACTGAAAGAGCTGATGCGTTAGAGCAAATAGTTAATGGTTTAGAATAACCCATTAACAAGTATTTGCAACTATCCCGAAGCAGCATCGACGATCTGGTTCGGGCTGAATATGACTCCTTGACTGCGGAACTTGCTGAGCAAATAGAATCTCTAAACAAGTCCATCCAGGAACAGCAGCAAGAGATGGATGAATAGTAGGCTGTCTTGGTGGAGGTTATTCCTCAGCTAGCGAAGTATCAGGTCGAATGTGAGGAAAATGAAGCGAGGGTCCGAGAATTGGAAGCTGAACTCGCTCAGGCAAGGGAGCGGGCTCTCAAGACGTCGGCAGTTCGAGGTGTGCTGAAGGGCCAAATGGATACAGCTCAGCAGAACTTGGCACATGCGGGTGTCTTCCGCGCCGGTTTTGTTAATTCTCTATCCGAACTATCTCGCTTGAACAACGACGAAGTAAGGCTGGAACGGGCTCGCAACAGTATTTTGAACTTCAGGAATGAGAGGATGGCTGCTTTGGCGCGACAGATTAGGGATTTAACTGCTCCTCCCTAATGATGTACCTTTTTGTTTCTCCTGTAATTTCTCAGAGATAATAAAAATATATTTTCTGACTTTGTGGACCCATCACTTTAGAATATGATAGGCTAAGATGAAAGTGATATCAGATATATCATTAACATGACATACTTTCGATAAGGTTTTGCTGAATGTAAATCTATTCAGAGGTAATATGAACCTGATAGAATATAATCCAACTAAATTTGTATACCAAACACTATCAGAGGTAATATGAACATGATAGGTTTACAAATTAGTTAAGCATATCCATTAAGAGGTCATATGAATCTGATAGAATATGATACAGTTAACCTTTTTGCATGGTATCGTCAGAATAAGATCTTCATCATACTCCGTTAAGCAAAGGAGATTAAGTATAGTACTTCTTCGGGAATTTGCAGTTGATAATAGCCATTATCAAATTTTTTATTAGATTTGGCTACTCTGTAAGTGCCATTTGCAATCATATAAGGACCTTCCATTTCTTTATGATTGTTTGTGAGAACTTTGGTTTGTTGAGGACACCCCACTGGGGGATTCTTTGGTGGACCTATTTTTTGTTGCGCATGTTGAGTGCAAATAATAAGTTTGAAACAAGTCCTATTAGAGGTAGTATGGACGTGATAGGTTTTGTGGCTGGTAAAGACGTCCTACTGGAAGATTTTTGTGGACCTATTACTTTTTGCGCACGAGAGTGCAAGTAATAAGTTTGAGACAAGTCCTGACAGAGGTAATATAGACGCGGTTAAATATGACTCGATGGGGATGAATATGGACTGACTCTTTCTTTGTTGGGGAAAATGAGGAGGTAATATGGACATGAACATTTTGATTCCATTGCTAGCATTCCACAGGGGAATTTTTGGTAGACCTATTACTTCTTGTGCACGAGAGTGCAAGTAATAAGTTTAGGACAAGCCCTGCCAGAGGTAATATGGACGTGGCAGTTTTTGTGGATCTAACACCACTGGCGTACTTAGAATAAAGTACGGGTGTTAAGTTGAGATGACAACCGATATCAGAGGTAATACGGACATGATAATCGATAGCCGGACCAGGAAGGTTTGTTCAGAGGTAATATGAACATAACAAACTCAGCCTGAGAGAAATATTATGACAGCAGTTCAGAGGTAATATGGACGTGAACTAGTGTCCGAAAAACTCTTTGAAAGAGTGATTCATTGAGTGTGGTCTATCTAAATATAAAGATAGACCAAGATCGCTCCCTGGGGAGATTGATGGAACGATAGCTCAGAGGTAATATGAACATGGCTAGCGAAAAATGAGACTGGTTTAAATAGTCATTGTGCGAATGTGCGAATAGCCCTAAGGATTGCTCTACTGGGGGAATTTTGAGGATCCATCATTGCGTACCTAGGACTCTTGGATACGGATGATGGCTTTTTACAAGAATTTGCAACGAAGGAGAAAATATTGCACATAGGCATTTGCTGGGGATGAAAAAACCAAGAGTCAATTTGTACATCCGGGTTATGGACTTATTATCCATGGCGTACTTTAAATACAGATAATAAGTTGAAACGACTAGCACTATCAGGGGTTATGCGAACGTGATAGTAGGAAGTCGAAGAGAAGAACTTCACTCAGAGGTAATGAGGACATGGAAAAGTTTTGAAAATATCTAACTCAGTAGAGATAAAAAAAAACAGGGTAGAGGAAATATGGACATAACCATTTTCGGGGTAAAAGATTTACTCTGCTGGAGAAAGTGGAAAGACGTAGTTCAGAGGTGGTATGGACGTGAACTGATCTATAGCCACAAACTAAGAGGTTTGCTCAGAGGTTATTTGGACATGGCAAATTCAGCTGGGGAAACAAAAATGTTTGGACAAATGGACGTGAACTCATATCCGAAGAATTCACTGTGGAGTGATTTTTGAGTAGGGATAGACCTGAAGAATCCGCTGGGGAAACTTTAGGGACTCATCATCCGGTAATTCTTGAGGAAGCAAATTGTCACGTTAGAGTGAAATCAATTTGCAATGATCGTCCCCTCCTTTATAAATGTAAAGTGGTAACTTTGGCGTCGATTAACTCCTGGATTCTCCTTTTTAGTACATAGCATGCCCTTGTGGGGTGATGAATGTACCGATGAAAGAGGCAATAATCTAGGTCATCGATCTTGCCAGTCTTTTTAGGGTATCTGATGTTGGGTAGCCGAAGCTTGTTTTCCTTCATCAATATATTGAAGATTTCAATGATGTCATCATCATTGAAGGAGAAAGTCTCTTTTGGCTTTCGGGCTCCCGATACCTGGGTTGTACTGTCTTCAGGGAAGATGGTCATAGTTGCATCATTTTCAGTCTCAGAGGGAATTCTACCCCCAGCTTTGGATGTCGTTCTATTTTGTCGAGGGAGACCACCCCCAGACATGTCGTTGTCTGGTTTTATAAGATCTGACTGTGGAGGTTTGGAGTTTGCAGGGGATGTGGTATACCCCAACCTAAAACGAGTTCATTGATAGTAAGGATCACCATGCAACGGTATTCTTCTGCCTTTTCAATAATTGAGTCCTTGCTTCAACTTCAAATCATAACCCATGCTTTGTATAATCTTTAAAGCTTGTGGACTATATCTGTGGATTTGTATTTTCCCAGCATCAAACTCGCGAGATTCTTCTTGTACAATCAGTCTATTCCACATTAAGATTATTTGATGCTGATCGTTGCGAGTCGGTGGGACAATAAAGACAGATTCTTCAGGTGGCCCATATGTCATGAAGACGTTAGGTGTTGACGCTACTTCCCACATGATCTCCCCACGCTTGGTAGTTAGGGGAACTGAATCCTGGTTATGACCCATGTATTTGCGTTTCTGGATCAAGAAATCACGCAAATCAGGGAGATTAGCAGAAGAAATAGAATAAGGCTTATTTTGCCTTTTTACTTCAATGGGCTTGTGGAGATTAGGAACCATAACCCTTTCTTGTCCATAGGAATACAGTAGTCCGCCCATATGAGTAGCATACGATCCATCATCCTGCTGAGGAGCGTATTTCTCCATGAAGGAGGTCTTCTTTACACGGATAGGCTTATCCTGGCGTAATTTGGAGCTTTGTATAGATTTGCGTAAAACAGGTGGAGTCCGCGTAATCTTCTTCTCTTGGTGGCGTACAACTCTAGAGGTTGGGAGATTCACCACTCGTTTTCCCTTGATGTGATCCAAGGGTCCACCTGCCACATCACAGATGGGAGATATATTTTTACGCGCATGACGCGTTTAAAATTTCTGGACGGGCACTGAGGCCTTGTCAGAAATTTTGTCTGCCACGTCACAGACGGAAGACGAAGATTTACGCGCAGGGTGCGTTTAAATTTTTTGAATTGGCACTGAGGCCTTGTCAGAAATTTTGTCTGCCACGTCACAGACGGAAGACATAGTTTTACGCGCAGAGCGCGTTCTAGACTTCTGGATTGGCACTGGGGCATTACCAGAAGCTTTGTTTGCCACGTCATAGACAGGAGACGGGTTTTTACGCACAAGGCGTATAGGTTGTGTTTTCACAACCTTGTTGGTCAGAGAGAGAGAGCCTGCAGGAAGGGTAGAGGATGTCCGAGGCATCCATACTTTACACAGCTTTCTGTTGTCCTGGACAGAGAGGGGATGAGAGCTACCCCCTGCGTGAAGCATGTCTTCATAAGCAGATTGGTCGAATTGGACGACCAACGTCTTCTTCGTCGATTCGACGGATACAGCATCGTGTTGAGCAATGGCTTTCTCGTCAGATGAGAAAGTAGTCCCCAACAGAGTCGCCATCTTGTGTTTGATGATAAACAGAGAAATAAAACTAGGTTTATACGAAACCCTTTCTTTGTTTACAAACAAGAAAAAAGAGAGTACAATTAATCCTATACGAGGATGTTAAGTACAATAAAAATAATTCTGGGGAAATATTGCTATTGGAGTCTGATCTGCGGTCGATCACTTTGTCCCTTGGACCACACGATGACGAAGAAGTGCTGTAGAAGGAGAAGAAGCTTCAAAGATTGCAGGAGGGATTGAACTCTCGTTGCCAAAGTTGTCAATCAACACTTTCTGTATGTGCTCTCTCTCTCTCTCTCTCTCTCTGATCTCCTCTGATTCTGATCTCTCTTTTCTCTCCCTTTCTCCTGTGACCGGAAGTCTCTATTTATAGAGCTCGGTCACAGTAACTGACCAGTCGGCGTAGAAGCCAATTAGTGGAGAGAGTTGAATATTTTACGCGGCGGTTATAATAATGCTACCCACGTTTGAATGATCTCCTGAATCCGTGTGTGATGCGTGTCCCATTATGAGGTAACGCGTATAACTACTTCTCGAAGACCACGACATGTAAACCACGTAGGTAACTGCCCCTCGCGCAGAGATGGTTGGCATAAAAGCCAAATAACTATCTCGTTGGCGTAAAAGCCAAATAGTTATCTTGTTGGCGTAAAAGCAAAATAGATGTCCTATTGGCGTAAAAGCCAAGTAACTGTCCTATTGGCGTAAAAGCCGAATAGCTATCTTGTTGGCATAAAAGCCAAGTTCTACGTAAAGCTTGATGCTGCATAGGTAGATAACCAGCGTAAACTAGCCAATTATCCTTCCTGACTGAGGTCTTGAGCGTATTCTGGGCCAAACAGTCTTATCACGTACCTTTGCAAATATAGCCAGAGTTAGCGTATTTCAAGGAGATAGCATATGGCGTACTCCTATAGTTAAAAATAGCCTGGTTGGCGTAATATGCAGGGATAGTGATGTGAGCGTATTAACCCTAGTTTTAGCTCTCTCAGTCATTGAAAATAGAACAAAATCTCATGCATTAAATGCAGAGATCTGCCCCCATCTCGTGCATTAACTGAAGAGATATGCCTCGAGTTCTGTACGAAGAACAGCTTTTGACGTAGCATCTGATTTAGTCTCATCTTGAGCGTAAAGGCTCATTTCTGCCTGTAAAAAATAGGCAGCGTATTCCTTGAGTGCGTAAAAATGACTTGTATCAAGGATATGTCACTAAACGACAACCTAGGCTTCTGTGCGGAATCATCATTACAGCCGTCCTCTCGATCGTCATGCAGTGCTCTTTGTCAAGAATCAGGTTTACTATTCTGTCTGACAAGTTCATTCAAGGAATACGAAGAGTTCCTCGTATAACTTCACGCTGCATTTAAAAGCAGTCATAGTTTACGCCGGGGGGAGGTGTAGCAACCTTTTACGCCAAAATAGCCTTGAAGCGCTGCTTTACGCGGGCAACTCTGAAGTCATGTTTTATGCCACATAGTGCTGAAGCTTCTGTTTTACGCGTGCTTCATGCAAGTTGGGGGTTTTACGCGTATAATTTCTCATCGTATTTTTCATGCTTCTACAAATTGAATTTGAATCCTCAAAAATTTTAATAACATAAATCTCAACTCCTCAAAATTCTTAAAAATTGAAATTTATTTCCACTCTTCAAATTATAGATTTAAATCCACATCTATTCTAAGTATACATATAAATACTCACTGTCTCTAACACACAAGATACACACAGATGCACTAATTGTCTACAACCTCAACTGTGTACTGAAATTTGCACTGCCTGGATTACTTGCACTATAACTCCCAATAATCAAAGTTATCGTCACACGTATTTTCTCCAATGAATTTTTTTATCTATATTAACTGATATACCAATATAATTATCATCACTCGAAGTACTTACTGTTATTAACACCTTGCTCAACTAATCCTCGATATAAAAATATTAATACTCTTGGTATGGTAACACTAGCTTTATCATTAGAACACATCATCAAACTTATTAGAACTCACGATCATTCGTACTAGTTATTAACTTATATAATACACATGCTCTACTTCACTCTCAAAGGCAGGCCTATGGTTCCATATCTCAATTAATGTATAAGTATCTCCCTTTTTAATCTTTTACAGACTGTTACACTAATCTATGATATACTTCATACCTTTCATGATCAATCTTGATATTCTTCTACCCATGGAACACTCATTAATACCCTTTTATGTGTATACACATCTTTACTCTTGACACACCCAAGTATCAATCATCAAATTGAACATCATGCTCCATTAATCTTCAACACAATTCCTTGATACTTAATCGTTTACATAGATCATCCAATTACATAAATTTATGACTGTCCAGGACTGGCATGCTGACTTTGATACTTACTCTTGGAACCATCTGATATTCTTTACTCCTCCTTCTACTAATAGTATCAATACTAACCATAATGACACATATTAAAGAACTATTGGTACAAGGTACTACGCTATAGGTTAACTCTAGATTGATGCCTACTGCTCACATGTCCAACCAAGAAATACTTACAGACTCACAAGCCATACTCAGTCAACACTGATACAAGACACAGACCTAATTGCAAGTCACCAATTATCACACTAATTAGGATCCTTAAAGAATCAAGGCTCAAAAAGAAACTAGGTTAAGGACTGAAAGTATCGCTACTGCTAGCAAAGGAATGATGGAACAAAGTCCTAAAATAATATAAGTAGATAAGTATTGAGATGATACTTTAAGAACCAATTTAAGATACAACCTGATAATCATACATGTCTGTCCAAAATCATGACACTCAGAATCCTCGCAACGCCAGTAAGCATAGCTGCGATAAACGATAGGTTCCATAACTAAGGTATATAACTCTATAATCACGTCATCTAGAATCCCCGCCACGCTAACCGTATGGCTGTGAGAAACTCTAAATTTTATAACTAAGATATGTACATCCAAGGTCAGGTTCCTACGTTTCTGCCACGACAGCTAATGTGGCTGCGATAAACTCTAGGCTCCATAACCAAAGTAGACGTTTTACCTTTCTTATTGTCCTCATCAACATATGTCATCAGATGATACCGTAAATTCTAGTCCATAAAATTTATCTCGATATAAAATCAAACTTAACGACGAAACCAAGAATTAATTTTATAACTGATCAACAGAATAAAATTCAATAACAACAAGTGAGAGCAGACGGAACAAGGAAAAAGATTTGAATTGGAAATTATAATATGATTCTCAAGGGTCGTCCCAGGAATCTCTTAAATAATTTATGATTGAGTATCCTCTCTCATCCTAGTATCCTTTATAGTATATCCTATCGCAGCCACGTAGTAGTACAACTAAGACGTCGCACTACCACGATATCGCACTACTTGCGAAGCTAGACCTGCATGGGCTGCTACTAAAAATATGTCACGACCCGCACCTGGAATTTGGGCACGAGTGCGTGGGTACGTCCAGCCTACGTCGTAGTATCGGCGGTAGAACGCTGTCTAGGTCAATACTCTATCTAATCAATCTCACACGAATATCCAACTCCAAAAGGAGACACAAATATCACCATATAATATGGAATACTCAATCACGAAAAATAAAGCACGATGAGATATCGAAGAAAACAAATAAAATGAAGACAAGTCTAAACAACAATAAATAGTCTAACCTGCATTCATTAACATCCATATCTCCAAGTATGCTGGAAACAAGTCCTCTATGTCACAGTCTGAAAAAAAATATCCAGTCAGGATTGGAATAAAGTACAAGCACTAACAGCAGTTCCATGTATATTGACAAAAACTATAATACAGTGTAAAAAAATACAAGATGGATATAAATACTGGCAATAAATAATACTGGAATAATGAGATACTGGAAATAGAAATACTGGAGCATATGTCATCATCAATGGTGCACTAGCAATGAACAAAAATACAAGTGTATACTAGAACCATGAACTGGAATATCAGTGAATGCTAGAACAATAACTAGAATATAAGGAATGCTAGATCAATATACTAGAGATACATGTCAAGAACATCTAGCTAAGTGTGTGAAACATTAGCATATCATGTGATCAACTTGGGACTGATCAGGCTTGTTACATATGATTAGCTATGATTCAAGTAAGGTCAGGCTAACCATCCGGATAGCTATGATGCGAGCAATAGTCAAGCTAATCACATGTAATAGGTTATGAGGCATGTAATGGTCAGGCTGTACCAACGTGAGATGTGGGTGAGCTATGATGCATATAGAGTTGGGTATGATCACATAATCTACTAATATTTTCCCGTTTCCCCCAGCTAGCACGATGGATTCCAATCACGACTCCTCGTGACCGGTCTCGATGATGTCAACTCGTGTATACAACTGTGTCAGAATCATGTACGCCATACAACTAGAATTATATAGATAATCAACATAATAAAAACTGTCAGAGAATGTACTCGCCTGGGGTCCTGCTGATGGCAATACCAATAACCTGATTTCGAAGTCTTGTCTGAACAATCCAACAATTCTATAGACATCATATAATATAATATTGCATCAGGCATTATACTAACACACAATCATAAATACATTGAACTCAGGGGCTACGCTAGGTATGACACTGGTCAACTAGGGTCAAGTGCGCGTCTAATTGTGCGGGTGTCATGTTTGTAATTGTTGTGCAAAACAGACAGTCAAAATGATACGGGGCTCGCTAGTACGTCAGTGTACATATGGCAGTCTTCTAATAATTCACATGGTCACAGGTCAATGTAGCTACGGGATATCCGTAATTACACTAGGGTCACCTAGTACATATAATTATACATATTATTAACTAGCATATAACATTAATTACTTATAATTTATATATATACCAATTAAATACATATACAATTTATATATATATGTATATATATATACCAATGAATAATATACATATACCTAATGTATATTAATTGAGTATATATACTCTATATATATATATATATATATATATATATATATATATATATATATATATATATATATATGTATATATATATATATATATATATATGTATATATATATACCAATTATATACCTATTAAATATATACTAATGGAATACATATACTATACATACCAAATACATACATATACCTATTTGAATACATATACACATACGTATATAAAATTACGGAGGAGGGGACAGGTACGAACCTTGGCGGGCATATATGGGATCAACGATGACGATGATGACGACGATGACGATGGTGACGATGATGATAACGACGACGATGACGACGATGATGATAACTACGATGATGGCGATGATTACGACTACTGCGATGATGATGATGATGGTGATGATCATGGTGAAGATGATGGTGAAGGTGATGATGATGGTGAAGGCAGCGGTGTCGGGATGGAGATCGATGAGGGGAAGGAGTGGTTAACTGTGGTGGTGGTGGTGTAGAGTGGTGGTGGTGAGGGTAATAAAGGTTGGCCGGAGTGCTGAAGTCGAAGTTGAGGGCTGTGCAGGCGGTGCTCCGGCTGACAGGCGGGGATAGGTCATAGGGAAGTCGAGGAGAACAGGCGATCATAGTTCTGGTGCAGTTGGCGGCGAGTATGGCGAGGCGGTGCTGCTTGGTTCAGTGGCTCGGGGCTGCTCGTCGTAGCGGGACAGTGAATTCCGGCGGGGTTCGATCGAGTACAGGCGGGTGATCGGGAAAGAGAGGCGGTTGCGGGTTGAGGGAGGTCGGGATCCTGTCGAGTCGGGAAAGTGATGGGGGGGCTGGACTGGGCTGGGGAGGCTTCTCCGGCGAGGATGACGACGGTGATGGCAGGCCGGGGAGATGAAGGAGATCCGGTCGAGTAGCAGTCGGCTGCGGGTCCAGCAGGTTCAGCGAGGGGTTCTTCCGGCGGTCGAGGGCAGCGGGTTGGTCGTGTGGAGGAGTCTCCGGCCGTGGGTAAAGGGACTACGACGGGTTTAGGGATGGGGATGATCGGTGAACAGGGAAAGGGATGGCGGAGTCGGCTGTAAGCTTTTTAGATTTATAGAAAAAAAAGAAAAGTAAAAGAAAGGATATTTATATACACATGTAAGGGGGGTATGGTTTGACCTAGAAAATTTTAACTTGGTCAACATTTGGAAAAGGGTTCTCATATAGGATTTCAAGGGCTATGATTTCCTAGATTCAAAATGGATGGCTAGGATTGCATTTGGTTCAAAGTTTGGAGGGCCATGGTTTAAGGAGGTTGATGTTGAATTACACCCTCCCAAAAATTATGGAAAAATATACATGAAGGAGAAATGGGTTTATTCACGTGTCGTGTCCAACGGGGTGGACACCTTAATATACTTTTGCATAAAAGTGCCCAACAATTGAAAAATTGTACAAGGTTAGGATTTTGGTTTTATTTAATTAAAATAAATGAAATAGGTGTTCTAAAATTAATTAGAAGTACATGGGGCTAAAATTAAGTGGGACAAAAGTATCATGGACGTAGAGAACTCAGATGAGAATATTACCCTAATTTGGGTTGCTCAAAATGGGTCAAGATTGTGTCTCCAATTTTGATTGGAACGCACAAGGGTACAAGGGTTGATTTTATTGGAATTAAATATAGACGTTTACGACGAATATTGTGCGACTAAAATGTAGCACAAGGAAGCATATTTATGAGTTACACAAGGGTCAGAATGGAAGGCAGGCATGTCTAGGACAAAGGTATAAAATTTGTTGGAAGGCAAAAGCTAGGGTAGCGCTCCAAATATCGAAGCAACGGTAAGGCACAACAATTAAATAAAATCACGATAATTAATTATAACCCTAAATAATTAATCCCAAAAATTAAAAATTAAATCCATAATACTATATTTCGGTCAGGGGTTCATCAAGTGGGCTTCTAGGTCTAGTCTACTAACTCATGCATTAATGAACACTATATATAATACACATATATATATACACATATATCATGTAATTATTTAAAATAAATACACACAATACCTATAATATATAAAATGATAAAAATACCCCTAATTTCAGGTTATGGTAGTGACAAGTCTACCATCCTTAAAAGAATTTCGTCCTCAAAATTTAAAATCCTCAATAGTCGTATTTATTTATTTATTTATTTTACCATCAAAATATAAATTCATCAAATCACATAATCATGAGGTAAATCCATATTGTTATTTCACGATCTTTAAAATTCTATAAATATCATATTCCTGAAAATCTTCAAATTTGAAATCAAATTCCATTCTTATCGCAATCTTCTCCAAAACTGAATACAAAAATTTAATATTCAATCCTCTAATTGAAATCCAATCAATGCTTATTTATAAAATTTAAAAATCTTATCCCAAAATTTGAATTCAAACACTAATCCATTAGTGATCTTATTCCTCGATTCTTTTTCCACACAATACTCAAATAATGTAATACTTACGAAATCTTCAAATACAATATTCAAAATAATTTTTAAATTCATATCTTGCAGTCAAATAAATGTAATGGTAATCTTCTTACATTCCTCTAAATTTAATGACAATTCAATCATATCATAATCTTCATAAAATTAATAATTTAACAAATCGTCAATTCTGCCATATTAAGTTCTCAACTCTTTATTTAATTTAATATTTATTCTCGAAATTTAAGGCATGTTGTCTCTCTTTGTCAAGTCATAACCTCTTCATTAACTCTTTACTACGGTCAAACTCCCAATAATCAAGGTCTAAGAAAAATTATACTTACAGTCATACAACATGCAATCTAGAGAAAACATGCATGGTTATGGTCTCTTTTGTCATGGTATTATCGTCTCTGTCAGGGTGTACTACTAACTACATTCTAGCAAGAAGATCACTGATTCAAGCTATGGTACTAAGAAATTAATTAATCATTCAAATAGACAAAAAAAACAGAAGGAAAGAGCAGAACATAGCCTTCTAACCCATCACTTGGACATCTTTATCCTCTATCATATACTTAACTCTGGCACATTCATTCACAAATTCCTATCCCTATACACTTATACCCATATTAACTAATCACTAGTCCACAAGATATCCATGGATACGTCCACATTGCACACACCTGTCTATTGATACCAAAATCTGATACCAAGAACCTCTAAAACAACCATAAGTCAAATGATGCACCCAAAGTTTGATACTCCTATCCTTTGGAACCACTATTTCTACTACAAGCACACCCACTGCTAACTCTCTTACCTACTGTAATTTTATTATACTAGTTACTCTTATCACTCAAGGGATCAGAACTATGGCATCAGAATAAACGTCTCCGGATGCTGAAATAAATATCACCAATGTTCCCAGAATAAGCGAGATAGCTAAAAAACACTATCCTTTCGTCCAATTTGGACACATGGACAATACGATAATTTTAGGTCAAATGGGGTCCACATGTGGCCCACTTTGCACCAAAAAGCGTGTCAGAGGTAAATGTCTCTAAATGGGATAAATTATAGATCAAACAAATTTTAAACGTCGATACAAACTCAAGATATGTCCAATTTTGAATTTCGGTGAGCCGATCACAAATTCGCCCTTCAAGTCAACCCGTGGAGCCCGCGAATAGGCGGCTTTGTCAAATGTCTCAGAATCGCGTAAAACTTGGGTCACAGGACCAACGTGATATCACGAATCTAATGGCACAAGTTTCGTAACATTTCGACGAGCGTACACAAAATGGGTTGGTATTTTGTAAAAGTCGCGATACGGGAACTTTTTGCGGATACGGGTTGATTTTGACGCGCACACACGTCCGAATCAACTTCCGTGAAATCCCACACATCAGGATATACCATACGCGCATTTCGGTGCAATTGGTACGCGATGAGGCGATCCCGTTTGGCGGGACGTACTCCGTATCACAAAATCTAAATTTTAAATTACCAAATTTTTGGTCGTTTTGGAGGTCGAATAATTTAACAATTAAAGCAAACTAATAAAAAGTAAAATAACAGAAATATTCTCGTTTATATAGAGAAGAAAACCCTTTAATTAGATTTTAAAGATATTAAACAGGTTGGTGGTAAATTAGGCATGAACATGGGGGTTTGGTATTGAAATTCTGGACTGTTTTGGTTAGTTTTTCGGCCATTTTTCGGTCGATTTTTTGACCAATCCGGGACACGAAAACTTGTCCCGCTTGAACGAAAATCCTAGAGGTTTAGGTTGTAAACGTACACGGATAAACCGCTAGAGAAAAGCCCGAGAGATGAGAGAGATATGTTACTGCGAAGATGGGGCCTCGAGGCAGCGCTGTTGTGGTGTACACGCGCGCGGCGGAGGCGGACGGCGGCTGTTGCTGCGACCCGCGGCTGCGGCTGCGTGGGGCGGCGGCGGTCGGCCGGAGGTCGGGGTTGAGGTCGTCGGGGGGGGCGACGCCGGGCTGGGGTAGGATTAGGGTTAGGGTTTAGATGGTATTATACGTATATGTATATATATATATATATAATATATATATATATATATATATATATAGGCAGGGAGAGGGATGGGATGTTCTGGGCCGCGGGGGAGGTGGGGGGTGAAATTCTGGCTGAAGGGGGTTCGGAGATTAGTTAGGAAATAGGTTAGGAATAGTTATCTATTTCTTTTCTTCTGCTTTTTCTTTTTATTTATTAACATCAACATTATTATTATTATTATTATTATTATTATCATCATTATCATTATTAATATTATTACTACTATTACTATTTCTATTACTATTTCTTTTATTATTATTACTATTATTATTATTATTGCTATTACTATTATTATTATTATTACTATTATTATTATTATTATTATTATTATTATTATTATTATTATTAATAACTTTATATTTATTAACATATATATATTTACATATATAGATGAGGCTATATAAAATTTCAAAAAAAATATTTGCACATAGAATAAATTCTAGAAAATCTATCGCCCTTTAACAAGACTCTAAAATAACAAAAAATATTTTGTGTAATAATTCTAAATGAGTATTTATATAATTTTATTAATCAGTAAAAATTTATTTTCTATTTAACTCTAAAAATACTCTAAAGAAGTTCAATAATTTACTAAAAATACTTTAAATAAAATTTAAAATTTTAGGGGGCTTACAACTTTATAGGGGATAACATCATAGCTAGCTCCCTTGTAGGATAGCTTCACAGTTGGCTAACTCCGCTGAAGACGCAATGTCGCCGCACAGCTCCATTATGCGGATAGCCAGGGTCGTAGCACATATGAAGATTATAGGTCGTTTAACCTATTTACCAATCCACTAGGTAGAATTTTAGTGCGTAACAACCCACGTTCTCAGTGGGTTGTTATGACCCAAGTAATGGGCCATTATGGTTGTGATTCTGGTAAGTAATGGAAAATGATAACTTCTTCTTGTTGAGGACTTTAAAACCAGTGAGCCCTGCATATTTTGCAAGTTAACTTCGATGATTAGCTCCGCTACGGACTTTTAGGTCTTGTTAGTTTAGTTTAGAGCTTTGTTGTAGGCTTATTCTGTTGTTGAGCGGTTTATATGGACTCCCATAAACTCTATAAATAGCCGTTTGGAGGGTTGAATGGAGGGGATCTCCACTTTACCTTTTAAAAAGATTTATGAGAGAAAGAGAGAATGAGAGTGCTTTTCCTCTTTTTATCGGCATTATAACAATCAATTTACCAACAACTCATCGGCTTGGTTTCGTTATCAAATTTCTCCTGAAAAGTTCGTGTGTGATTCCGACAATTTCGAAGCAAAAGATCGAGTCTTAAGTATAAAAAAAAAATTATGGATCATCACAATAAAGAAGCATAAGATCGAATCTTAAGTATGGATCGTCAACAGAATAAAATGGTCGTGCGCTGACCAGACTTCTAGACTTCTATCGATGCATTTTCTAAAAAAAAAATTAAGTTGTACAAATTTATTGTAAGACAGAATATTAAGTTGCACAAATCAATAAAAAAATTTCATTCCTTCAAAATTTGTACACACAAAATATGGTCCAGCGGTTGAGACTGATGTGAATTATTAAAAATGTCATAGATTAGAGCCCAGACATTGAAACAAAATACATATAATATGTTTTTGGTCAATTCCATTTCGAAGTTTCACAAGCACTAATATGCAAAGTTGAAAGAAAGGGAGGACTCACACTGAGCTCCTTGCCAACGTGCACTCCACCCCGACCCCGTTATTCTCACAACCAGCCGGTCACCTAAACAATCAAACCCCACAACTTTATCACATTTACAAATCACCCACTCCTTTCTCCCCCACCGAAACAAATCGCAATTTCCCTCCCTCTTCTTCTCCGAAACAGCCCTTTCCCACTCACACACCTCTTCTCGGAAACAGCTCCTTCCAACTCTCACACCCCTTCTCGGAAACAGCTCCTTCCAACTCACACACCCAACCGGAACGCTCCACGTGGACAAAACGACACCGTTAATTCCGGAAACAAAGAGGCGTTATTCCACGCCGACGCGCTCCTCCTACCTTTCCCATAAATAAAAACTCCTCCATCTCCCCAAACTCCACCTAAAAAAAACCTAATTTTTATCTGAAAATTTCTAGGGTTTCTTCTCCGATGGCTACGAGCCTATCTCCCACTTCCTCTTCCTACTGGTGCTATTGCTGCAGCCGCTTCGTCAGAATCTCTTCCCGCCACGATGCCACCGACGCCGACAGCGTCGCCTGCCCCGACTGCAACAGCGGCTTCCTTGAGGTCGTTGCCTCCCCTCCCCCTCCCCCTCCCCCTCCCCCCTCCCGCCGCCACCCCCGCCGCCGCAACGTCCACCGCTCCTCCCCCTTCAACCCCGTCTTCCTCCTCCGCGGCAGCGGAGGGAGCGGTAACCTCACCCCCCTCTCCCCCACCCCCATCCCCACCTCCGCCACCACCACAACAAGCTTCGAGCTCTACTACGACGACGGGGCCGGGTCGGGCCTCCGCCCTCTTCCCACCAGCATGTCCGACTTCCTCATGGGATCTGGCTTCGAGCGGCTCCTCGACCAGCTCGCCCACATCGAGACCGCCGCTGCAGCTGCCGGGTTCGGATCAGGCACCGGGTCCCGCGGCCGTCACCCGCCTGCCTCCAAGTCGGCGGTCGAGTCTATGCCAACCGTCGAGGTCGGAGCCGGGTCGGAGTCCTACTGCGCCGTCTGCACCGAGGCGTTCGAGGCCGGGTCGGAAGCGCGGGAGATGCTCTGCAAGCACATCTACCATTCGGAGTGCATCCTCCCTTGGCTCTCCATGCGCAACTCGTGCCCTGTGTGCCGGCAAGAGATGCCGTCGGAGGAGGAGGAGGGTGGGGGGGATGAGGACGGGAATTCTGTCGGATTGACTGTTTGGAGGCTGCCGGGTGGAGGATATGCGGTAGGGAGGTTTGCGGGGGGCGCCGGGAGGGGAATTGGACCTCGGTCCGGATCCGATAGGGAGGTGCCGGTCGTGTTTACGGAGATGGACGGCGGGCTGATCAACCTGGCAGGGGCGCCGAGGAGGGTGACGTGGGCTGCCCCGATAGAGAGGTCGGGGAGAGGGAGGGGGATTAGAAGGTTTTTTCGGAGTTTTCTGTCTATGTTTGGGCGGCGGGCTCAGTCGTCGACGTCAAGCCGGAGAGGTATTGTCCAATCAGGGTGAAGCAGGGGAATTAGATGGTGGCAGGAGTTTGGGATTTTGTAATGTTGGACATTTTATTTGCTTGATTTTGCTTATAATTCAGTTCTAAGACTTTGTCAATAGAAAAGGCTCTAGGAAGGAACGAAGGAAGAAGCAAATGTAATGGGCAGAAGATAGTGGAAAAAACATATTTTTTGGCAGAACAGAACATATGACACTTGAAAACATTTAATGTTAATATCAGAGATTCGCTTTTTACCAGCATTGTAAGAGTTACATTCCAACTTCTAAAGGGAAAGTACCTAGGATTCAATACTAGCGAATTGGAAAAAAGGTCTATGCTTGCACATTGTATGAGCCATGTTAAAGCGCTCTCATACACAGGGATACGTACAAGTAGCTAATACAACTCCAATATTGGCAAAAGACTGATCACATTGTTTTATTAACCTTACACTTCAGGAGACAGGTAAACGTTATTGTATCACTGTGGGAATTTAACACGTCTACAACTTACTACATTATGAATATGATCTCACAAATATTTAATGTGTCACGAATATGATCTCACAAATATTTAATGTGTCACAAAAGATCGAGTAATATATATTTTACATTGCAGGTGTACTATATCTAGTGATTGTAACTAAACAATCGTTAATCATATGAGGAACTGCAAAATTGTTTATGTGCAGGTGATGCGCTTCTGCAATCAGAAGCTGGGGCCTCATGCAGTAAAGTTGAGTTTCCATTCTGAAATTGTTGAATCGAACCAATCCACATTGCCTGGTCTAGTCTCTGTGGAATTGCAAGACTAATATTTTTGTTTTATGTAAAAGATGTTCCCTGAACAATGATTTTTCTTGCCTGGAAGCTTCTGCCTTCCAGGGGGATTACAGGTACAAGTTGAAGGAATCAGCTTTTATTAGCTGGTTTGTAGCAATGAAGAATAATCAGCAATGCTGCTTTTGTATACTGCTCAATGTTTTTTGACAGTCGTAAAGCATACACCAACTTACAGCCTGTGCCTGGAGCACGTCCAAGGCTTGCACAGTGCCTTCCCTCTCTAAGCATCTTCCTTAATCTGCATAACCAACAAATGTTTAATAGCAGATGAGCTGACAGCATGTCAAATGCACCATCTACGAAAGATCATTCACCAATAACATAAGTAGCTAGTTACCATGTTTCCATTATCTTCATTGCAAAGATCTAAATTAATGGAATACCGGATAATATAGAAGGAAGTAATTTCACACAATGTGAGCAATGAAGTTGAACTTACACTACGCTTTGCAACTTCCCTTATTGAACTTTAATCATTCTGTAAGCAATGAAGTGATTGCTACCAGTCGGAATTCCAATCTCTCGGGATCTATCTTCTGCTTGTGCATCGTAGTATGAGTTCAATCCTGAAAACCGAGTCCAAACAAAGCTTTGTTGGGAATCGGACACATCCTACAAGCGTTTCAACACCGTGTCTAAGAGTGACTGCAGCGAAAACTTTATGCCAATCCACCTGAGATAACCAACCCCTGTCTAACGAACACCAAGCACAGATAAAGACAAGTGTATGACGGTGACTAAGTCACCTGGACAAATCGTAACCTTTATAACTCAGATGAAATTACAAGATTGACAAAATCAATGTTTAACCATTTGCCCTAATAGATTCAACCCCCTCACCACACTCAAGAAGAAAAGAAAGATATCACAATTGAAATCACTCACCAACCCGTAGCAATCTCTCTGATCGAAGGCGACGACTCCTCGATCAGATCCCTTTCTTCTTTCTGTCTTGGATGACGAAGTCCTAAGAGCAAAGCACATAGTTTCTCTTAGATTTTCTGTGGACGAGCACCGCGAATCTCCAACTTGTGCTATCATTTGTTTCTCCACTCTCCTCCTATTTATAGGATGAGAAATTATATTTTAGGTCATAATAGAATTTCTGTCACTCCCCGTTCCTGATATACGTATTTAGAACATATTTTTATTTTAGCATGGTTGCATGTGCATGGAGACTAGACTCATTCTTTGGTTTAACCTAGTTCATGGTTTATTTGTGGATTGATTCAACTCATGAGAACCTTTGGTTCAACCCTTAACCATACCATATATAACCCAACATTTTCTCTCTCTCTCTTCACTTCTTCGTTACTTCCTCTTCTCTCCCCATTTCCATAGGCAAGTACACCTTGCATGAGAAATAATTTTTTTTACATATTATTGTTCAATTGTGTTTATTATATGTTTTTAAGTACTTTTAGTTCTTGGAGTTTTCTGTTTTGATAGATTGATTAGTGTAGATCTATATTTCTAAACTTAGGGTTTTCAAGGATTTTATGAGTTTTTCTTTGTTTTGATCTATTAAACTTTGGTCTTTGAAAACCAGTTTTTGCTACATGATAGAGCCTTCAATTTATAGAGCATTTTGGCTTTAGGTTCACCCGATTTGGACTTAAAATGAGAATTTTGTGGACAAACAAGATTTTAGTTTTTGGAGCTTTTCTGCCATGGCCGAACCTGCTATTGGAGAAGACGAAGTTTCCATGCGGCCAGTGAGAATATGCGGCTGAGAGTGTCATGCAGCCCGAGAGGGTTATGCGGCCAAAACTCTTGCCGCAAACTAACAGCATGCGTCCATATTGTTGGACGCATGACTGCTGATTTGCATAGTGTCCTTGAACACCTTGTTCTTTCACTCGCTGAACGAATGAGAAATTTGCTAGTCCTAGAGAACATCATGATGCATTGAACCCCATGCGACACCGATACTCATGTGGCCTGGAGAGCATGCGGCCACTATTTTCTTGGACGCATGGCTCTGAACCTGTGTCACTTATTTTCTATAGTTTTATCTTTTCTTCCTGACACACTTTATGGCTTGTCACCTCTGTCACTTTATGTCACATCTCTGACACTTTATTTATTTGGCTGTCACTTCAATACTTGACCATAGGAGTAGACCTTAACCCTGAGCATGCGGCCAAGTGGTCCATGCGGCCTGACTTCATGCGGCCTGACTTTTCATGGGGCCTGACTTCATATGCGGTCAGGACTTGTCATGCGACCATTTGGTTCTTGCGGACCTGACTTCATATGCGGCCAAGATTTATCATGCGGTCTGACTATACATGTGGCCTGACTTCATGCAGCCTGAACTTTCCATGTGGCCTAGAGACCCATGCGGCCTCGCTTGTTTTGATTGACTATTTTCTTGACTCTTGTAACCCAATGTATATTGGTAATTGGAATCGAATACTGTATCCGTGTTGATACCCCTATTGCCTGATTATCGTTCATGATTTAATGTGCGTCGAGGTGTGACACATCCTGTCACGTGTTAAGTGATATTATAAATATATATATCGTCTCTCCAGCACGGGCATAATAAGCGAGTCAACTACCAAACGTGGGTAGAATATTGATTGTCTGAATGTTGCATACACGCTCGGGTGAATCCATATTTGACTTCCATGGATTCGTATTTAGCGTGCCCGTACCTTGTACGACATCTTAAAAAAAATTCTCATGTGATCGCGTCTTGAGATTTTCAAGCACAATATAGGACTAATTAGGTAACTAAAAGTGGTAGTAACATTGGAGGGAACGGTATCCCGAGATCATGCCAACGAACCTTCCCACAGAGATTCATTCTAAGTGCGCTGTGGACTGGCCACCATAGATACTGTATATCATCTGCCTCAGTGGAGTGCAGTATCTGACTTATTATTGTGTCGATCCACTGTTTCAATATAGGAATACTGAAACCGCTAATACTGTATTTTTAGCGCAATGGCCTTACGGGGGACTGGTGCATCCTACAAGTGCCTATTTTATTTATTTGGTTCGGTTAGCTCATGTTCGGCACTGGCGTGATCTGAGGATACTTATTATGCATTATTCTGAGATAACCTTAGACTGCACAAAATAGCAAGCCATACAAATAATTGGCCAATATAAGAAATGGACTTGGTTGTGATTGTAGTATTCATCTAGTAGCCTAGAAAAATGGACTATCTTAGTGTGATAGTTCAACCATTGTCCTTATTTGGTTGTAGGGTTGAGCCTTAGCGCTAGGATATGCCATAACACTACCAAAATATGATGAAATAGCGACGATTTTAGCAACGTCATCATAAAACATCGCTAATATTAAAGACTTGAGCGACTCCAAAAATAAACGTCGTTATATGTCGTTGTTGGCGACACATAGCAACGTTTAGTGATTGTACTTTAGTTTTTTAAAAGAATAGTCTCTATAAGCTTCTTTAAGGTCGCTAAACGTCGTTGATTTTTTTGATTTAGCGACGTATTTACTGACGTTGCTTTTTTTGATTTTTAGCGACGCTTTTAGTGACGTCGCTAACATCGCAATTTTTTTAATTAGCGATGTCTATTTATGACGTCGCTAATTTTTTTTTAATTAGCGACGTTTAACGACGTCTTTTGATGACGTCACTAAAATTTTTAATATAGGGTTCAAGATTTCATTTTCTTCCATTATGTCGAACTCCTCCCCAAAATTTTGAAAATCCCCCCTCTTCCCCCCCCTCCGGCGTCCTTCTCTTCCCCCTATCCTTACCCCCCCCACCGGCTCCCCCACAGCCCCCCTACACCGGCTCCCCATCGCCCGAGCGCCCCCCTCCCGCACGGCTCCTCCCTTCCGGCGTGGCTCCTCCCCTCCGACGACCTCGGGCTTCTCCCCCTCCTCCTCCTCCTCTAGGTAAACCCTAACCCTATCTCTCTCTCTCACAGATGCAGACACGATATGACACTGAAACAGACACGACACACATACTGTCATAGACAAACCCTAAGACAGACACGATATGATACGCACATACTGATAAAGATACGACACACATACACTGACACAGACATAACATACAGTCACAAACACACACACTAAGATAGACACGACACACAGACACTAACACAGACACGACATGATATATATCCATGTAATTAATTAATTTACCATATTAACACACATTTTTGTTGTAAAATAATATTGCATGTGTGTATTTAACTTAATTGATAAATGATAGATGTGACCATCCTAAATAGGGTTTTTATATATGTATCCGAAAATCAAGTTAGAGATTTTACTTAAGCATTAATGTAGTGTGAGGGATAAATTCATAGAGGCTGTAAACCCTAACCCTATCTCTCTCTCTCTCTCTCTCTCTCTCTCTTACAGATACGGACACGATATTTGATAGCGGACATGACACATACACAGACATAGACACGATACGGGATATGACACAGACACATATACTGACACGATATGTCACTGACACGATACGGGATATGACACAGACCCTAACCCTATCTCTCTTCACTGACATGACACAGGACATGACGCAGACCCCTAACCCAAAGCCGAGACACGACACAGACCCTAACCCTATCTGAGTTAATTAGACACAATATTGGGTATCAAGTGAGGTATTGTACAGTGCACACTTGTGCACAATATAGTGAGGGTGTGTGTAGATATCTCGGTGCTGCAGACACTAACCCTATCCTAATCCTAACTTGGACACACACACACACACACACACACACACACATATGCGGACACTAACACTAACCCAAAACTCGAACACGCGGATACACTAACACGCATACACTAACCCTAACACGAACACACGCACATGTTTGTATCATGTCATCTCATGATACATATGGTGAAATTGTATGACACATGGATATGAAAGTTTAGGATACGATATTGAGGATAAAGTTGTAAGCATTTTATCGGACACGGACACACGCATACATATCTAGTGTGGATATCCAGGAGGACGAGGAAGGCGAACAAGATAAATTTTCTGAAGATGATTAAAAATAAAATATTTTGATTGTAGAATGTGCTATATTTTGACTGTAGAATGTACTTTTTGGATGAAGACATGTATTATACTTTGACTATAGAATATACTATCCATTTAGACTTATGACACTACTAGTTATTTACTGTACAATTCTATTAATGTTGTGAGATATGCATAATATTTTGACTGTAGAATGTACTATATATTTGTTTATTTGTTCTATCATTATATGTTGTTATCAAGTATGACAGGATGACGCGGAGAGTTCGGCAGGTCCCGAGGTAGACGGAGTGCTCCTCCGGTACTGCCTACTGTTGGTTTTGGATCCTCTGTGCCAAGTACTCCAGTATATCGACCAGTCACATCTTCGACTGTGGCGACGTTACGTGGCAGCACTCCTGGGACGAGTAGTTCCAAGCATGAGACTACTACCTCGTCCAACGTTCCTCCTGTTGATGGAACCATAGAGAAAGATGAGCATATAACAGAGATTGAGCCGACGTCATCCCAGCATCAGCTAGATCCTCTATGCACATCTCTGAACGAGACGAGGACAGAGATTTGGGCCGACGGTACAAAGTAAGTCAATTAGGTTGTTTAGCATCATATATATCGTGTATTTCTTTATTCATCATATATTCACTTTTTTGATAAAAATAATTATCTCTGTATAGATATCGTCCCTCGTCGGTATAAAGAAGTCTGTGCCACTTTCTGAGGTACAACTATGGTGGCCCTTGGATCAACTACTCTGATACTCCGGATGAGGGAAAGGCATTCTGGTTTGCGCACTCCAAGGTAAAAGTATATTATATCAATCATCTAATTTATGCATGTTATATAACTTACTAAATTACTTCTTATAGTAAACGTATTTCTATCTACCGCACCGGACCGAGTTGATCGAGCAGATATTTTCTGCCATTGCCACCAAGCTGATCCGTGATGCTCTGGATGACCAGAAGGCTCGTGATCACGAAGGAAAACTGATCCAAGGTTGGATCACGCCTGAGCAGTAGACTACGATAAGGGCTAGATTCGACGATCCAATGTACAAAAAAATGTCTGAGAGGGCCAAGGCGGCTAGGCAGAAGGCAGTAAAGTGGTGTGGTGACTCGATTCCAATGACGGAATATTTTTGTCATTTGGTATATTTTTTATTTTAGATATATTATTTTAATACAAGTACGATAAAATTGTAGTAGGATAAAATATTTAATTTTAGTACTAAATAATATATTTTTAACATGTACAGGGGAGTGAGGATGCCAACATGGTGACCGTCTTCCTGGCCACCCATCGAAAGGGCAAAAATCTCATTGATGAGAGGGCCTCACAGACCTATGTAAGTATTACTTTACTTTGTGTTTAACTTAGAAAATATGCAAATAAATATCCATGTAGGTAGTAATAAGTACCTTAGACACATTAGCAATTATTGAGTATCTAAACTTTTTTAGGCCAAGTATCTTAGGCTGCGTGAGCGAGCGACTGCTAGTGCACCTACAGCGGAAGAGGCTGGTACTTCCTCGCAGCCCTCTCCAGCTCCATCGGTGGACGAGTTGTAGGTGACCGTCGCTGGTGGCCTCTAGAGGGGTACGTATTATAGTACGGGATCCTATGGCGCCCTTGTTATGACGTAGTCATCTAGGGCCTCCACGGCAAGTACATATTCCCCACAGCCCTCTCAGGCATCGGCCCGAGTCTAAAAGACCGTTGACCGTCATATTGCGTCTCTCCATGACGAGTTGCTGCGAAGGATGGAGGAACAGCCCCTATCTCAGCCGCAGGCAGACGATGCAATGCTCATCGTACGATTTGATACGTTCGAGCGCAACATCATGGAGCTCAGGGATATGACTGCTGATCTTAGAGAGTCGACAGAGCGCAGCGTGATGGAGCTGCAGGCATCACAGCTGTCCATTGGTAAGCAGCTGACGATGATGCAAGATTCAATGGTTCATAGCAGTACGAGGCTGTTATCTACAATAGATTCATACAACCATCGACTAGCAGAGTTGGAGCAGATACGTCCTCCTAGTGCGCCTTCATCGACACAGACTCCACCGACATCATTTTCTTCTCCATCGACATCGGTGTCGATTTCACGGGAGAAGTATAATTTGTTCTTATCCTTGATGCGCGCCGGTGGTCATTCTCCTTCAGATCCGCAGTAGTACTAGTTAGGATAGTTTACTGGTTGTTTGTGTTTTGACCTATGATATTTGGTCATTTATGAATAATCTTTATTTTTTAAGGCTTTCGGACTTTATTTCTTGCACTCAGTTGTGTGGATATTTATTGTATTCTCTACGCCGAGATTTCTCCAAACTCGGTTTGTAATCCCAATATTTTGTTTTCTTCAAATTTTACTATATTATTTATATTAAATATATATTAATTTATCGGTGTTGATTGTTCAACTGAAGGGGTCGGCGAACCCAGGAAATTTAACGGAGGGTTACTCCGGGTCTATTTATATAAATTGTGAATTCATAAACTGTAGGAAGATTGGTTTGGAAACCATTCTATATTTATTTATTTTTTACTGAAACTTTAGCGACGTTTAGCGACGTTTATATACGGTTAGAGACATTTATAAATGTTGCTAAATACATCGCTAAATAAGTCGCAGATTGTCGCTAAATATGTCGCTAAGTATGTCACTAAATATATCGCTAAATACGTTGCTGAATGTCGCTAAATTGCTGATATGGCAGTATTTGCCAGTCAATATAACGTCGCTAAATATGTTACAAAATATCGCTATATAGAAAATATTTAGTGACATATAGCGACACATAATACGTCGCTAATTAGCGACGTTGCGTTGCTAAACGTCGCTAATATAGCGACGCAGATACGTCGCTAGAAAACGTCACTATAGCGATGTTTTGTGACGTTTTGCAACATTTTTTTGGTTAGCGACTAACTTAAAGGCGACTTTATTGAAACGTCGCTAAATATTGTTAGTGACGTCTTTACGCTATTTAGCGACGTTTCTAAACGTCGCTAATTTGACTTATTCGGGTAGTGTGAACATAAGTTACGACCCTGAACCTATGTATTATTATATGTTTTCCTTAGGTTTTTGTTTTTCAATTTCGTGCTTCCTTTATGGTACTTGCTATTTGGGGACTAACCCCACTGGTTTTGCATGGCCAAGTTTTGATCCAGCACTTGAGGATCCAGCGTACCTTCCCCCAACTCATGGCGCACATTAGGAATATGGTCGCAGGGGATAGCGAGTGGGTTTTCTTCTTCCCTGCTCGTCATTGCACATTTACTTCTTTTAGCCACCAGCACCTCTTAGCCGGCTCGTTTGGACATTAGTTTTTCTTACATGATTATATTAAATCAGACTGCAGCTGATCACTGTCATGTACTTTTATGACTCTTCCAACTCCTTATTTTGCATAGTTGGTCTCCAGAATATTTTAATAAAGCATTTTGGATGCCTTATTGCTTATCATATATGCTCTATACTTACTGTTTCTTGTTTGAATGATTGAGACATAGAAGTTTCTGACCAAAGGAGACTTGATTGTAGCATGCACCCCCTTGTCTTATATAGCCGTGATCGTCGTACGACGTATAGTACCTTGTACGGGGTAGCTGACCATGTTTGTCTTTGTATTTCGGTACTAGGGCATGACAAGGTTTTAGTGGTGGCCCATGCAGGTCCGTTCTTCAGACTTATGGGGTGTCATGGTCATAGGAGTCTCAATCAAACATGATTCTTCTTAAAATTTTGAATTTCGTCCTCTGCGATACTCGGCTTGAATTCTTCCAGATTGATTGCTTCATTATTCCTTCGCGTCCTGTTCTTGATGTTTCTTGTGCTCTTCTTTAGGGCTTCTCTTTTCCTTGATGCTGCAGCAACAAGAGAGGCAGAGTTGTCAGTGGAACGAAATCCTGTGGAACCCTAACCAATGATCCGATTTGAACCCACGATAAATGGGACAGAGCAGCAGGCTCCAAGTATCTCCAGGTGTCCCCGTACCTCCCTCAGTACCGGTAGTACTGGATATCCCGACCTTTCTAAAGATTATCCGTAGATTATTGGCTGCACAACAACACCAGATGGTGGTACAACAACAACAACAATAATATCAACAACAATAACTCCAACAGCAGAAATATAATGTCCTATTGAACCAAGGGTTGCAAACGGCCCTAGAACGAGGCGGAAGAACAGATTCTGGGACATCTGTTAGATTTTGCAGACTGAACCCAAGATATTTCAATGGCACATAGGACACAATCACGACAGATGATTGGCTCCAGGATATTGAGACCATTCTGACAGCGGCTAAAGTTTCGGCCGAGGAACAAGTTGACCTGGTTTGCCTATAACTCCAAGATCTGGGAAGATATTGGTGGGCTACGATGGAGGTAGGATTGAGGAGTCCTATTTTATTGAAGGATTTTAGTACCTGGTTCAGGGCAAAGTACTTTGGGATCCTAGCTCAGTGTGAGTTACAATAAAGGTTCATTAACCTTAAGCAAGATGGAAGGACAGTAGACGGCTATGCGGCAAAATTTTGTCGACTTAGTAAATTTGCTCCAACCATGGTGGCAACAGAGTTAGAGAGAGCAATAAGGTGCCAACAGGGACTTCACTTAGAGATCTTGCACATGGTAGAGGTACATGACTACCAGACCATCGAGGCAGTATTGATAGCAGCCAAGAGGGTTGAGCTTACTTCTCAAATAATGGCATCAAGAAGAGTGGATCAGAAGAGGCCTCATGGACAAAATAATAAGGAAGGACCAGTATCCCGAACTTTAGCACTATCATCTGGCGTTCGTATACATGATTCGGTGCCGCAGAGGGCGGTAGTTTCAACAGTGACAGTACCAACTCGATAACAGCAGCAAAAACAACAATGACGGGGAGCGCCGATAGGTTGTACCTACTGTGGTAAGGGAGGCCATACCCGGAATATTTTCTAGAAAGCTAACAGACTATGTTTGAGATATGGAAGCCCTGATCACAAGGTTGCCACGTGCACATTGATGCAGAGGCCTGGAGGGCTAGTACAACAGTTTCCTACATTGCCAGCTCAAAGAGAATTACAACAAGGAGGACCAACAGTAGCAGCACGGCCTTTGGCTCAGCTTTCGTTGTCGATGCAGGCCCAGCTTTATAAGCAGCAACAACAAAATCAACAGGGGCTGCAACTACGGAAGTAAGGAAGACAGCAGCAGGGAGCTCAACAAGGCCAAGGGTAGGCACTCACCCTGTCTTTGGAGGAAGCAATGGCGTCGAGCGACATGGTGGTAGATAATATTTCGTTACAACCTTTTCTGCCATAGCTTTAATTTATTCTGGAGCTTCGTACTCATTTATATATGCACAGTATATGACACGTATTGGATTAAAGTTTGAGGCATTGCCAGCGAGGCTGAATATACTCACTAGCAATGAGATCGTAGAAGTTAGTAGGGTGTGCCTAGCATGTCCAGTCGTAGTATGTGGGCATTTATTACCTGCAAAGTTGATCGAGTTTCCTATGGATAACTTTGACGTTATCTTGGGCATTGACTGGTTGAGAGACAATCATGCAACGATAGACTGCCATGAAGGTAGAGTGTTGTTTAGAATTTTTGATCTAAAATTTTTATCCTTAGCAGAATAGGAAGAGACCAGCGTAAGGGAGGAGTCACAACAGTAGCAAAGAAAGCAAACCCGCTTCCCAAGATAGTTGAAGAGTCCATAGATGTCTTTTCCAACGATCTTCCCGGATTACCTCCAGTTAGAACAGTAGAGTTCTGTATAGAGTTGATGCTAGGAGCAAAACCAGTATCCCATAAGGTGTACCCAATGTCACCATTAGAACTTGATCAGTTATATCGACACGTGGAAGAACTGAAGGCAAAGAAGTTTATTCGGACTATTGTATCACCGTCGAGAGCCCCAGCGGTATTGGTAAAGAAGAAGGATGGATCGACGCGATTGTGTATGGATTATAGGCGGCTTAATATAGTGAAAGTGAAGAACAAGTACCCATTACCAAGGATTGATGATTTATTTGACCAGTTAAGTGGAGCAAGAGTCTTCTCCAAGATAGATTTACGATTAGGATATCATCAGGTGCGAGTTCGGGAGCAGGATATACCATGACAGCATTTAGGTCACGATATAGGCATTACGAATTCTTAGTTATGTCATTCAGATTGACTAATGCTCTGGCAGTATTCATGGACTTGATGAACCGTATTTTTATGCCTTACTTAGACCAATTTGTGGTAGTATTCATCGATGATATCCTGGTATATTCTCGTAATAAGGAGGAGCGTGAAGAATATCTCAGGATAGTACTGCAAACTTTAAGGGAGCACCAGTTATATGGAAAGTTTAGTAAGTATGAGTTTTGGATGGATCACATATCCTTTCTTAGATACATTATTTCTGGAGCATAAATGTCAGTTGATTCCAAGAGGGTAGAGACAGTAGAGAACTGGCCAATTATGAAGACAGTAGCAGAAGTGTGTAGTTTTCTGGGCTTGGCAGGATACTACAGGAGATTTGTGTCAGATTTTGCTAAAATATCGGCACCATTGACTTGGTTGACGTGCAAGAAAGTTAAATTTGTATGGTCAGCGGAATATCAGATAGCATTTGAAGAATTAAAGAAGAAGTTAATCACTGCACCAATCCTTACTCTTCTAGCAGGATCTGGAGGATTCACAGTGTACTGTAATGCATCTGACAAAGGACTTGGATGTATTTTAATGTAGCCAGGGAGAGTGATAGCATATACTTCTCGGCAGCTTAGAGATCATGAGAAGAACTATCCAACTCATGATTTAGAGCTAGCAGCAGTAGTGTTTGCACTTAAGCTATGGAGGCACTACTTATATGGTGATCGAGTAGAAATATTCACAGATCATAAGAGTTTGAAGTATGTGTTCACGCAGAAGAACCTAGACATGAGGCGTGACTAGAGTTATTGAAGGACTATGATGTGAAACTTTAGTACTATCCATGCAAGGTAGTAGTTGATGCACTTAGCAGAAGAGGTTGATAATTTATGTTGGCTACTCAGAGGCACATTCTAGAAGACTTACGAAAGATGGGTATCAAGATAGTACTTCCATAGAGTATAGGAGTTTAGGCTAGCCTACATATTTAGTTAAATTTAGTAGATTGTATCAAGATAACTCAGACAGAGGACCCGAAGATTCAAAAGTTACGAGAAGAATATGAGTCGGGCCATTGGAAGGAGTTGACAATACATGTAGATGGAATGCTAAGGTTTGGGAATTAACTATGCGTACCAAGCGGGGATATTCGGCAAGAAGTTATGACTAAAGCACACAGTTCCCATTATTTCATTCATCCGGGAGGCACGAAGATGTATCAAGATATTAAGAAATACTTTTGGTGGAACATAATGAAGAGGAAAATAGCATGCTTCGTATAGCGATGTTTGATATATCAGAAAGTGAATACAGAACAACAAAGACCGACAGGATTATTGCAGCCGTTTCCTATTCTAGAGTGAAAGTAGGAACACATTATGATGGAGTTTATGACTGGTTTACCTAGATCACTGACTAGTCGAGATACAATTTGGGTGATAGTAGATCGTCTCACTAAAGTAGCTCACTTTCTTCCTTTTTGAGTAGGACAGTCTACAGAATAATTGGTTAAAATATATATGTGACAGATAGTGCGACAACATGGTATCCCAGTAAGTATAGAGGAAGTAATAAAGAAATAAAAAGAGAGAGAGAAAGGGAGAGAGAGAAAATGGAGAAACCCTCCATATTATTCTTTCATTATGTTTATTATGTGTTTCTAAGCACTTTTAGTTTTGGAATTTTCTGTTTTGATGGATGGATTAGTGTAGATCTATATTTCTAAACTTAGGATTTTGGTGGATTTCATGAGTTTTTCTTGATTTTGATCTATTAAACTTGTGTCTTTAAAAACCAAATTTTACTACATGATAGATCTTTCAGTTTAGAGCATTTTGGCTTTTGGTTCACCCGATTTGGACTTAAAATGATAATTTTATAGAAAAAAAATAAGATTTCAGTTTTTTGAGCTTTTTCGCTATAGCCGAACTTGCTGTTAGAGAAGACGAAGTTCCCATGCGGCCAGTGAGCATATGCGGCTGAGAGTGTCATGCGGTCCGAGAGGGTTATGCGGCCTAAACTCTTGTCGCATACTGACAGCATGCGTCCATCTTGTTGGACGCATGACTGCTGATTTGCACAGTGTCCTTGAACACCTTGTGCTTTTACTCTCTGAACGAATGCGAAATTTGCTAGTCCTAGAGAAATTCATACGGCATTAAACCCCATGCGGCACCGACACCCATGCGGCCTAGAGAGCATGCAGCCACTATTTTCTTAGACGCATGGCTCTAAACCATTGGCACTTATTTTCTATAGTTGTCTTTTTTTTTCTGACACACTTTATTGTTGTCACCTCAGTCACATCAGTTATTTTTTGTTACATCACTTATACTTTATTTATTTGACTGTCACTTCAATACTTGACCATAGGAATAGACCTTAACTCGGAGCATGCGGCCAAGTGGTCCATACGGCCTGACTTCATATGCAGCCAGGACTTGTCATGCGGCTAAGTGGTTCATGCAGCCCTAACTTCATATGAGGCCATGATTTATCATGCGGCCTGACTTTCCATGCGGCCTGACTTCATGCGGCCTAGACTTTCCATGCGGCCTAGAGACCCATGAGGCCTCGCTTGTTTTGATTGAATATTTTCTTGACTCTTGTGACCCAATGTATATTGATAATTGGACTCGAATACTATATCCATGCTGATACCCCTATTGCCAGATTATGTTCATGATTTAATGTGCGTCGAGGTACAATACATTATGTCATGTGTTAAGTGATTATATTTGGGTTGTGCATCGTGAATGCAACCAAATTCCTAAACACGTGAGATTATAAATATATATATATTATTTCTCCAGCACGTGCATAATAAGCGAGTCAACTACCAAGCGTGGGTAGGATATTGATTGTCTGAATATTGCATACACGCTCAGGTGAATCCAGATTTGACTTTCATGGATTCGTATCTAGCATACCCATACCTGTAGAAGCATAAAAAATACGCTGGGGAATCATACGCATAAAACCCTCAACATGTAGGAAGCCGCATAAATAGAGCTCCAACACTGGGTGGTGTAAGACATGACTTCAGAGCCATTGGCGTACAGCAGAGCTTCAACGCTATTCAGCGTAAAATATAGCTCCAGAACAACCCACGTAGTACAGTATTTTCAGACTGTTTTCGCGTAAAAAGGTTGCTATATCGCCACTTCGACGTAAAACCTATCTGCTTTTAATACAGCGGGAAGTTGTACGAGGAACTCTTCGTATTCCTCGAATGAACCTGTCAGTGGAAGTAGTGAACCTGACTCCTGACAAAGAGTACTATACGGTGATCGAGAGGACGGCTGTAATGATGACTCTGCACAGAACTCCAGATCGTCGTCTAGTGATATAACCCTTGATATAAGACGTCGTTTATGCATTCAAGGAATACGCTGCCTATTCTACACAAGCAGATATGAGCTTTACGCTCAGGATGAGACAAAACCAACAGCCACGTCAAAAGTTGTTCTTCGTACAGAACTCGAGACACGTATCTGTAATTAATGCGCGAGATGGGGGCAGATATCTACATTTAATGTATGAGATTTGGTTCTACTTTTAATGACTGGATGAGCTATAATTAGGGCTAATACGTCCATATCACCATCCCCGCACATTACGCCAACCAGGCTATTTTCAGCTATAGGAGCACGCTGTACGCTATCTCCTTGAAATACACCGACCTGGCTATTTTCAACTATAGGAGTACGCCGTATGCTATCTCCTCGAAATACGCCAACTCAGACTATATTTGCAAAGGTGCGTGATAAGGCTATCTGGCCCAGGATACTCAAAACCTCAGTCAAAGAAGGATAACTGGCTATCTTTACGCTGATTACCTATCCCTGCAGCATCAAGATTTACGCAGAATTTGGCTTCTACGCCAACTTGACAGCTATTTGGCTTCTACGCCAACTTGACAGCTATTTTGGCTTCTATGCCAATTTAACAGCTATTTGGCTTCTACGCCAACTTGATAGCTATTCGGCTTCTACGCCTACTTGGCTTTTACGCTATCAGAACAATTATTCGGCTTCTACGCCAATATGACAGCTATTTGGCTTTTACGCCTACTTGGCTTTTACGCCATCAGAATAGCTATTTGGCTTTTACGCCAACGAGACAGTTATTTGGCTTTTATGCCAACCATCTCTGCGCGAGGGGCAGTTATCTATGTGGCTTGCATGTCGTGATCTTCGATGAGCACTTATACGCATTACCTCATAATGGGACATGCGTCATATGCCAATTCAAAAGATCATTCATACGTGGGTAGCAGTTATTATAATTGCCGCGTAAAAGGTGCAACTCTCTCCGCTGTTCGGTTTCTACGCCGACTGTAGCTGAACTCTATAAATAGAGACCTCCGGCCACGGAGGTCCAGGGTCAAAGAGGTCGAAGAGGTAGAAAAGGTCGAAGGGTAAAATCCAAGGTAGAGAGAATTCAGGAGCCACAGACAGAGGTCAAGGTCAAGAAAGCACCTATAGAGAGCTTGGGCAATGGGAGTTCAATCCCTCCTGCAGTCTTTGAAGCTTCTTTTTCATCTTCTACAGCACTTCTTCGTCATCATGTGGTCCAAGGGACAAAGTAATCGACCGCAGATCAGACTCCTATAGCAATATTTTCCCAGAATTAAATTTTTGTACTTAACATCTAGGATTAATTGTACTTCTTTTCTTATTTGTAAACCAAAAAAAGGGTTTCGTATAAACCTAGTTTCAATTTCTTTCGTTTATTATCAAACACAAGATGGCGACTCTGCTGGGGACTACTTTCTCATCTGACGAGAAAGCCATTGCTCAATATGATGCTGTATCCGTAGGATCAACGAAGAAGACTCTGGTCGTCCAATTCGACCAATCGGCTTACGAAAACATGCTTCGAGCATGGGGTAGCTCTTATTCTCTCTATGTCCAAGACAATAGGAAATTGTGTAAAGTATGGATGCCCCGGACATCCTCTACCATTCCTGTGGACTCTCTCTCTCCGATCAACAAGGTTGTGACATCGCGGCCTCTACGCCTTGGGCGTAAAAATCTGTCTCCCGTCTGTGACGTGGCAGACGAAGCTTCTGGCAATGCCTTAGTGCCAATCCAGAAGTCTACTCTGCGCCCTGCGCGTAAAACTTGTCTTCCGTCTGTGACATGGCAGACGAAGCTTCTGGCAATGCCTTAGTGCCAATCCAGAAGTCTACTCCGCACCCTGCGCGTAAAACTTTGTCTTCCGTCTGTGACGTGGCAGACGAAGCTTCTGGCAATGCCTCAGGGCCAATCCAGAAGTCTACACCGCGCCCCGCGCATAAAATTCAGTCTCCCGTCTGTGACGTGGCAGACAAAATTTTTGATAATGCCTCAGTGCCAATTCAAAAATTCCAAACGCGCTCCGCGCATAAAAATACATCTCCCCTCTGTGAAGAGGCAGATGGTCCTTACAATCACCGCAAGGGAAAACATGTGGCAAACCTTCCAACCTCTCGACTTTTACGCCATCAAGAGAAGAATTTGCCCGCCCTTCAGATTACGCGGAATGCTGACGGCCGATTGAGGACTTCCTCAGTTTTACGCCAACCTGTGCAAAGCTCCAGATTACGCCAGGATAAGCCCCTTAGCGTAAAGAAGACCTCTTTTACGGGAAGATACGCTCCTCATGGATTATGTTCTACTCACATGGTTGAACTGCTCTACTCATATAGCAGAGAAAGTGTTCTGATTCCCAATATCTGCGCTCCAACTGATGTAAAAAGGCAGAATAAGCCTTTTTCTTCTTCTTCTTCTTCTGCGAATATCGCTTATTTGCGTGATTTCTTGATCCAGAAACGCAAAGACAGGGGTCAAAATCAAGATTTAGCTCCCCTAACTTCCAAGCGTGGGGAGATCATGTGGAAAGATGTGTCAACATCTAATATCGTCATGACAGGGGGGCTACATGAAGAATCTGTCTTTATTATTCAACCTACTCGCAACAATCAACATCAAATAATCTTTGGTCGAATGCGGAATAGACCGATTGTACAAGAAGATTCTTACGAGTCTGATGCTAAAAAAATACAGGTTCACAAATATATACCACAAGCTTTGAAGATTATGCAAAGCATGGGTTATAATTTGAAGTTGAAACATGTCCTCAACTATGGAAAAGGCAGACGAACACCGTTGCATGGTAATCTTTACTGTCAACAAACTCGTTTTGGGTTGGGGTATACCGCATCTTTGCAAACTCCAAACCTCTAGGGTCTGATCATGTAATACCAGAGGCAGGTCCTTCTAAATCAACTTCTGTGGACAAACGCCACGACATGTCTGGGGGCAGTATACCTCGACAAAATATGGCAGCATCCAAAGCTGGGAGTAGAATTCCCTCTATGTCCGAAGATGATGCAATGATGACCATCTTCCCGAAAGACCGTAAAACTCAGGCATCGGGAGCCCGAAGGCCGAAGAGCACTTTCTCCTTCACTGAAGATGACATCATTGAAATCTTTAATATATTGATGAAGGAAAACAAACTTCGGCTACCCAACATCAGATATCCTGAAAGGGCTGGCAAAGTCGATGACCCAGATTATTTTCTCTTTCATTGGTACATCCATCACCCCACAAGGGCATGCTATGTACTAAAAAAGAGAATCCAGGAGTTGATCGACGCCAAAGTCATCACTTTGCATTTATAAACGAGGGGACGATCACTGCAAATTGATTTCACTCTAACGTCACAATTTGCTCCCTCAAGAAGTACCGGACGATGAGTCCCTAAAGTTTTTCCAGCGGATTCTTCAGGTTTATCCTCAGCAAAATCACTCCACAGTAATTTTTTTGGACATGAGTTTACATCCATATTACCTCGGAACTATTGTCCAAACATTTGTTTCCCCAGTTGAATTTGCCATGTCCACATTACCTCTGAGTGAAGTTCCTCTCTTCGACTCCCTACTATCACGTTCGTATAACCCCTGATAGTGTTAGTCATTTTTAGCTTATTACCTGTACTTAAGAGACGCCATGGGTAATAAGTCCACAACCCGGATGTACAAATTGACTCTTGGTTTTTTATCCCCAGCAAATGCCTATGTGCAATATTTTCTCCTTTGTTACAAATTCATGTAAAAAGCCATCATCCGTGTCCAAGAGTCTCGGATACACAATGGATGATGGATCCTCAAAATCCCCCCAGAGGAGCAATCCTTAGGTACATTCGCACAATGACTATTTAAACCAGTCAGTTTGACGTCCCATTAATCTCCCCGGCGGAGCCATCCTGGGTGTATCTTCATGTTTGGATAGACCACACTCAATAAATCACTCTTTCAAAGATTTTTTCGGACATGATTTCAGTTCCATATTACCTCTGAACTGCTGTCATAATATTTCTCTCGGGCTGCGTTTGTCATGTCCATATTACCTCTGAACAAACCCTCCGAGTTTTGGCTATCGATTGTCATGTCCATATTACCTCTGATATCGGTTGTCATCTCAACTTAGCACCCGTACTTAATTCTAAGTACGCCAGTGGTGTTAGGTCCACAAAAACTGTCACGTCCATATTATCTCTAGCAGGGCTTGTCCTAAAATTTATTACTTGCACTCTCGTTTACAAGAAGTAATAAGTCTACTAAAAACATTCTGCGGAATGCTCGCAATGGAAACTAATTGTTTATGTCCACATTACCTCTGAACTATCCTCATTTTCTCCAATGGAGAAAAAGTCAGTTCATGTTCATATTACCTCTGAAATATATATATCCCCTATCCCCACAAGAGTCATATTTTACCGCAGCTGTATTATCTCTGGCGGGACTTATCTCAAACATATTACTTGCACTCTCGTGCGCAAAAAAGTAATGGGTCCAAAAAAAAAATCTCCCAGCAGGATGTCTTTTACCAGCCACAAAACCTATCACATCCATACTACCTCTGATAGGGCTTGTTGCGAACCTATTACTTGCACTCAACGTGCGCAACAAATAATAGGTCCACCAAAGATCCCCCAGTGGGATATCCTCAACAAACACGGTATCGTACTACGTCTATATTACCTCTGGTACGATGTCCAAAATTTGCACAAATAATCATAAAGAAATGGAGGATCCTTATATGATTGTAAATGGCGCTGATAGATTAGCCAAGTCTAATGGAAAATTTTGATAAATGGCTACTATCAGCTGCAAATTCCCGAAGAAGTACTCTACTTGATCTCCTTTGCTTAACAGAGTATGATGAAGATCTTATTCTGACGATACCATGGACAAAGGTTAGCCGGATCATATTCTATCAGATTCATATGACCTCTTAATGGATATGTTTAACTAATTTGTAAACCTATCATATTCATATTACCTCTGATATTGTTTAGTATACAAATTTAGTTGGATTATATTCTATCAGGTTCATATTACTTCTGAATAGATTTACATTCAGCAAAACCTTAATGAAAGTATGTCATGTTAATGATACCTCTGATATCACTTTCATCTTAGCCTATCATATTCTAAAATGATGGGTCCACAAAGTCAGAGAATGCATCTTTATTATCTCCGAAAAATTACAGGAGAAACAAAAAAGTACATCATTGGGGAGGAGCAGTCAAATCACGAATTTGCTGCGCTAAGGCGGCCATCCTCTCATTCCTGGAGTCCAAGACATTAGTGCGAGCTCGTTCCAGTCGTGCCTCGTCATCACTCAGGAGGGACAATTCAGACCAAAATATACAAAATCGGCATGAATGACATCCGTACGTGCCAAGTTCTGCTGAGTTGTATCCATTTGGCCCTTCAACTTATCTCGAGCTGCCAATGACTGGAGAGCCCACCCCTTTGCCTGAGCGAGTTTAGCTTCCAATTTGTGGACTCTCGCTTCATTTCCCTCATGTTCGGCCTCGTACTGGGTTAGCTGAGGAATAACCTCCTCCAAGATGGTCCACTCTTTATCCATCTCTTGCTGTTGTGCCTGAATAGATTTGTCAAAGCATTCCATCTGTTCAGCAAGCTTCGCAATCAAGGAGTCGTACTCGGCCTGAATCATATCATCGACGTTTCCTCGAGATAGTTGCAAATATTCGTTAATGGGTTGTTCTAAACCATTAACTATTTGCTCCAGTGCACCAGCTCGTCCAGCGTCGTTGAAATTTCTGAATGGCGCTATCGCAAGCTGGGAGGACGTCAGAAGATTATCGAAGCTCATGTTCTTCTCCAGCACCATGGAAATCAACTCCTTCAAAATGTGGTAGAATAGGCTGGTATATTGTTCAATCAGTATATCGAAGACCGGATGCACGCTAGGAGTGGTTGCGATACCAAAAAATCTCCTTCCAGGTATAACCATGGAGGATATTGCCACGACTGTTGCCTCTACAGATGGCGCTATAAAAGAATGAACACCAGCAACGGTTGAAGTTGCTGGCCTACTCAGCGAAGGAGGCACAGTCGCGACGATGGGCTCATCCTCCTCTGAAGATATCTGGACTGCCGTTGGAGAGACGACACCCGAAAATATCGCAGACGAAGGATCGACAGCGTCAAAGCATGCTTCTTCGATATCAAATGCCGCCGTTTCATCGGCAGTATCCGCAACAAAGTTAAAAGTTACATCAACTCCGCCTTCCCCTGAGACGTCTTCACCTGAAGAAGACAAGAGAAAGTTAATATCAATTTGATATTAATTTTCCTAAAAAAAGACATAAAGATAATATTTATCCATGGCCGATGGTATATATGTCGCGTCCATAGCCTAAATAGCTAAATCACCTCTTAATGATGCTAGACAAGCTATCATACCTGGAAAAGAGGGTGCACCAACTGACACTGGCGGATAATCTTTCCAGTCCTCACTAAGATCCACTCGAGGCTCATCGGATGGAATCTCGCTGGAAATATTTATAGACGAAGTAGGGGTTACTCCCATTATTGGTCTGGATAAAGGTACATAGAATCTTATTATGCTCGGCCTCGGAGGCGATCTCGTAACACTACCAGAAGCTGTAGTAGCAGCGATCTCGAGTAAAGAATCTCCGACACTGCCAACCGGAACTATGGAGGTTCCCTCTCTAAAAGGCGAAGGACCTCTAATCAAAGAATCATCCCCAACAGGGGAAACGACAGGCTCGCTCCTAGAAGCCCCCCTAGTGGAGGCCCTTTTCGGACCTCTGACAATCTTCTTCTTGCGAGGGGAAGGCTCCTTCGAAGTTGAAGCCTTCCGTTTCTGGGGGATAACGAGAGGCTCAGCTGGCGGAGCTATTATGCCTCTCGGTATTATCGTCAAGAACTCGTCTGCCTCGGCGGTGTCCTCATTATCGTCCGAGGAAACAGACGGAACCTCCTCCCTTGCAGTAGACCTATGGGAGGGCATCCTAAAACTTTCATGCACATCAAACTCGCGATGGAAGCTATTGATGGACGCATAGAACTGTGCGTACGAGTGCAGGATGCACAACTCTATAGAGAGAGAAGTCGCGGGCACAGCAAAAGTTGTACCAGTACAGCCCGTGATGAAGTACCGCCATCCTCTGGCTCCATCAATAAGTCCACCTTTGGACTTGAAGCTGGTAATGGCATTCCCCACATGCAACTGGTCATACCCAAACTGCTAGGCAAATCGACTGGGCAAATAAGTCTCCAGGTAGCAGTGGTCATCGCTTCTATACAGCAAATGAGAAGGTCTAATACAGACCAACCATTAGAAGGCTTCAAGAGAAAGAATGGTCCTCCCATGGCCCCCATCCTTAAGTTTCTTCCCCTGTTGATTGATATGCACAGGGGGGGCGATACAGAAGAGCTTCCATCTGTGGGCAACATTTAATGCCCGCCGGCAATCTATGACGGTCGTCACGTTCCAAGAGGAATTCTTGTAATTCAACAAGAAGTTATTTCCCGAACCGCTGGCAGGATCGGGAGACATTACCCTGGTGTTGTGAAGAATTAACCACCCCATCAAGAATAGGAATGGTAATTCCACTCGGGGAAAGCTTTCACGCTGCGTATCATCAGCTAGCAGCCCATCAGTAAGGGCCCTCAGGCCTGCTTGTATTCTACATACCATAGCAGGAAGCAAGCCCAGTCTTGCTCCGAACACCAAATGCACTGTAGGCCATAAGGTATTACGATGGATGCGATCTGCAGACGCGATGCCAAGCACTACCCAGCGGCGAAGCCAGACGGAGAGGAAGTCAGCCAATTGAGCTTCCTTTGACAGAGGCTTACGACAATGCCTCATATAACTGAAGGCTTTTGTGCCTGCAGGGTAACCCTCTATCTCCTCGTCAAAAATATGATCTGGAGCCCCTGCGTCTTCAATAAGGTCATCGACCGTGTCAGCATTGAGCATGCTCAGGAGGTTCAAGGGCCTATCTCGGCTATCTACCGCCTTGTCCGGCTTAATATTTCTGGCCTGGTGGAAGAAGAGATAAGTTGCCCACTTGTTGATGTGAGCCAAATCAGAAGGCTCCTTGTAGAAAGTGGTGCAGGCAAGATAGTGGCACATCAGCTCCTGATATACTGCCACTGCCCGAGGGTTTGTATCCCTCAACTCCCTGTTTGTAGGGACATACTCTTCATAAGGAGCGTCCCCCATCGACAGCTTTAAAATCTCTGCCATCTCATGAAGGGCTAAGCCCAACTCACCCAGCGGAGTGGCAAAAGTTCCAGTGAGCGAGTTGTATCGCTCCATCAAGGCTAAAAATAAGTTAGGGTTCATAGGCAGCCCAACACTTGTGGCGCTCACAGCCGCGAACAAGCCAATACTTTCCAGCTCCGTCTGGAAGTGCTTCAGGGCCCAGGCAGTCAAACTGGCCCATCGAAGATTCCCCGGGCTAAGCCATCCACTGGTCCGAGGGTTGACCCTGGGGTACATTCCTCCCTGCCCCATAAAGTCATTGCAGAAGGTCGATATCTGAACCGGCTGGATTAGCGAAGTATCCTCACTCGGGATACTACCCGGCAGCAATCCCCTAAATGGCATAACAGGGCCCAAAGGATGGCTCATATAGGCCCCTCGATCGTATTCCTTGTTGTATAAGATCTTTCCTGGTCGGCCGTAAAGATCGAGGGTCAGGGTCCATGCCATCTTCCTAGGATGTGTGGCATGAAAGAACGCAGAGATAGGGTAATCCCTGAGCATCCGGGGCAGATACATGATCGTGTCCTCAGCAGTAAACACCAAATCCTCCTTCTTGGGTTTAGTTTGGGACTATTTGTCGATAACGTCCCCGAACAAGAAGCTTGGCTTCTTATACTCTATCCCGTCTATGTATGTCAGGGGCTCCCCACTGATCATACTTAGCAGCATGCATTCTCCTTGGGACGAGATTAAAGTTCCCCTTTCTTCAGGATAATTGGCTCCAGAAATAGGGAATGTCACGTGGGACAAGTCCTCCAAATAGTTTGAGCTCAACATCCCGGCAACAGAGCCCATAACTTCAGCCAAAGGAGAAATCTACAAGTCCACTACAAAATACAAGAAAATCAGTCAGTTTCTACACTAGACGATACACTCTTGTAGTTTACGCCAAAGATTATTAGTCTGAGCTTTTACGCCAAGACCGCAAAAAATTGAGTCTTACGCTGGAACTCATTTCCAAGGCATAAAATTCAAGGTTGGCAATATACACCAAGATCTAACAATCTGAGCTTTTACGCCAGATTGACAAAATTTGAATTTTTCCAGATTGACGAAATTTGAATTTTTTTATCCAGCGCGTAAAATTCAAAGTTTGCAGTTCTACTCAAAATTTTGACAGTCTGAGTTTTTACGCCAGACTGCAAAAATATGGAGTTTTTTACGCCGACACATTAGGAATGTGCTCGTAATAATAAAACATCTCAGTACATCATCCTTGAAGAGGCTCTCAGTACAAAAGATGACCTTGCGCGTGCACATACAACGTGTGCGAAGGATTTTTCCTTCCGAAGTCTTTACCTGTAATGTCCGGAGCACAGCTCGACGGCGGAGCGCTGCGTTCCGATCGAGGTTTGGTCAGCCTAATGGGAGTTGCTCGTGCTTGAGCAGTGGAGCGGGAAGAGGAAGCGACCTTCTTTCCCTTAGCAATGGAAGCCTGTTTAGGTGCCATGGCGATCCTGAGTTCTCAAGAAAGAGACGAAGAAGAAGGGTTATTGGAAAGCAAGGGTTTTGGGAAGGCAGATAAAAGTTCTCTCTCTCAGGACTTTGGACTATTTATAGAGTTTGGATAACTCTTCGAATCCCTAACCAAATATGATATTTAATATTCAGTTATGATTTAGGACCACGTCAGCCTATCATTTAGGGAAGACGGACAGTCAGTGGATCCAGATTTTATGCCCAGAGCAGATCTATGATTTTACGCTAAGGAGCTTTTATGCTCGAGAGGCTACAAATCTACGATTTTACGCCCAGATGCTTTTATGCTCACGAGCTTTTACGCTCAAGAGGCTACAAACTATGATTTCACGCTCACAGGCTACAAATCTATAATTTTACGCTCGGAAGTTTTTTACGCTCAGAGGCTACAAATCTACGATTCTACGCTCGAAAGCTACAGACGGCCAATTACAAGGGTTTACGCAGAAGATGCTCCTTTTTAGCTACAAAATATTCTAAGTGCCTGAAACACATAGAGTTCAGCATTGAAGATGACTCTTCTTCTTGGGTCGATTGGAAGTTCATCCAAAGTCCAGTCAGAATCTTTTCAAAAAAAATTCAAGTATGGCTTAGTCGACAGACATTTCTCGCCCTTTCTCAAAGGATTTTCGGGAAACTATTCTTGAAGATGATGGTATGAACAAAAAAATTCTTCGTATCAGAGAAGTGACAGTTCAGAAATTCTATGTGACTCCTCGTTCAAAATAGCATGACAGTTTGGATCTTCAAAGATGACTTAATGCTAAGAAATTTTCTATGCGTCTTCAGTTATGCATAAAAGATGGGACGAGATCAGATACTCTTTTTATCAGAGTTGGCATAAAATTATTCAGACGTGCCGAAGCTGCACACATTTAGACTTCCTCACAGCAAATATGGCAAATCATCAGATGCGTAAAAGAAGACAATTTTATTAAATAATGATTACATATGATAGAAATCCAGTCTACAAAGGATTTTTCATCTTCATGATTACATATGATGGAAATCCTTTTTCTACAAAGGGTTTCTCATTTTCATTTAAGATAACAGCAAGAATCTGTTTTGCCAGGTTCTCATATTGGTGTAGATCTTTTTCGTCTTCTACGGTACTTCATCGGCTTCTGCGACCGATAAACAAGAAAATGGTGAATGGCGGGAGGATACAGAACTGGGCCTGTATAAATTATTCAAGCCCACCCTCCATACGCCATGGCCGACATGCCCTCGAAATTGTGTTGGGTGTTCAGACCCAACTTAATACTGGAAGACAGGGCCAAGCTGTCTGCCTTCGTCCAGCGCCATGATGGAAGAAAACACAGCTTGCAAGCTGTGTGGCCAAATGAGACCTTTCCTCTCTCCTAGACGAATCACCATATGAAATTGATGATTATTCCGAGCAAAGGAAGCTATGATATCTTTCCATGATCAATCATTGCAGAGGAAATTTGCTCGAAGATGCCTCTTTTTATGGCTCCTTACATGCTGGAAGAACATGATCTTCTTCTTTCTCAAGTCAACCCGACGAAGCTCGGCAACCATCTCTTTGTGGTAAAGGAAGTGTGGGAAAAATAGGTTAACTCAGTCACCTTTATATAGGCAGAGGAGAACAAACCGAATCCCAACAAATTCCTAAAAATTTGCTGAGAAATCAGCCTCGCGGAACGAGTCAAACTTGACCGTTTCATGCTTCATTCAAAGTATTTCAAATTACGAGGAATTTGAAAACTTTGAAGGGGGTCTTGTAGAAGCATGAAAAATACGCTAGGGAATCATACGCGTAAAACCCTCAACATGCAGGAAGTCGCGTAAATAGAGCTCCAGCACTGGGTGGCGTAAGACATGACTTCAGAGCCATTGGCGTACAACAGAGCTTCAACGCTATTCAGCGTAAAATATAGCTCCAGAATAACCCGCGTAGTGCAGTATTTCTAGACTGTTTTCGCGTAAAAAGGTTGCTATATCGCCACTTCGGCATAAAACCTATCTGCTTTTAATGCAGCGAGAAGTTATACGAGGAACTCTTCGTATTCCTCGAATGAACCTGTCAATGGAAGCAGTGAACCTGACTCCTGACAAAGAGTACTGCACGGTGATCAAAGGACGGCTGTAATGATGACTCTGCACAGAACTCTAGACTGTCGTCTAGTGACATAACCCTTGATATAAGACATCATTTACGCATTCAAGGAATATGCTGCCTATTCTACACAGGCAGATATGAGCTCTACGCTCAGGATGATATGAAACCAACAGCCACGTCAAAAGCTATTCTTTGTACAGAACTCGAGGCACGTCTCTGCAATTAATGCGCGAGATGGGGGCAGATCTCGGCATTTAATGCATGAGATTTGGTTCTACTTTTAATGACTGGGTGAGCTATAATTAGGGCTAATACGTCCATATCACCATCCTCGCACATTACACCAACCAGGCTATTTTCAGCTATAGGAGCATGATGTACGCTATCTCCTTGAAATACGCCGACCTGGCTATTTTTAACTATAGGAGTACGCCATATGCTATCTCCTCGAAATACGCCAACTCAGGCTATATTTGTAAAGGTGCATGATAAGGCTATCTGGCCCAGGATACGCTCAAAATCTCAGTCAAAGAAGAATAACTGGCTATCTTTATGCTGGTTACCTATCCCTGCAACATCAAGCTTTACGCAGAATTTGGCTTCTACGCCAACTCGACAGCTATTTGGCTTCTACGCCAACTTGATAGCTATTTTGGCTTCTACGCCAACTTGACAGCTATTTGGCTTCTACGCCAACTTGACAGCTATTCGTCTTCTACGCCTACTTGGCTTTTACGCCATCAGACTAGCTATTCGGCTTCTACGCCAATATGACAGCTATTTGGTTTTTACGTCTACTTGGCTTTTACGCCATCAGAACAGCTATTTGGCTTTTACGCCAACGAGACAGTTATTTGGCTTTTATGCCAACCATCTCTACGCGAAGGACAGTTATCGACGTGGCTTTCATGCCGTGATCTTCGATGAGCGATTATACGCATTACCTCATAATAGGATACGCGTTACATGCCAATTCAAAAGATCATTCATACATGGGTAACAGTTATTATAACCGCCGTGTAAAAGGTGCAGCTCTCTCCGCTGTTCGGTTTCTACGCCGACTGTAGCTGAACTCTATAAATAGAGACCTCCGGCCACGGAGGTCCAGGGTCGAAGAGGTCGAAGGGTAAAATCCAAGGTAGAGAGAATTCAGGAGCCACAGACAAAGGTCAGGGTCAAGAAAGCACCTATAGAGAGCTTGGGTAACGAGAGTTTAATCCCTCCTGTAGTCTTTGAAGCTTCTTTTTCGTCTTCTACAGCACTTCTTCGTCATCGTGTGGTCCAAGGGACAAAGTGATCGACCGCAGATCAGGCTCCTATAGCAATATTTCTCCAGAATTAAATTTTTGTACTTAACATCCTCGTATAGGATTAATTGTACTTCTTTTTCTTGTTTGTAAACAAAAGAAAGGGTTTCGTATAAACCTAGTTTCAATTTCTTTCGTTTATTATCAAACAATACCTTGTACGATATCTTAAGGGAAATTCTTATGTGACCACGTCTCAAGATTTTCAAGCACAACATAGGGCTAATTAGGTAACTAAAAGTGGTAGTAACATTGGAGGAAACGGTATCCCGAGATCATGCCAACGAACCTTCCCACAGAGATTCATTCTAAGTGCGATATGGGTTGGCCACCACAGATACTGTATATCATATGCCTTAGTGGAGTGCAGTATCTGACTTATTATTATGCCGAGCCACTGTTTCAATATAGGAACACTGGAACCGCTAATACCATATTTTTAGCACAGTGTCCCTACGGGGGACTGGTGCATCCTATAAGTGCATATTTTATTTATTTGGTTCGGTTAGCTCATATTCGGTACTGGCGTGATCTGAGGATACTTATTATGCATTATTATGAGATAACCTCAGACTCCACAAAATAGCAAGCCGTACAAATGATTGGCCGATATGAAAAATGGACTTGGTTGTGATTTTATTATTCAGCTAGTAGCCTAGAAAAATTGACTATCTTAGTGTGATAGTTTAACCCTTGTTCTTATTTGGTTGTAGGGTTGAGCCTTAGCGCTAAGATATGCCATGAACCTAAGTTACGATACTGAACCTATGTATTATTATATGTTTTCCTTGGGTTTTTGTTTCTCCATTTCGTGCTTCCTTTGTGGTACTTGTTATTTGGGGTCTAACCCCATTGGTTTTACATTGCCAGGTTTTGAGCCAGCACCTGAGGATCCAGTGTACATTCTCCCAACTCATGGCGCGCATCAGGAATATGATCGCAGTGGATAGCGAGTGGGTTTTCTTCTTCCATGCTCGTCATTGCATATTTACTTTTTTTGGGGCTTTAGCCACCGACACATGTTTGTCGGCTTGTCTGGACATTAGTTTTTCTTACATGATTGTATTAAATTAGACTGCAGCTGATCACTGTCATGTATTTTTGTGACTCTTCCAGCTCCTTATTTTGTATAGTTGGTCTCCAGAATATTTTAAGCAAGCATTTGGGACACCTTATTGCTTTTTATATATGTTCTATGCTTACTGTTTCTTGTTTGAATGATTTGAGACATAGAAGTTTCTGACCATAAGAGACTTGATTATAGCATGCACCCCCTTGTCTTATAGAGCCATGACTGCTATACGACATATAGTACCTTGTACGGGGTAGATGGCCATGTCCGTCTCCGTATTCTGGTACTGGGGCGTGACAATTTCCTAAATAAAAAACCTTAAAATAAGAATCATATTCCACCTAAAGTAGCCCAACATCAATTATGGACATCCAAATATGGTCAAATTAAATATTTGATACAAATTTGAAATCTAATCAAATATTACATTTAATGTAGATATCCAATATATATCAAATCAAATCTTTAACCATATTTGGGCTCCAAAATACACCAAATCCAAACTGGACCCCAACAATCTCCCCCTCCATTCTGATGAGAGGGTGTTGACCACATGGCTTCTTAACTGGACTTCATGCCTGTCGTCCCACGACAGAGTTCCTACTCCTCCATGCCACCGATCTCCGATCTCCCGAGTTACTTTACATCTTCCTTCGTCTCTAGTTCCTCGACCGTCACGTCGACGCTAGCTGACATGCGTAGCATATTCTGTACCACTGGGATCCTGCTGACGTCAATGACACGGTTGAGACCAAAGTCCCTATCTATCAGTCTCACCGTGAGTCTTGGTTGCCTATCCCCGACTTTCGTCTTCCACTGAAACGTGTTAACATTTCGATGAGCTTCTTCACCCTTGGTTGGACCAACCAAGCGGATGATGCGATTCTTTCGAGATTCGAAATCCTAAATCTGCCCACCTTTGTGTCCGAACTTGAAGATCCTCCATACACATGCATCCTCGAGCAGAACATCATGCATTGTGTATGTTGTCGATGACCCACAGCTCCCCCGGAACTCTGTGAATGGTGACGCTCCCTCCTTAGATTGAGTTTGCTGCAAACCTTGATCTCCTTCCTGGCCTCGAACTGCTAAACCCAATGTCGCTCCGTGAAGCTTTGGCAAACCATCCGTTGCCAAAATCGGATCCGTGAAGCAACCCCTACCTGGAGACCGACCAGCGATCATGGGACCGACATACTGACCCTCAATCTTTGGCTGATCACCATTCGTCGCTTTGTCTCGATGAACCGAATCCTCCATAATCCTCAAGGTATCTCGATGCCCTCCTCAACAAGTTCTCGACGAACCAACTCTTATTGAATACCCCTCGAGCCTCCATCTGATGTCTGTGGCCTGCCAGTACAACTCAGCGGCTTAAGCTTGTACTTGCCACAACATAAATCTTCTTTAGCCAGTTATTGAAAACCCTTCGTAAGCATCCAATATTTGTCCCCAAAAAAACTGCGACAACCATCATCCGCCAGTCTCCCTACCGAAACCAAGTTGTAGCAAAAACTTGGTATATGTTGTACTTCCTTGAGAATGAGATTCTCACCAAGCTCCGTTGTGAGGTGTACATCACTGATTCCTACAATTACAGCCGTCCCATTGTTGCCCATCTTCACACGTCCAAACCTGCCGCCATGGTAGGATGTGAAGATCCTCCTATATGGAGTGGCGTGATACGACACCCCCGTGTCCATGCCCAATCGCCATCATGACACATGCCACAAGGTTCCTCTGCGTCGGTTGTTGCGATGATGAGATCTCCCAAAGCCGTGGGATCCCCCTGATCATCCTTGCCTTTGGCCTTCCCAGCTTTGAGCTTCATGCAGTTTCTCTTGATATAACCCCTTTCACTATAGTAATAGCAATCCTCCTTGCGGTCCACAGTCGCAAGATCTTGAGAACTCCCCCATGTCCTCGCTTGTGACTTGGGTCTTTTCTTCCTGTAGGAAACCACTAGAGCGGACTCCTGCGATGACTCTACTTGCTTATGCCGGATCTTCTCGTTCAACAAGCTACTTTTGACTGCCTCCATCGTGACAACACCACTAGGAATGGAGTTGCTCATCGACACCACCAATGTCTCCCAACTTTCCGACAGAGAACTCAAAATCAAAAGGGCCTGAAGCTCATTATCAATCACCATCTTCATCGCAGACAACTGATTGATAATACCTTGAACCTCATTCAGATGTTGTTCCACTGGGGCACCCTCTGTGTACTTTGAGTTGACGAGGTGGCGAATCAGAAATACCTTGTTGCTAGGCGTCTTCCTTTCGTACAGCGATTGCAGCTTCTCCCACAATGCTTTTGCCGAACTCTCTATGGACACGTGGTGAAACACCGAGTCGTCCAGCCATTGGCGGATGAATCCAACGGCCTTCCGATCCAGTCGTTTCCAATCTTCAGTAGCTTTGTCCAATGGTTTAGCAATTGTCGTCCTCCAACGGACCATGCAAGTCCTTGCACCAGAGTAGATCCTCCATCATTGGCTTCCAAATCGCCCAATTTTTGTCTGTGAGGGTGATCATACGAGTGTTCATCTGCTCTGTAGACATAGTTGCCAGAACCAAAACCAGTAGCTCTTATACCAGATGTTGGTATCATACTATCAGACCAGGGCTCTGATACCAGATGTTGAAAATCGGACATGCCCTACAAGCATTCCGACACCGTGTCTGAAAGTGCATGCAGCGAAAACTTTAGGCCAACCCACCTTAGATAACCAACTCCCTGTCTAACGAACACCAAGCACAGATAAAGACAAGTATATGACGGTGACTACGTCACCTGGACAAATTCTAACCTTTATAATTCAGGTAAACTTATAATATTGACAAAATCAATGTTGAACCCTTTGCCCTAATAGATTCAACTTCCTCACCACACTCAAGAAGAAAAGAAAGAGATTATATTTGAAATCACTAATCAACTCGTAGTAATCTTCCTGAGCGAAGGCGACGGCTACTCAATCAGATCTTTTTCTGTCTTCTGTCTTGGATGACGAAGTCTTAAGAGCAAAGCACGGACTTTCTCTTAGATTTTCTGTGGATGAGCACCCCAAATCTCCAACTTGTGCTATCCTTTGTGCATTCACCCCCCTCCCCCTCCTATATTTATATGATGAGAAATCATATTTTAGGTCATAATAGGATTTCCTAAATAGAAAATCTTAAGATAAGAATAATATTCCACCTAAAATAACCCAATACCAATTATGGACGTCCAAATATGATCAAATTAAATATCTGATACAAATTTGAAATCTAATCAAATCTTACATTTAATGTAGATTTTTAAATTATATCAAATCAAATCTTTCATTATATTTGGACTCCAAAATTTATCTAATCCAGACTGGACCCCAACAAACTTTCCTTTTCATTTTTGTACTGCAATGAGAAAAACAGAACTATAAATCCAAAGCGAATATTTAGCATGAATAACCAAGCAATATTAGAAACGTCATTCATAGCTTTTGAAAGAGCCTCGTTATCTGAAATAACTGGAATCTAATTGCATGATCCATTGGAGTCTCTCTTTATAATACACATATCATCAATAAGAGAGCAAGTTTTGCCATTTTTATTTAAAGCAGAAACCAATTTGCTTCTCATGAATGATGGAGGTGAACAAAAAGCTGGCCCGAATACCGCAGAAAAAAAATGCTGTCAGGTAAGGTGAACTGAATTGTACGAAAAAGCCAACTGGAATAAGAAATGGTTGAAAACATACTATAGCAATAATATTAGTAAAACAGGAAATTGTTGCATAATCATTCAGGGGAAAGAAAAGAAAAGAAGAAGAAGCAATATTCCACATTTTCCAGTACGAATCTTTTTCTTCCATTAATTTTTATTGGGGACCTCTCTAACACTTTCTTCCATATAGCCTCGATCAATGTTTCTTTGGGTCGGTACTTATCCTGACTATTCCAACAATGATACTCTCACTTCCAAGGTCCTAAAATGATTGTCTATTAATTGGACGAAGGTTGCCTAGAATGCAGAACAGTAAGAAACCATGAACAAAATTGGGAACATTATGAAACCATGAACAAAATTGGGAAAGCAATATGCCACTTGGTATGTAACGTGGAACAATGGGGATAGGCTGCTTCAGAGCGCTTAGTGGAACAATGTGTGGAATTTGGAGTAACTTCTCTTGATTTATAGCGGGGGTAGAGCTCTTGATTGTTGCAAATCAGGTTGGTGATGTAGTTTTCCTTAATGGTGTTGAATCATGCCCATTTTCTAATAAAAACGATCAGAAAAATGAAGAATCTAAAGATAAGACAGAAGGAAACTCTAAATTCTAAATGATCTTTATTCAGCTTAAATGTCTTTGAAATCAAACATTAACTAATGATCTTTGTTTTTTATCTCTAACAGTAAGACTGAAGACAAATCATATTGGAAATGGATGCAGCAAAACGAATAAAACAGTTAAGGTTAAATAAAATATACTTGGTAAATGTATATGTTAGCGTAAGTCTTGGTAATATTTGTATATGGTAGAAATATATTGTATTTAGTACTTACCATATAGAAATATCATCATATATGGTAGTACTTGTGTATGGTGAATATATTATATTTAGTAATTATCATATAAGAATACAATTATATATGGTAATAAAAACCCTTTTACATAGTCTCAACTATGAGATAAATTAATTTCTGAATTCTCTCTCAAATATTTCTCCAAGCTCTAAATTTGACTTAATATTAGAGCAAAGATACGTGAGGACGTTCTTTCTTTTTAATTTGATTGTTTCTTATATCAGTTTTTGGTAAAGAGCTTTCTTTTCAATTTGATTGTTTCTTAGATCAGTTTCTGGTCAAGAAATCATTTCCTAAATCAGAAAGCATTGATTTGATCTGTCTAGTGTTTTCTTCAACCCGTCAAAATATGTTTGTCTAGTTGATTCTGTTGCAAATTTTCAGTTAGTGATGCAAAAGAAGACCCTTCTAAGATAATGAAGTCCAGAAGGTTGAGATCTATGTCAACACCTTGGATTCAGGCTTCGGATCGTTTGGAAGTACCAAGCTCAATGTTTGTCTATCTCCATGAAATGCACAAGATGAATCATGTGACAGGAGAAATCAAAGATCCGGATGAAGATAATAGAAAGACAAGAAGACAATGGCGACTGCAACGACCACTATGGCGACGACTCCCCTCCGCTGCTGAAGTCTAGCGATAATCGAGGAGATTTTCGATCTCAGTACAATTCGCATGACAATAAAAGATACCCCTCAAAGAATAAAGACTCAAAGGGTAGAGATAGAGGAGAAGGAGAGCAATCGTGATAGAAATTGGGACAGAGGGATATCGATAGAGATCGTGACCGCTATCACAAATAACACATCGAAAGAAATCAGAGAAGGGAACGACACCGTAGTCGAGAAAGATCTGATTATCATGAACGCCATCACATTCGAGACCATGATAGGCATAAAGTCTATGACAGAGACGGAGATAGACGTCACAGACATAGGTCTCGGTCGCGGTCAAAGGGGAGATCTCGTCACATATCAAGATCTCGGTCTCGTTCTAGATCGAAGAGTAAACGAATCAGGGATTTGACATGACCCTCCTGCCTTTTCTCTTTTTTCTTTTTCTTTTTTATGTGGTCCGGTATTTCATGCGGGAACATTTGCGCATGCTGTATTGCACGCCTTGTGGGCCCACTGCTCCCCCAATAACCCCCCTTTCCCCATAACCCCCTCCCAACTCTTACTATTAATAAATGGAAGGAATAATACGTCATCATGGCTCGATCCACTGATCTTCCATCACCCAACCGGGATCTTATACCTCTCCTCGGTAACCACAAGAGTCACTCGAGTTTAGTCCACCTGCCTTTGCTCTGATGCCTGTTGTTGTTGCCACTACAAAATTATAGTAATTTAGCGACTAACTTAGCGCCTAACCTGTATTAGTCACTACTTTACCGACTTACTAGCGACTAAAGTTCAACTAATTGACAATTTAGTTTAATGAACAATATGGTTAGTCGGTATTCCGTTGCTAGTGTGTTGGTAATTTTTTAGCCACTGACTTGTGTCCGTTGCTAAATAGCCGATAATATCTAAAAAAATTATCCTCGTTCTAGCGACTACAAGTTCAGTCGCTACCAAAACCTAAAGTAAGCAAAAATATTCCTCCCAAAAACTCACTTTCCTTTTTTCCTTGATCCCTCTATTACTTTCCCCCAAAACCCTTCTCCGGAGCAAAACCTAAAGTATTTCCTCTTCTACTTTCCCTCCCAAAACCTTCATCCACCCCCTCTGTCATGCCCCAGTCCCAAAACGTGAGGAACTAGGCCACGTGGCATTGGCCAGCTGACACGTCACTAAAGGTTTAATCCATTTTAATGGACCCAAAGGAACGTGCTACGCTGTCCTAAAATACTACAAGTCTAATACAGGTAAATCTATCTCATCCACAACAAAATATCAGGAAATAAGTGCTGAATATATATAAAGCTGAGTCTGGTAGAGTCATAGTACATATCTGGTGGGAACAAGCCCACTACAAAAGATAATAATAGCGCAGAAAAATAAGATAGACTAAGTATCGTCTATCTAACAAAACATCTCCATCTCCAAGAGAGCAAGCTTCTAGAATCAGGTAGATTCTGATGGTGTCTCCTCTAGTTCTTCCTCGGTAGCACACCTGGTCTCCTGTCCTGGACCATACACCGTGGGATAGAAGGCCTCGTCTAAATCTGGAAGGGAACTAGGTCCTCAGTGGGACATAACAAGATACAAAGAAATAACATGCCATGTATGTAAATACTGAATAAATAAAGTATAAGGTGCTAACCATCTAAGTGAATGCAAATAAAGACCTTGTAGTACGCATGGGAATGTGTATGTTAGACATATGCTGACTTAATTCACCAATCGTGGTAACTGGCTAGTATATGTGTCATATGCCCCCTGACTCAAAGGCACTCTGCAATCGTCCATCTCCGAGGAGCATGGTACAAAGGTATAAAAACATACAAGGAGGGGGGTGTCCCATACGTCTACTAGTTATCTTTCCCGCCCAATGTAACTAAATGTCAAGTCGTACTTTTCCTGAGTTTTTCTGATTTTATGCTAAGCCGTGATGCGTGTCACACGTACTGGTAGCTAATCAAATACGTAGCTCGCATCCCAATATGTATTGCAACCATGTTGCGTGTTCCCGTGATAGGGTCTAGGAGGATATTAGGATACCCTCGCAGATGTTGGTAGGTCTGTAAAGACTAAGTTAATTATGCTACGTGTCAACGCATCTGTTGACTGTACCTGAATCAATCTCAGGTACTCACAGTCATATGAAATTCAGGAGCAATAACATATAACAATATTTGAATTTAAACAGTAAACTTGGCAAGGTATACTTGCCTACTCCCTGATAGTATTGGAAACTTGATTTCACAGTCAAGTTTGAGGGTGCTTGTGACAGGGGGTCACTGGCTGTGCTGGAGATATTTTTTGTTAAAACATACAGGGTTCGTGAATATCATGAGTAAAATATAAAGTATATATATATATACTTATATACATATATGACAATATATATAATATAGGATACACACATATATATAGAGTATATATATACATATAGATATAGTATATAATATATATAGATAATATATATTTATACATATATATATATATATATATATATATATATATATATATATATATATAATAAATTGAAAGACAGTGCAGAAAATAAATACATATATAAATACTGTATTATCCAGTATTATATTATATAGTATATATTTATATATAGATAATATATATATATAGATATATATACATATATATATATATATATGTATATAATAAATTGAAAGACAGTGCAAGAAATGTATATATATATATATATATATATATATATATATATATGTTGTATTATCCAGCACTATATTATATAGTACATATTTATATATAGATAATATATATATATATATATATATATATATATATATATATATATATATATATAATAAAAAGAAAGACTGTGCAGGAAATGTAAATATACATATATATATATATATATGCTGTATTATCCAGCACTATTTATTAAATATATTATATATATAGATAATTCCTTTATATATATATATATATATATATATATATATATATATATATATATATAATAATAAGGAAAGAAAATACAGAAATGTAAATGTATATAATATATATAGTATTATATATATAATATATATAGTAGTGTATATATAACACTGATTTATATATATATATATATATATATATACACATATATATATACATATATACATACATATAAGTATTTATACATATATACGTATAGATAGGGTCAGGGGTATACCCAACGGACAGGTGGGGGCCTTGGCTTGTCGCCGGCGGGAGGACGACGGCGGTGGTGGCGGTGGCTCGCCGGAGGAGCGTCAGCAGCAGTGGCTGCCAGCAACAGCAGCAGCAGCAGTAGCTTGTGGAGGCTACGGCGGCGGCTGCGGCGGAGGAGACGGCAGTGCAGGGTGGAGAATCGACGGAGGAGAGGGTGGCGGTGAGGTTGGTGGTGGTGGTGGGGGTCTACGGTGGCGGTGGTGGTCGTGAGGGGTGGTCGAAGTGAAGAGGGTAGCTGTTAGGGTTAGGAGTTGGGAGGTGCTGCGGGGGCTGCCGGCGGCGGAGGGGAGGTCGTGGAGCGGTGGAAGGGTGGTGGTCCGGTAGAGGGGGTCGGGGCGAGTCGAGTGGTGGTGGTGGTCTACAGTGGCGGTGGTGGTCGTGAGGGGTGGTCGGGTGGTGGGGGTAGCTGCTGTTGGCAGGGTCGGGGTGGGTCTGTGCCGGCTGCCCACGGCGGAGCAGGCGGCCGGAGGCGGTGGGGCTTGGCAGGAGGGGTCGGTTTATATAGGGTTTTGGGGAGTGGCAAAGTTGTAAATAGATGAAAGTTTTAGGGTATTTAGGTAATTTCGATTTTTAAGATATTTTTAACTGATATTTCTGGATACTTAGTGCCACATGTAGGGGTTAGGGTTAATGGTCAATGAGGTTATGCCACCTCACATGCATTTTGCATTAAAATCCTTGAAATTCCATAATTTGCATAAAAGTCCTAAAATTGGTATTTTGCGTAATTACGCAATTTGTCTGCTTAAAAATACTGATTCCTAAAAATACAGAATTGCACAGAATAAGGGGGAAAGCTGGGGAAGTGCCTTGGGAGTGTGGGGGTGAGCCTGGCAGGGGCAGGGTCTGGTTCTTTGGGTGATACGGGTCACCATATTTATTAATTAATAAATACTGCGCACGGTGTTCACTAATTATTTAGAGGCAGGTAGGGTCATAATTTTTCTACGGTGTCAATATACTAATTGTAGTATATTTCAAGTAGAATAATATCGTATTTTTGTTTGGGCAAAACAGGTGCATGTTTGGCCTCAAATCTCTAGGGGTACAGAGATGGGTAAAGAGCAGAAAATTAATTTGGAAATAAATACGGATTTTTGTAACGATATTTGTGCGTCTCAAACGAGGCTCAAATAAAGCATCTGGGAGTTGCACAAAATTCAGAAAAATAGTCTAACATGTCTAGAGCAGGTATGTAAATTTTGTTTGGGAAATACAGCTAGTGTAATGCTCTAATTAATTGTGTGAAGTACAGGTGCACAATCAAATAGGATATGTAAACAAACTAGATTTTAAAAAGTTGCAATAATTCTAATTAGCTAAAAATAATCCTAAATTACTGAAATCTGGTCGAGGGAGTTTACAATCTACCCTCCTTAGAATATTTCGTCCTCGAAATAAAAACAGACATATTATGAGAATGAAAGATTAATTTAAAATATTAGGACATACCCTAGTTCTGAAATAGATGGGGGAAACGCTGTCGAATATCCTCTTCTCGTTCCCAGGTTGATTCACCTGGTGCATGATGTCTCCATGCAACACAAACTAGAGGGATAGTCTGGCCTCGCAACACCTTCTCGCTACGGTCTAAGATCTCTACAGGTTCCTCCTGGTACGATAGGCTTGGGCCGACGGTGATCTCTGAATGGTCCAGTACATGACTTGGGTCTGGAATGTACCTCCTCAGCTGAGATACGTGGAAGACGTCATGCACTCCTTCCAAGGTCTGAGGTAGAGCTAGTTTGTAAGCAACTTCTCCGACGCGTTCTAACACATCGAAGGGTCCAATGTACCTTGGACTCAGTTTTCCTCTTCCTCCAAATCTGATAGTACCTCGGGTAGGTGAGATCTTCAAAAATACATGCTCTCCCACTTGGAACTCTAGAGGTCGTCGATGAATGTTGGTCCAGTGCTTCTGTTTGTCTTGTGCAGCTCGTAGGTGTCCTTGGATCTTCTTTACTTTCTCCACCGTACGAATAATCAATTCTGGTCCCAAGATCTGTCTCTCGCCTACATCGCTCCAGCATACTGGGGAACGATATTTTCTTCCATACAAAGCTTCAAAAGGAGCTATTTGAATGCTCGCTTGATAGCTGTTGTTGTAGGAAAATTCCACCAAGTGTAGATGATCTTTCCATGATCCGCTAAAATCAAGCATGCAGGCTCTCAGCATATCTTCTAGGGTCTGGATGGTGCGCTCTGATTGACCATCTGTCTGTGGATGATACGAGGTGCTGAACTTGAGGCGGGTACCAAGACTTTCTTGCATACTTCGCCAAAAGTAAGATGTATATCTCGTATCCCTGTCAGATACTATGCTGACTGGTACTCCGTGCAGACGCACTATCTCCTTCATGTACATATCCGTCAAGACTTCTGTAGATTGTCCGACTCTGAATGGTAAGAAGTGGGCAGCCTTGGTGAGTCTGTCTACGATCACCCATACAGCATTACGACCACTGGGACTCCTTGGGAAGCCCGTAACAAAGTCCATCGTAATGTGTTCCCATTTCCACTCGGGTATTGGGAGGGGTTGAAGTAGACCGGCAGATCTCTGATGTTCAGCCTTGACTTGCTGACACACCAGGCATTTAGCCATAAAGCGTGCTATCTCTCGCTTCATTCCATGCCACTAGTAATATTGTCGCAGATCTCTGTACATCTTTGTGCCTCCTGGATGTATAGAGTATGTTGAGCTATGAGCTTCTGACATCAGTTCTTCACGAAGTTCTCCATTTGGAACATAAAGACGATCACCACATCTTAGAGTCCCATCTTCGTGTATGCGACATCCCGTCTGGATTCCAGCCTCTGTTCTTTGTCGAAGCCTCTGAAATCTTGCATCTACTGGTAGAGCAGCTTTGATTCTTTCGACTAATATTGATTGCAGCTGGTAGTTTGATAATTGGCCGTCAATTCCTGGCATAATGACCTCTATTCCCAACTTTTCTAGATCTCTCAATAGACCTGGTTGGTTGATCATAAAGAATGCCGAGGGTCTTCTACTTAGAGCATCAGCTACCACATTAGCCTTTCCAGGATGGTATTGTAGATCAATTTCGAAATCAGTCATCACTTCGAGCCATCGTCTTTGTCTTAGGTTCAAGTCCTTCTGGGTGTAGACATATTTCAGGCTCTTGTGATCGGTAAAAATCTCCACTCATTCGCCGTATAGATAGTGTCTCCATAGCTTCAGGGCGAAGATGACTGCGGCAAGCTCCAGGTCGTGAGTGGGGTAATTCTTCTCATGAGTCCTCAATTGTCTTGAGGCATAAGCTACAACCTTCCCATGTTGCATTAAGACACAACCCAATCCTTTTCCGGATGCATCACTATAGATTACAAAATCTCCGGATCCATATGGTATAGTCAAGATGGTGGCAGTAGTCAGACGCTTCTTCAACTCATCAAAAGCTGTCTGGCATTCCTCAGACCATATGAACTCCTTCTCCTTGCGGGTCAACCGGGTTATTGGTTCCGCGATTCTTGTAAAGTTTTCTACAAACCTCCGGTAATATCCGGCAAGTCCTAGAAAGCTTCTCACCTCTGAGACGTTGGTCGGGGTTGGCCATGTCTCTACGGATGAAATCTTTGCTGGGTCCACCGAGATGCCTTCTCCTATGATAACGTGTCCAAGAAAAGTGACACGATCAAGGAAGAATTCGCACTTGCTCATCTTAGCATAAAGGCTTTCCCGTCTTAGCGTTTCTAGCACCAGTCTCAAGTGCTCTTCATGCTCCTCGTGGCTCTTTGAATACACCAAGATATCGTCGATGAAGACTACCACGAACTGGTCCAGATAATGGTGGAAGACTATGTTCATCAGGTTCATGAATACGGCTGGTGCATTAGTCAGTCCAAAAGGCATCACCAGGAACTCGTAATGACCATAGCGAGTCCTGAATGCTGTCTTTGGAATATCTTCTCTCCGTACTTTGACCTGATGATAGCCTGATCTCAAGTCTATTTTTGAGAATACCACAGCTCCCGTCAGTTGGTCGAACAGATCGTCAATTCGCGGCAAGGGGTACTTGTTTTTTATTGTCAAAGCATTGAGAGCTCTGTAATCAATACACATCTGATATATCCCGTCCTTCTTTGGTACAAACAATACTGTTGCTCCCCAGGGTGATGCACTAGGACGAACAAATCCCTTGATCTGCAATTCCTCCAATTGCAGCTTTAGCTCGTCAAGTTCCTTCTTCGCCAGTCGGTACACATTTGAGGATACTGGTGCAGCTCCGGGTATCAGCTCAATAGTGAACTCTACTTCTCTGTCAGGCGGTAGGCCTGGCAATTCCTCCGGGAACACGTCTTCGAATTCTGCAACGATTGCTTGGGGTTCTATCTCCATCGCCATGTAAGCTCTAGGAGTCTGACCTACTCCTTGCTCGATGGTACCTCGTACGTATTCGAACTCCGGGTGTCCTGGTGGTCTAAAGATGATACTACCTTTTTGGCAGTCTAGGATAGCATTATTCTGGATTAACCAGTCCATGCCTAAGACGACGTCAAAATTTGGCATAGGGAGTACCAAAAATCGTGCTCTTAGCTCTCTACTACAAACAACTATCGAACATGTTTCAATAATGTTGGTAACTGGAACAATGCCTCCTCCAGTAAGTATTTTCCAGCACTTGGGTAGTGGAGAAGTGACTAGTTTGTACATGGCTACGAAATTACTAGATATGAATGACAGGGTTGCGCCGGAATCAAATAATGCAGTTGCAGGTAATGATGCAACTAAAATGGTACCTGTGATGGTTTCACCTTCGGGTTCTTCGGCAACTGCAGTTAAAGCAAAGGCCTGCCCGTGCCTTTGTCCTCCAGATTGTTGTCTAGCCTTGTTGAATTGGGCCTCCTGAGTGGCCAGGGGTGCTCCTCTCTGATATCCTCCCGATGTTGAGGGTAGCATCTTCTGGGCTTGTGATCCTGGCTTTTGTCCGTGCTGAGGTGCTGCATCTTTGCGTTGTGGGTAGTCTCTGGCCATATGCTGGCTCGCTCCACATACTAGGCATAATCCTAGCTTCTTTCTGCAGTCATTGGCAAAATGTCCCTTCTTGCCATAAAAGTGACAAGTCAGGAGCTCCTTCTTCTGGTAGGATCCTGTCGTCTGCTGCGTCTGATTTTATGGACGGCGAATAGGTCCTCCTGCTCCTTGCTGGTTTTTGGCCGGGAAGGTTGGATTAAAGCGTCTTGTTCCTCGGCCAATTGCTTCTTGCACCCTTGCTTCTGTAAGAACCTCCTCGTAGGAGATCCTTGACTGAGATGTCGTATACCTCTGGAGCTCGCAGGTGAGGCCGTGGTGGAATCTTTTGGACTGTTGCAGGGAAGTACTTGGAATTGAAGTGCTCCAAGAATTGTTCTCAAGTGTGGTCTTTGCCGATGCTATGCTCTATGGATTTCCACCAGTGATGGGCGTTGCCGAGGAGTTGGGCCCTCACAGCGGTCATCCATAAATCGGGGGTAAGTTGCGAACCTTCCAGTAGCATCTCTGTGTTGGAGATCCAGTCTGAGATCTCCTCTGGGGTTTCGCTGCCTTTAAAGGTTCTCGGGCTCATCTGGCGGAAACCTCGGACTGTGCCTACTGGTTGGACAGGTACTGGTGCCGGGGTAGTGGTTCTCTCCAAAGCCGTCATCAAGGTCTGTCTCAAGGCTTCAGTCTGTTGCCACTGAGACTGTCTCAGGGCTTCAGTCTGTTGCCATTGAGTCTGCAACATAGCTTGGAGGAACTAGAACATTTAAGGCTGGCCCTCAAGCTGTGGCATCATGGCAGGAAGGGCTGGAGGTGGTGACAAAGGTGTCTCCGCCTGCGGTGTTGATGTTTGCCCTTCATGTCGAGCTGGTGTTCCTGTCTGGGCAGGATCTTGGGGAAGGTATGGAGTCGTCGGGTAGACCAGCATCCTTCTCGGGGATTGGTCTCGTGGGGTAGTCGGGGTTCCTTGGACATTTGGCGAGGGTTCTGTTGCTTGGTCAGCCCCATCAATCGTATATTTTCCGGGTATGTCCATATTTCTGAAGAAAATAGAATAATTAGAAAAGCATGAAGGAAAAGATAATCACGGTGGATGCGATAAAAAAAATTGTAAAACCCCTTCCTAAAAATCGTATATACCCTTTTTTATTTTAATAATTATTAATTAAATTGTAGTAATTAGGTCTAAATAGGAGAAATAGATTTTAATAATTTTTATTTTAGGTGTTCGGGCACATAGAGAATTTATGGGACCATCAGAAATTTTTTGGAATTTATTTCATGTAGGAGACCCCTTAAGCAGTTGCTAACCTAATGTTGTGCATTATTCTAATCTAGAATTTTTCTATGAGTATATATTATATATATATATATACAAATATATATATATATATGCATATATTAATAGGAAAAGAAAAGAGTAAGAAAAGATTAAGAAAAGAAAGTATTAAATAAGAATCTAATATAATAATAATAATATAATAATAATACTAAATCGTAGCTTGCTTTCAACTTGCTAGCAATAGCAAGCAAAGCAACCACTATAGCAAACCATCCAGCACTTAGCATTTGCTTAAGCACCGCCCCCTTAGCAACTTGCTGTGGACCACCCGTCCCCTTAGCAAATACACCCAGGGACCCGACCCCCCTAGGCCGAAACAATTGGCCGCGACCACTCCTATTCTCACTCTCTCCCTGGTATATAATATATATATATATTTATCTCTCAAACCCTAACCTAAATCTCCAGAACTCCTCTTCCCATCTAGAGCCGTCACCGCAGCCAGAGAAGCCCCGCCAAGCCATCCAACCATCCCGACGACTCCGACCTCGCGCCCTGCAGATTCTCACTCGAGCCACCTTCACTCCGGAGTGATTTTCCGTCGACTCGCTCAACCAAACGCTGTTCCGTTTTTATAGGTATGATCATCCCTTAACCCTCTCCAATATTTGTTTTATAGCCAACCTCGAAAAACGTGTGCCCCTAGGTGAAAAACAGCGTCCAAAGTGGACGGACAGACCCAATTCTGGAATCGCAGAATTCTAGAATGACCACCTGTATTGCCGAGTTCGTATCTCCCACCATAGAGATCCGAATTCGGTAATTCTTTTTAGTACCTGTAGAATACCTGACCTAGTTTATTTTTTGTTAAATAACCCTATGCTATTAGTTGCTGTGGACATAATTATATTCGTCACAAAACTGCGCGCACCCACTTTTTCTAATTTCCAAAAGTTGGAAAAAGGAGCGCGCCCCACCAAACGGGACTGCCCCGCCGTGTACCAAGTATACCGAATGGTGCACGCAGCGTAACCGGACACGTGAAAATTCGTGAGAACTGATTCGGACGCGTGTGCGCGCCGGAATCAGGCCGTATCCGCGGACACACACCGTGTCGCAACTTTTGTGGAACTCGTGCGTATTTTGTGCACGCTTGTCAGATTGAGATAAAACTTACGCCACTGGACTCGCGGTAACGCGCTGGTCCTGTGACCCAATTTTCACGCAATTCTGAGACGGTTGACCAGATCACCAATTGGCGGGTCCCACAGTTGACTTTTTGGACAAAATTGAGTACGGCCCATCGGAATCCACATTTGGACATACCGTTGGGTTCGTATTGATATTTAGAGTTGTTTGACCTATAGTTTGTCCCATTTAGAGACTGTTACCCTTGGCACACTTTTTGGTACAAAGTGGGCCATATATGGACCCCACTTTTAACCGAAATTACCGTTTTGCCCCTGTGTCCAAATTGGACGAAAGGAAAGTGCTTTTTAGCTATTTTGCTTATTCTAGAAATGTTGGTGATATTTATTTCAGCATCCGGAGACATTTGTTCTGCGGCCATAGCTTTTGATCCTGTGCGTTTCACTTCTGGACAGTACACCTTGTAGCTTTCTTACCAGGCAAGATACCTTGCCAAATTGTTACAGTACTTTTGCATGCTATTTATATTTTCTTATATTTATTGCATTTATGTTTATTCTTGCATGTGTAATTTTTTTTCAGTCATTACTATATATTAGATATGTTGACACACACTTGACACTTAGTATCATAGAGGACAATCATTAGGCGTATGGGCTTTAACCACTCTGGTAACACCGTGGTCACTAGCACGCACTATGGTGGGTCATGTCCGATGTTCGCTACCCCCGAGGTATGTCGATTGATGGAGTCCGAGGGTCGCTACCCCCGAGGTATGCCGGCTGATGATGTTCATGGACGAGTGCATGAGTTGTGAGGCTTAGATCGAGTAGACTACCCTTGCCCATACGTCAAAAAGTTGTCCTCATTTGCATTCATATAGATTGTCTTGTACAGCGTACTTATTTATTTTTAAATTATATGCATGTTTACTGTATTCAAGTTGGCTCATATTTTCTGTATCTTGTTACGTCCCTCTGAGGACCTGGTCCTCTGCCAGGTGTATCTACTCTTGAGTATTTGCAGGAGCACAGATCGGATGGCTATATATGTTTCGTGGATGTCCTCTCTTCGAGTTCGTGATTGCTAGATGGTGTTCTTATATGGTGTTGTTGTGTTGTACTTACTTTAATATTTGCTCTTACATTCGAGTTGGTAGTGGATTTGTTTCCATCCAACTATCATCCTTAGATACTTATGTTGAGATCTAGTTATATAGATGCTGGTTAGTCATTTATATTGATTTTCTGTGGATGAGATTTAGATTGTACCCTATGACTTGTGACATATGTTTATACCACTTGTGGATTGATTTTCATATAACAGCGTACGTGTGGATTTGGTTTCCATATATTGGAGTTGCCATATCCATGCGGCTGGCATGCTTACGTGTCCTAGTCCTACGTATTTTTGGGACTGGGGCGTGACATGTTTTTCTGGTGGCCTATGCAGGTCGAGAGCATACTGTCTTGGTTACGTTACTGTACCGGACAAGCCTGCACCTAGGACTAGAGTATAGGATCTCATCCATAATTGACTGTGATCCATCTCCTCCTATCTGTTCTAATTTGAACAATTGTATCCTGCTTGATTCATGTGCTTCCCTAATAGTTCCTTGAGTATAGTCTTCTGCTAGAATATAGGAACCCCTGTTATTAGGATGATAATTATGGTAGCACACCTATTTAGAATACAACGAGAATATAGACACACCACTAAGTTTAGAATATCTAGTGAACCCTAGAATTCCTTATCTTTAGAATTGATTTACCATTACCCCCTGATGTATTATGAAGACTTGAGAGTAGTATAGACACTACTAGAGTTAGTTAGAAGTTTACCATAATGTTTGACCCTAGTATTGAGGAACCAATAGAAAACCAAAAATTTGAATATTAGGACTGACCTAACCTTCATAGTTAGATAATATTAGAACTATAAACTTAGATCATTGTCTTATTATTAGTAGACAATACTTTAGGAAGCCAAGAGCATTGAATATAGTAGTTTCTTGAACATACCGCAAACACAGAGAGTAGCGTAGCATCTCCGCTTAGGAAACCTTGACATTATCTATAGCCTCTCTATTTTATTTCATATATTTGTTTCCCTGAAACCCTAGCACTCGCTATTTGTGCGATGACTAATCATGTTCTTCTATTCTTTATCTTTCAACTCGTGCCCTTTGACACTTCTGATTGTAGGCCAAATGAATTCTTTTATGATATGATATATAGTTTTCTAGAATTATAGTTATAATCTTGAATTTTAAAATTATGTGCTTAGTAGAAAGAATTTGATAGTTGAGCTGTTCATTTAGATTATAATTTTATGGTTACAACTTAGTTTTAAATCACGTAATTGAACCCATATCTCCACATAAGTTATCTCCTCTCTCACTTGAGGGCTAGTAACCTTTCTATCTTTACTATTGACACTTGTTCTATAAGCACTATGACTAAGAGGTAAGATGACCATGACCTATGTAATAGAAGAGGATACCCCAATAAAGTACTAAGACCCCTTTTTGTAGACATTAATAGGAGCTTCTACGGTATCCTTAAGGCAATACAATAGCAGTTAAATTATTTTAAGTTGGGTAGTATACCTCACCACCTAGTATCACACAGTCCTCTTAACCCATTGGTGAAGTATAACCAAATGACACCGACTTTAGACTTGCATAAGAAGATAACATAAATTGTATGCTAGCAGTAGACAACAGTGTTAATTTAGACGGTAGAATTTAGAGGTTCATGCCCTATTTGGTCGACTAGCGACTTAGACAAGGAGGTCGTATGATAACTGTAGAGATTGTAGAGTCTTTTGTTATTATTGCTTATGTTGTTTTGTACCTTCTTTCATCATAATCCAGCGTATTTATGTTTGTTGTACTACCTTGATTTATGCTGCTATTATAGCCTAGTTTTTGTAAGCTTATTCTTTCATCGAGCTTGCTCATGGCATATGTATTATTGGGTGCACACAATGATACAATTGCCTAATCAGAATCGGTGTATTAAGGTCTAGCTAACCTTAGTGTGCTTGGTTCGCCCTTTGCATTACTACTTTACGTGGATTGAGATATATGGTAGTAGACAGATATACTTGCCCCTAGATATGTCTGACACATCGTATCGGTTACATAATTGTACTGATACGAGCATGTAAATAGGAAATTATCAAAAATAGGATTTCAATCCACAACTGTCCTGACAACTCTCTTTTCGATTCTTTAATCTCTTTGAACCTCGGACTTGTATTCTGTCACCTTCACCTTGAGTTCTTTATTATTTTTCTCCGTCTTCCCCTATTTCGGAAAGACGAAACCTTGTGCTGGTATAAGTTGACACTGATAGTACTAGCTATACCCCATAAGGCAAAACACATGACTTAGTGACTCTCTTTTATAATTGGTTAAGGGCATATCATAGGTGATATGTTTGGTGTTAAACCTTTGAGGAAAAAAAAATCATGATTAAATAATTTGAGCAATAGTTTTTCTAGATGTATGGCCTTAGGTGGTAGAAGGAAAATTTTAAGTTCGGCAGATTGTGAACCCCTCACGCAAAAATTTGACCTACTTGGCTGAGTTAGTGAGACTAAGGTTAGCTTGAATCCAGTTAGAAGTAGAACACAGTATTTTTATTTAATTTTGCAATATTGTATCACTTATTGCCCCTTATCGTGCTCCGATAATTGGAGCACTACACTAGCCACTGCCTTCCTACAAATTCTACACCCTTATCCTAGACATGCCCATCATCCAATTTTCATCTTTGTGCAATTTTTTTTATTGTTGGGCGCTTTTATGCAAAAGAGCATTAGGTGTCCACACCATTGGACATGACACAAGAAGAAACCTATTTTTCGCTCATATGGATTTTTTCCATGATTTTTTTTCGGGATGTGCAACGTACAACATCGCCCACCCCTTTAAACCTAGCCTTGCATTTTAAACAATGCAAATCTCATACCATTCTTGGCATTCTATCGTGGCTTAATTCTAATTTCGAGGACGAAATTTTTATAAGTTGGGTAGAATGTAAAACCCTTCCTAAAAATCGTATATACCCTTTTTTATTTTAATAATTATTAATTAAATTATAGTAATTAGGTCTAAATAGGAGAAATAGATTTTAATAATTTTTATTTTAGGTGTTCGGGCACTTAGAGGATTTATGGGACCATCAGGAATTTTTTGGAATTTATTCCATGTAGGAGACCCCTTAAGCAGTTGCTAACATAATGTTGTGGATTATTCTAATCTAGAATTTTTCTATGAGTATATATTATATATATATATACAAATATATATATATGCATATATTAATAGGAAAAGAAAAGAGTAAGAAAAGATTAAGAAAAGAAAGTATTAAATAAGAATCTAATATAATAATAATAATAATATAATAATAATACTAAATCGTAGCTTGCTTTCAACTTGCTAGCAATAGCAAGCAAAGCAACCACTATAGCAAACCATCCAGCACTTAGCATTTGCTTAAGCACCGCCCCCTTAGCAACTTGCTGTGGACCACCCGTCCCCTTAGCAAATACACCCAGGGACCCGACCCCCCTAGGCCGAAACAATTGACCGCGACCACTCCTATTCTCACTCTCTCCCTGGTATATAATATATATATATATATTTATCTCTCAAACCCTAACCTAAATCTCCAGACCTCCTCTTCCCATCTAGAGCCGTCACCGCAGCCAGAGAAGCCCCGCCAAGCCATCCAACCATCCCGACGACTCCGACCTCGCACCCTGCAGATTCCTACTCGAGCCACCTTCGCTCCGGAGTGATTTTCCGTCGACTCGCTCAACCAAACGCTGTTCCGTTTTCATAGGTATGATCATCCCTTAACCCTCTCCAATATTTGTTTTATAGCCAACCTCGAAAAATATGTGTCCCTAGGTAAAAAATAGCGTCCAAAGTGGACGGATAGACCCAATTCTGGAATCGCAGAATTCCAGAATGACCACCTGTATTGCCGAGTTCGTATCTCCCACCATAGAGATCCGAATTCGGTGATTCTTTTTGGTACCTGTAGAATACCTGACCTAGTTTATTTTCTTTTAAATAACCCTATGCTATTAGTTGCTGTGGACATAATTATATTCGTCACAAAATTGCGCGCACCCACTTTTTCCAGTTTTCCAAAAGTTGGAAAACGGAGCGCGCCCCGCCAAACGGGACCACCCCGTCGTACCAAGTGTACCGAATGGTGCACGCAGTGTAACCGGACACGTGAAAATTCGTGGGAACTGATTCGGACGCGTGTGCGCGCCGGAATCAGGCCGTATCCGCGGACACATACCGTGTCACAACTTTTGTAGAACTCGCGCGTATTTTGTGCACGCTTGTCAGATTGCGACGAAACTTGCGCCACTAGACTCGCGGTAACGCGCTGGTCAGATCGCCAATTGGTAGGTCCCATAGTTGACTTTTTGGATAAAATTGAGTTTGGCCCATCGGAATCCACATTTGGACATGCCGTTGGGTTCGTATTGACATTTAGAGTTGTTTGACCTATAATTTGTCTAATTTAGAGACTGTTACCTTTGGCACGCTTTTCGGTGCAAAGTGGGCCACATGTGGACCCCACTTTTAACCGAAATTATCGTTTTGCCCCTGTGTCCAAATTGGACGAAAGGGAAGTGCTTTTTAGCTATTTTGCTTATTCTAGAAACGTTGGTGATATTTATTTCAGCATCCGAAGACATTTGTTCTGCGGCCATAGCTTTTGATCCTGTGCGTTTCACTTCTGGACAGTACACCTTATAGCTTTCTTACCAGGCAAGATATCTTGCCAAATTGTTACAGTACTTTTGCATGCTATTTATATTTTCTTATATTTATTGCATTTCTGTTTATTCTTGCATGTGTAGTTTTCTTTCAGTCATTACTATATATTAGATATGTTGACACACACTTGACACTTAGTATCATAGAGGACAATCATTAGGCGTATGGGCTTTAACCACTCTGGTAACACCGTAGTCACTAGCACGCACTATGGTGGGTCATGTTCGATGGTCGCTACCCCCGAGGTATGTCGATTGATGGAGTCCGAGGGTCGCTACCCCCGAGGTATGCCGGCTGATGATGTTCATGGACGAGTGCATGAGTTGTGAGGCTTAGATCGAGTAGACTACCCTTGCCCATACGTCGAAAAGTTGTCCTCATTTGCATTCATATAGATTGTCTTGTACAGCGTACTTATTTATTTTCAAATTATATGCATGTTTACTGTATTCAAGTTGGCTCGTATTTTCTGTATCTTGTTACGTCCCTCTGAGGACCTGGTCCTCTGCCAGGTGTATCTACTCTTGAGTATTTGCAGGAGCACAGATCGGATGGCTATATATGTTTCATGGATGTCCTCTTTTCGAGCCCGTGATTGCTAGATGGTGTTCTTATATGGTGTTGTTGTGTTGTACTTACTTTAATATTTGCTCTTACATTCGAGTTGGTAGTGGATTTATTTCCATCCAACTATCATCCTTAGATACTTATGTTGAGATCTAGTTATATAGATGCTGGTTAGTCATTTATATTGATTTTCTGTGGATGAGATTTAGATTGTACCCTATAACTTGTGACATATGTTTATACCACTTGTGGATTGATTTTCATATTACAGCGTACGTGTGGATTTGGTTTCCATATATTGGAGTTGCCATATCCATGCGGCTGGCATGCTTACGTGTCCTAGTCCTACGTATTTTTGGGACTGGGCGTGACAAAAATATATTTAAGGATAGAGTCAGTGTGGATGAGACCTAGTATTCCTATTCTATTGCAGGCTTGCTGGGCATGTCATCATACCACTAGCAATAAATTAGACCTGCATGGGCCACCACTAAATCCATGTCACGCCCCAGTCCCAAAATGTGAGGAACTAGGCCACGTGGCATTGGCTAGCTGACACGTCACTAAAGATTTAATCCATTTTAATGGACCCAAAGGAACATGCTACGTTGTCCTAAAATACTACAAGTCTAATACAGGTAAATCTATCTCATCCACAACAAAATATCAGGAAATAAGTGCTGAATATATATAAAGCTGAGTCTGGTAGAGTCATAGTACATATCTGGTGGAAACAAGCCCACTACAAAAGATAATAATAGCGCAGAAAAATAAGATAGACTAAGTATCATCTATCTAACAAAATATCTCCATCTCCAAGAGAGCAAGCTTCTAGAATCAGGTAGATTCTGATAGTGTCTCCTCTAGTTCTTCCTCGGTAGGACACCTGGTCTCCTGTCCTGGACCATACACCGTGGGATAGAAGGCCTCGTCTAAATCTGGAAGGGAACCAGGTCCTCAGTGGGACATAACAAGATACAAAGAAATAACATGCCATGTATGTAAATACTGAATAAATAAAGTACAGGGTGCTAACCATATAAGTGAATACAAATAAAGATATTGTAGTACGCATGGGAATGTGTAGGTTAGACATATGCTGACTTAATTCACCAATCGTGGTGACTGGCTAGTATATGTGTCATATGTCCCCTGACTCAAGGGCACTCTACAATCGTCCATCTCCGAGGAGCATGGTACGAAGGTATAAAAACATACAAGGAGGGGGGTGTCCCATACGTCTACTAGTTATCTTTCCCGCCCAATGTAACTAAATGTCAAGTCGTACTTTTTCTGAGTTTTCCTGATTTTAAGCTAAGCCATGATGCGTGTCACACGTACTGGTAGCTAATAAAATACGTAGCTCGCATCCCAATATGTATTGCAACCATGTTGCGTGTTCCCGTGATAGGGTCTAGGAGGATATTAGGATACCCTCGCAGATGTTGGTAGGTCTGTAAAGACTAAGTTAATTATGCTACGTGTCAACGCATTTGTTGACTGTACCTGAAGCAATCTCAGGTACTCACAGTCATATGAAATTTAGAAGCAATAACATATAACAATATTTGAATTTAAACAGTAAACTTGGCAAGGTATAGTTGCCTACTCCCTGATAGTATTGGAAACTTGATTTCACAGTCAAGTTTGAGGGTGCTTGTGACAGGGGGTCACTGGCTGTGCTGGAGATGTTTTCTGTTAAAACATACATGGTTCGTGAATATCATGAGTAAAATATAAAGTATATATATATGCTTATATACATATATGACAATATATATAATATAGGATACACATATATATATATATAGAGTATATATATACATATAGATATAGTATATAATATATATAACATTATATATAGATAATATATATTTATACATATATATATATAATAAATTGAAAGACAGTGCAGGAAATAAATACATATATAAATACTGTATTATCCAGTATTATATTATATAGTATATATTTATATATAGATAATATATATATATAGATATATATACATATATATATGTATATAATAAATTGAAAGACAGTGCAGGAAATGTAAATATACATATATATATATGATGTATTATCCAGCACTATATTATATATATATATATATATATATATATATATATATATATATATATATATATATATAATAAAAAGAAAGACTGTGTAGAAAATATAAATATACATATATATATATATATATATATATATATATATATATATATATATATATATGCTGTATTATCCAGCACTATTTATTAAATATATTATATATATAGATAATTCCTTTATATATACATATATATATATATATATATATATATATATATATATATATATATATATATATATATATATATATATATATATATATATAATACAGGAAAGAAAATGCAGAAATGTAAATGTATATGTATATAATATATATAGTATTATATATATAATATATATAGTAGTGTATATATAACACTGATTTATATATATATATACATATATATATATACATATATACATTCATATAAGTATTTATACATATATACGTATAGATAGGGTCAGGGGTATACCCAACGGACAGGTGGGGGCCTTGGCTTGTCGCCGGCGGGAGGACGACGGCGGTGGTGGCGGTGGATGGCCGGAGGAGCGTCAGCAGCAGCAGTGGCTGCCAGCAACAGCAGCAGCAGCAGCAGCTTGTGGAGGCTACGGCGGCGGCTGCGACGGAGGAGACGGCGGTGCAGGGTGGGGAATCGACGGAGGAGAGGGTGGCGGTGAGGTTGGTGGTGGTGGTGGGGGTCTACGGTGGCGGTGGTGGTCGTGAGGGGTGGTCGGAGTGAAGAGGGTAGCTGTTAGGGTTAGGAGTTGGGAGATGCTGCTGGGGCTGCCGGCTACGGAGGGGAGGTTGTGGAGTGGTGGAAGGGTGGTGGTCCGGTAGAGGTGGTCGGGGCTAGTCGAGTGGTGGTGGTGGCGGTGGTGGTCGTGAGGGGTGGTCGGGTGGTGGGGGTAGCTGCTGTTGGCAGGGTCGGGGTGGGTCTGTGGCGGCTGCCCACGGCGGAGCAGACGGCCGGAGGCGGTGGGGCTTGGCCGGAGGGGAGGTGGGGTGTTGGCGAGGGCTTTGCCGGAGTTGGGTCGGGGGTGGTGGCCGGAGGCGGTGGCTGTGGGGTTTGAAAGGGGGAGGGGTCGGTTTATATAGGGTTTTGGGGAGTGGCAAAGTTGTAAATAGATGGAAGTTTTAGGGTATTTAGGTAATTTCGATTTTAAAGATATTTTTAACTGATATTTCTGGATACTTAGTGCCACATGTAGGGGTTAGGGTTAATGGTCAATGAGGTTATGCCACATCACATATATTTTGCATAAAAACCCTTAAAATTCCATAATTTGCATAAAAGTACTAAAATTGATATTTTGCGTAATTACGCAATTTGTCTGCTTAAAAAAACTGATTCCTAAAAATACAGAATTGCAAAGAATAAGGGGCAAAGCTGGGGAAGTGCCTTGGGAGTGTGGGGGTGAGCCTGGGCAGGGGCAGGGTCTAGTTCTTTGGGTGATACGGGTCACCGTATTTATTAATTAATAAATACTGCGCACGGTGTTCATTAATTATTTAGAGGCAGGTAGGGTCATAATTTTTCTACGGTGTCAATATACTAATTGTAGTATATTTCAAGTAGAATAATATCGTATTTTTGTTTGGGCAAAACAGGTGCATGTTTGGCCTCAAATCTCTAGGGGTAGAGAGATGGGTAAAGAGCAGAAAATTAATTTGGAAATAAATACGGACTTTTGTAACGATATTTGTGCGTCTCAAACGAGGCTCAAATAAAGCATCTGGGAGTTGCACAAAATTCAGAAAAATAGTCTAACATATCTAGGGCAGGTATGTGAATTTTGTCTGGGAAATACAGCTAGTGTAATGCTCTAATTAATTGTGTGAAGTACAGGTGCACAATCAAATAGGATATGTAAATAAAATAGATTTTAAAAAGTTAAAATAATTCTAATTAGCTAAAAATAATCCTAAATTACTGAAATCTGGTCAAGGGAGTTTACACCCTCATTCATCCTCCCGGCAGATCCGACCCCCTGTAAAATCTCTCACCCAGAAATAGGTATTTTGTGTGTATTCTATAATTATTGTATTTATTTAGAATATTTTAAAATCAATCTAAATCTAATTGTTGTATTAGGATACTTCACCGTAGTTCAAACATTGATGACATAGGATGATCCCAAAATCTATACCGCCCTTCGTAGGAAGTAGCCACACGAGAGACACTACCCGTAGGATCTTCATGTCATACAAAATTCGACCATTTAGCAATAGTATGGTACTAGTGTGACAACCGTAGTTTCTTATCGGTAATATTTAGGTATTTTTATATAATTAATTTATTTGTTATTATTTTCCAATCCAACCTTTTTCAAATAGCAACCCATAATTTTTTCATGCCAATTTTGGTCACTTTCCTCTTTTGTAGAATTTATTTATTTATTACTATTTTAATCCCATAGAATCAAATTAAATTTTTGTCAAATTAATTAATTGATTAGTTGTTGACTTTTAAATAACTAACAAACTAATTAGAAAAAAAAAATAAACTAATCATAAACCTACCTATGACAGAACCCCCCCCCCCCTTCAAACTCGCAGACCCCTCTATGCCGCCGACCCCTTCTCTCTCTTTCTCTATACCCATATATATATATATATATATATATATCATCTAAAATCCTAACTTTCTCTCCTTCCTCCATCACCCTAGCCACAACCTCCATTACCAAGGCTGAACCCCCCCCCTCCCCCACGTGGACACGTAATCTCCTCCATCTAAGAACCTTAGTTTTTTATCCTTCTCTCTCTCTAGTAAGTCTCCTTCGTCCTCCAACCTCTCTAATGTGTATGAATGCATGAATAAATATTTGTATATATATATAAATAAATAATTTTATATATGTTTTTAATCCATTGCCATGTTCTTCATTGTAGAGTTTATTTTAGAGTTTACATATAAAGATTTGAACCCATGAAGGCATGTATGCACCCATAGGTAGAAACCTTGATTAATTCATGTTAATAATAAAGAAATATGATGTTTAAATTATTTTTATCCATATTTTTACTGATTATTTCAGAATACTAAATTATTATTATTTTTGGAAAATTGCATGTACAATGGGAAGGGTGACCTAGTTTTATGTTTTCTCTAAAATCCCGCATCGAACCTTTCTAAAAATTTGTAAATAATTAATATATGATGTTATTAACCTATATTAAAATTTAGTTTTTAATATATTATTCTTAAAATATTACTTTTGATTTAAATAGTTTTTCTGCATAAAAAGTCACATAGTTGACCTAGTTTTGATATATGCATATTGGAGACCATTGGACTTTGTCAGGACTTAATAGTAGATGAAAAATCTATTTTTTCTAGATGGATTAATATTTTTACAGAATATATATATTCTAAAATTTATTAAATATATATAAAATTTATGTCTATGATGTCACAACAACCATGTACCACCCTTTTGCATCCATACTAACAAGTTTGATTGCCAACCCTAATAGGATCAACTTGTAAATGGTAAAACTCTAATTATTTTTGTATGGATAAAAGAAATAGTATTTATTATAATTATTACTTATTTTTACATATTTATTCAGATTTTTATTTCTATTTAGAAAATTAGAATTCTAGGTGTTTTATGTAACAAGTTGACCTAGTTTTGACAAAATTTGACCCTGACAATTTCAGACTTAAACTCCGACCAAAAATCTATGTTTTCTACATCTAAAATTATATTATGTTATTTTAGTTCTTATTTTTAAGTATTTATTCTAGAATTTTCCATTTATTAAAAATTGGTTTTATTGACTTGTCGGTAACCTGTTATGACCTACTTTTGGTTTTTACTTGGTTTTTGACTCATAAAAATTATAGGAGATGACACTATCACTAAAAACCTTATTTTCTAATAAAAATTCCAGAATTAATAATTTTGATAATTAATGTCTTTAAAAAGGATTTTTGGTAAATATTTAACGACAAGTAATATTTTGAGGGCTAGTTACTTGCATGTGCAATCAACGTAGAATTAAGAACTAGTTAATAACCTAATTATAACTTGATAGTAAGAGTCTAATTAGTATAATAATTAATTGGTAGGTGTTCGAGACGTTCCTGTGGAAGCTCCGGACCAGAATTATTGTGCTCGCATCTTGGCTTGGAAGGCAAGTACACCTTGCTTGTTTGTATTGTGTAGTTTATATATGCCTAGATCTTTTTATTTGGACATCAGTGTGCACGCGTCTTAGAGTAGTAGACATACCTGTTATATTGTGGAGATACGTGGTATCTTCTGACCTGATACTTTTTCAAACACGTTCACTGAGTGAGTGAGTGCATGGACTGGCGTATTGACTGGCCATCGGTACGTGGGTTCGCGTCTTATGTTAGCTGTTGGTGTTAGTTTGGGTTCTAGATTTTATTGACGTCATTGCATTCTGTCTGCACCGCGTATACGGTTCAGATAGTTCATTGGGAGAGAAGAATCTGCTAGTGAGCGTATGGAATTTTTATTTCTTACTGTACTGTAAAAATGGTACAACTGTGTAACCCCCATGTTCTACGGAATGCCTGGCGGGACGATTGTTCTTCTATTTCTCCTCCCTCATAAGTCATTAGAGATGTCTCAAGTGCACATCACATAAATGGTTTAGTTACTCTATTTATTGTTTACTACTTTACTTTCATGAATGTCAATTTTTTGTGTACTTGTTATGTCCATCTAAGGACCTGACACCTTTTCTAGATCCCGACGAGCACTTATACCCGACGGATTTCAAAGTTGGAGATTTTGCAGACAAAGGGCTTCGAGGTGGAGCCATAGGAGTTTCTTTGAGCATTTATTCATGGACGACAGTTGCTTAGTGTCTTTATCTAGTTAGCTGACACCCGGACTATTTCTTTATTGCTTAGTTGTATTCTTTTAATATTCTTTTGTACTCATTTTTGGTGGATTATTCTCCACTAGATATTCTTTTATAGTAATTCTGAGACTTATTATATTTCATTCAGTTTTCTATTATGTGATATTTTGTGGATGAGACTGGAATTTATCTGCCTGTGATATTGAGTCTTAATTATATTTTACAGCATACTACGGCTGGTTAGGTCCATTAAATCATATTTTGGGACTGGGGCGTGATATATTTTTTGTGGTGGTCCATGCAGGTCCTGTTAGCCATTTTGGTTACGTAACTGTACCAAGTGGGCCTGCACTTAGGATTAGATTTTTAGGTCTCATCCACATTTGGCTATAACTCACCTTCCTCCTAATCCGTTCTATTTGAATAAATGCTTGCATCCTGCTTGATTCATGTACTCTTCCTAATCTTCCGTTCATCTCTTGTAGAGAGATAAATTATGTAACAAACGTTCTGCTACCGGGGGCAACACGTCTCCAAGGGTCAATGGCCAATCACTAGGAGAGGCCTCGACGACTCCTCAACTTCCAGGACCGGACGGACAGACTGACAATCCAGTTCCCCCAGCTCCTCCCGTAGTGCCTAATGGAGCTCCCCCAGCTACAGCAGCACCACAGACTGGCCAAACGCAGATATTCCAATTCTTTCATATGATGATGCAGGAACAGAGACAACAGGCTGCCGCACTGGCTGTCGAGCAGAGGCAGCAAGCGACAGAGCAGAGGCAGCAAGCCGCCGAGATGAGGCAGGGATTCCTGACAGCAGTTGAGAGGATGGCTGCACCAGCACTCGCACCAACCCAGGCACTAGCTCCAGTGCCACAAGCCGTGTTGGTTCAGTTAAGAATTTTGTGTAAATGAACCCCAGGCCATATAAAGGTAATGAGAGTCCAGAGGAGACAACAACTTGGATAACCAGCACCAGGAAGATTTTGAAGGCATCATAGTTGTTTACGAAGTTATGGATGATAGGCGTGAGAACTCAGTTAGAAGGGAACGCTCATCACTGGTGGAAATCGATGGAGCTCCAATGGGGTACACAACAGACTTGGAAGAAATTTTTGGAGTACTTTGAGAAGAAATACTTTTCGGCCACTGTGAAGGATGCATTGTATAACCAGTTCCTCCATCTAAAGCAGGAGAACAAGACGGTCGATGAGTATGACTCAGAGTTTAGTTGCCTCAGTAGATATAGCATTATTTTGATACCCAATGACTTGGAGAAAGCTAAGAGATTTCATCACGGGTTGACTCAGGAGCTTCAACACTATACCAGCTCACAGTCCCGAATCTCTTATGCTGAACTATTGACGGAGGCCAAGATTTAGGAGGCCATCCGCAGGGGAAAGAGAATCAACAGAGAATTCATCAAGGACCAGCAAAGATGCAACAAGGAGGGCCTATCAGACGACCAATGGAACAGCAGCAACAACAGAGGATGGGACCCTACCAGCTTAGAGAGTATCTAATTTGCCATTTCTACGGCAAGAAGGGGCACCTACAACGGGAGTGTAGGAAGAAACTGGGGACTTGCTTGATCTACGGAGCAAAACAGCATCAAGCTCGGGAGTGTCCGCAGCGTGGAGCCATTGTTCTAGTAGGAGTTCAAAAGTCAGTAGTACCGGCACCAAAAGCAACCAACCAAGGAGGAGGATTACCTCGTTTATCAACACCAGGAGGCCAGCAGAGAGGACCACCCTTGGCATCCCAGGCAGTACAGTTAGAGAGAGCCAGATAGCACGCAAGAGCTTAGAGGCAAGGACAGGTGTTTTCACTGGCTCAGGGAGGAGAAGAGACTGAAGGAGAGGCTATTACATGTATTATTCTAGTCGGATCAGTACCTGCTACTATTTTATTTGATTTTGGGCCTACTCTTTCATTCATATCATCTAGATTTGTAGCAATACATAGAATAGCTACTTCACCCTTGCCTAAAAGTTGGAAGATTCTTACCGGAGAAGGAATAATGCATGTAACTAGTACTTGTAGGACTTGTTCAGTTATTGTTTGTAGTCGGGACATGAGAGCTCAACTTTTGGTATTTCCAATGCTAAATTTTGATGTAGTGTTGGGGATGGATTGACGTAGCTAATATTATGCATTATTAGAATACCATAAAGGTTGTGCTATCTTTAAGCCACCAGGTTAACCAAATTTTGAGTTCATGAGAGAAACTATAAAGAAGGGATTTGGCCAATTTAATGGAGCTTGCATGGCAATGGAAGTTGTGCCTCCACCGATTATTGAGGAGTTTGCAGATGTCTTTCCAGACGAGTTGTCGGGTCTGCCATCGGACAGAGTAGTCGAGTTCACTATTGAGTTAGTACCGGGAGCAGCGTCAATATCTTCTAATATGTATCGGCTAGAAAAGAAGGATCTAAATGATCTAAAGGTACAGTTGCAAGAGTTGCAGGACAAGAGATTCATTAGGCCAAGTGCATCACCTTGGGGATCCCCAGTACTATTCGTACAAAAGAAAGATGGAACAGTCTGCATGTGCATTGACTACAGAGCCCTTAATGCAGTAACAATCAAGAATAAGTATCCATTACTGCGGATTAATGACTTGTTCGACCAAATGACAGGAGCACATATGTTTTCTAAGATTGATCTGAGATCAGGATACCATCAAGTGAATGTGAGGTGCAAGGATATTCAGAAGACAACTTTCATGACCCTCTATGGTCACTATGAGTTCTTGGTAATGCCCTTTGGATTGACAAATATGCCAGTTGTGTTTATGAACTTAATGAACCAATTATTCTATTAGTACTTGGACCAGTTTATGGTCATATTAATCGACGGTATTTTGGTGTACTCGAAGATCCACGAGTAGTACGAGGAACATCTGAGGAAGGTGCTAGAAATATTGAGACATCAGAAGTTATATGCTAAGCTAAGCAAGTACGAGTTTCTCCTCGATCATGTCTCTTTTCTTGGGCATGTTATCTCGAAGAAGGTATATCAGTGGATCCAGCTAAGATATCAGCAGTAGAGATGTGACCGACCCCAACCGACTTCTCAGAGGTAAAGAGTTTTCTAGGACTTGCCAAAAGTTATCGGAGGTTCGTGGAGAATTTTGTGAGGATTTAAGAGCCTATGACAAGGTTGACCCACAAGGACAAGGAGTTTATTTGGACAGAGGAGTATCAGATGGCGTTTGATAAGTTAAAAAGTGCCTGACTACAACACCGATCTTGACCATACTTACTGGACCGAGAGGATTTGTTATTTATTGTGATGCTTCCGGAAAGGGATTATGTTGTGTCTTGATACAACATGGGAAGGTGGTAGCATATGGTTCTTGGCAGTTGAGGATCCATGAGAAGAACTACCCCACTCGTGACTTAGAGCTTGCAGTAGTAATCTTTACTCTGAAGCTTTGGAGGCACTATTTATACGGAGAGACTGTGGAGATCTATACAGATCATAAGAGCTTAAAGTATGTCTATAATCAGAAGGATCTGAATCAGAGACAAAGATGATGGCTCGAGTTGATGGCAGATTTGACTTTGAGCTACAGTATCATCCAGGCAAGGCTAATGCAATAGCGGATATGTTGAGTAGGATACCGATGGCATACTTCTTGACAACACAGAAAGAATTGTTATATGATTTAGAGCAACAGGACATAGAGGTGGTTATGCCAGGAGAAGTCACAAAGTTAATGAACCTTCAAGTACAATCATCATTGTTGCAGCGTATCAAGGCATCTATGCCGACTGATGCGAGATTTCAGAGGCTTAGACAGAGGACTAAGACTGGGTTGCAGACTGGGCTGAGGATACATGAAGATGGGACTTTGAGGTGTGGGAATCTCCTCTATATTTCTAATGGAGAGCTTAGGCATGAGCTAATGTCGAAGGCTCACAGTTCAGCATACTCTATTCATCTGGGAGGTACAAAGATGTACAGAGACTTGAAACATCATTACTGATGGCACGGAATGGCGAGAGATATTATGGTTTGTGGCAAAGTGCTTGGTGTATCAGCAAGTTAAAGTTGAACATCAGAGATCAGCAGGACTACTCCAACTGCTTCCAATTTCGGAGTAAAAATTGGAGCACATTACTATGGACTTCATTATGGATTTTCTGAGGAGTCCAGCTAGCCGAGACACAATTTGGGTGATTGTGGAGAGATTGACTAAGGCATGACACTTCTTGCCCTTTAGAGTTGGGCAATCTACAGAAGTTCTGGCAGAGATGTACATGAAGGAGATTGTACGCCTATATGGAGTATCAATCAACATAGTTTTTGACAGAGATTCGAGGTTCACATCATACTTTTGGAGGAGTATGCAGGAGAGCCTAGGAACTAGATTAAAGTTTAGCACTTCTTATCACCCGCAGACAGACGGACAGTCAAAGCGCACTATTCAGACGTTGGAGGACATGTTGAGAGTGTGCATGCTTGACTTTGGAGAATCTTGGGAGGATCACTTGTATTTGGTGGAGTTTTCTTACAATAATAGCTACCAAGCAAGTATACAAATGACTTCTTTTGAAGCATTATACGGAAGGAAGTGTCGTTCGCGAGTATGTTGGAGTAATGTAGGCGAGAGACAGATACTTGGACCGGAGTTGGTGACTCGCACAGTGGAGAAGGTCAAGCAGATACTCACCGTCGACCCCTAGAGTTCAAGTCGGGAGATCATGTGTTCTTAAGGATCTCTCCTACTAGGGGAACCATCAGATTTAGAGGTAGAGGGAATCTTATTCTGAGATACATCGGACCGTTTGACGTATTGGAACGTGTTGGAGAGGTTGCTTACAGACTAGCATTATTGCAGACCTTGGAGGGTGTCCATGATGTATTCCATATCTCACAATTGAGAAGGTATGTGGCAGTTCCTAGACATGTGGTCATTCAGAGACCACTGTAGGACCGAGTTAGTCTTATGAGGAGCAGCCGGTTGAGATTCTCGACCGCAGAGAGAAGGTGCTAAAGGGGAGATCATTCGACTAGTCTGTGTTGCTTGGAAGCATAATTCATCGGGCGAATCGACTTGGATGTGGGAGGATTCAATCTTAGATTATTTTTCTCACTTACGCGAGTCTTCAGGTATGGACTTTACATACCGCATTATTATTTTTCTAGATCGTGCCATATTCTTAATTTCGAGGATAAAATTTTCTAAGGTGGATAGGTTATAAAATCCCTCACCCAAAAATATGTAGTTTGTGTATATTCTATAATTATTGTGTTTATTTAGAATATTTTAAAATCAATTTAAATCCAATTGTTGTATTAGGATACTTTATCGTAGTTCAAACATTAATGGCATAGGACGACCCCAAAATCTACAACGTCCTTCGTAGGAAGTAGCCTACACGGGAGACACTACTCGTAGGATCTTCATGTGACACAAAATTCGATTATTTAGCATTAGTATGATAGTAGTGTTATAACTATAGTTTATTATGGGTAATATTTAGGTTTTTTATATAATTAATTCATTTGTGATTATTTTCTAATCCAACCTTTTTCAAATAGCAACCCATAATTCCTTTATGCCAATCTAGGCCACTTTTTACTTTTATAGGATTTATTTATTTATTAATTACTATTTTAATTCTATGAAATCAAATCAAATCTTTGTCAAATTAATTAATTGATTAGTTGTTGACTTTTAAATAACTAACAACCTAATTAGGAAGTAATTTAAACTAAACCTACCCATGACCCACCCCCCTCTTTAAAACCCGCGGATCCCTCTATGCCGTCGACCCCTTCTCTCTCTCTCTCTCTCTCTCTCTCTGTAAACCCCCTCACCCAAAATAGGTATTTTGTATGTATTTTATATTTATTATAATTAATTTAGATTATTTTAAATCGATTAAAGTTTAATTGTTGTATTAGGATACTTCACCGTGGTTTAGATATTAATGACATAGAATGACCCCAAAATCTACAACGTCCTTCGTAGAAAGTAGCCTACACAGGAGACACTACTTGTAGGATCTTCCGTAACTCATAATTCGATCATTTAGCATTAGTATGGCACTAGTGCAACAACCATAGTGTATTGTATTTAATATTTAGATATTTATATATATATAATTTATTTGTGAATATTTTTCAATGCAACCTTCTTCAATAAGCAACCCATAATTCCTCCACGACAAATTAGGCCACTTTTAGCTTTTGTAGGATTTATTTATTTATTAATTATTTTCTTAGAAGTCCAATCAAATCCCAACTACCAAAGATTTACCTTAGATTTGCATATTAATTGTCCATTAATTATTCTCTTAGAAGCCCATTCAAATCCTAACTACCAAAGATTTACCTTAGATTTGCATATTAATTGTCCATTATTTTATTTTCTTAGAATCAAATCAAATATTTGTCATAACTTAATTATTTGATTAGTTGTTAACTTTCAATAACTAACTATCTAATTAGGAAATATCCTAACAAACTAACTACCCATCCAAATCCTACCCTCTCCCAAACCCACGGTCCCTCTCCCAAAACACGTGCACACCCCTATAAGTCTACCCCCTCTCTCTTTCTCACTATATATATATATATATATATACCTTCATAATATCTCCTTCTCATCTTCCTCCACAAACCCAAACCTAATCTCCTCCACCAAAACCCTAACTTTCTCCTCCTACCACCTCCAAGCCGCCCCTCCCCCTCCCTCTTCACGTGGACACCACACCACCTACTTCATCCAAGAACCCTAGCATATCCCTCATTTTTCTTCTAGTAAGTTTCTTTAATCCTTCTCTCCTTCCTTCTCCAATCTCTTCTTGATTTATGAATATATATATATATATATATATATATATATATATATATATATATATATATATATATATATATATATATATATATATATATGTGTGTGTGTGTGTGTGTGTGTGTGTGTGCGTGTGTGATGTAAACTCTATTATTTTATTTTAAAGAACTCATGCAACACATGAACCCTAATTTTGAGGTTCAACTCAACACTTTGTGCATGCATGAAACCTACTTCAAAATCCTCTTTAATTCTTGTTAATATATTCATATAGATGTTAATAATAGGGAATATATTCAATTTTTATAATAAATTCTAGATTTATTAGTTTTTATTAAATTTGAGTTTGAACATATTTTATGGATAGTTTTGACCTAGTTTTGATGTATGCATGTTGGAGACCCTTAGACCTTGTTAGGACTTGATCATAAATAAAAAATCCTAAAATTTTCTTGATGAACTATTATTTTTCCAAAAATTATATATTCTAAATTTTTATTCAATAAATATTATTTTATTATCACAACACCAATGTACTACCCATTTTGCATGCATACTAGCAAGTTTGGTTGCCAATCCTAATAGGATCAACTTGTAGATGGTAAAATCTTAATTATTTTTGTATAGATAAAAGAAATAGTATTTATTGTATTTATTACTGATTTTTACCAAATATATTCAGACTTATTTTTATTTATAAAAATTAGAATTATATGTGTTTATGTAGCAATTTGACCTAGTTTTGACAAAACATGATCCCGTCAATGTTAGACTTAAACCCCGACCAAAAATCCTTATTTAGCATTTAAAAATTATATTATTATGTTTTAATTCTGATTTATGAGTATTATTCTAGATTTACTTATTTGTCAAAAAATAATTTTTGGTGACTAGTAGGTAACCCGTTATGACCTGGTTTTGGTTTCTACTTGATTTTGGACTCATAGAATTTATAGGAGATGACCCTATCACTAAAAATTCTATTTTCTAATAAAATACCAGAATTAATAGTTTTAATAATTAATGATTTAAAAATAATTTTTGGTAATGTTAATGATTAGTAATATTTTGGCGTGTAGTTACTTGCATGTGCAACCAACGTAGGATTAATACCTAGATAATAACTTAATTTGACTAGTAGAATAAGTGTCTAATTAGTGTAATAATTAATTGATAGGTGTTCGAGACGTTCCTGTGGATAGCTCCGGATCAAACTTGTTGTGCTCGCAGTTTGGCTTGGAAAGCAAGTACACCTTGCTTGATTGTATTGTCAGTTTATATTATACCTATTTTTTATTTGTTAGTTGTGTACACGCGTCTTAGAGTAGCAGACTTACCAAGTATATTATGAAGATATGAGGTATCTTCTGACCTGATACATGGTATGGTGGTCCAACCCTTGTCCTTATCTGGTTGTGGGGTTAGATTATTATGAAGGTACGAGATATCTTCCGACCTGATACTATTTCAAACACGTTCATTGTCTGAGTGAGTGAGTACATGGACTAGTGTGTTGACTGGCCATCGGTACATGAGTTCGCATTTTGTGTTAGTAGTTGGTGTTAGTTTAAGTTCTAAATTTTTATTGACGTCATTGCATTATGTCTGCACCGCGTATACAGTTCGGATCGTTCAATGGGAGAGAAGAATATGCTAGTGAGCGTATGGGATTTTTATTTCTTACTATATTATAAAAATGGTGCAACTGTGTAACCCCCGAGTTCTGTGGAATGCCTTGTGGGACGACTGTTCTTCTATTTCTCCCCCCTCATGCGCCACTAGAGATGTCTCCAGTGCATTTCACATAGATGATTAGTTACTCTATTTATTGTTTACTGCTTTACCTTCATTCATATCGATTTCTTGTGTACTTGTTATGTTCCTCTGAGGACCTGGCACCATTTTCAGGTATAGAAGATCATGACTGTTTGCAGGAGCACGGATCAGGACTTGCTACTTCTTTCTCTTTCGAGGAGGTCTTTTCTTCGAGCTTCTTGATCACTAGAAGATGTAATTATTTTGTTGCCTTTCATATCCTAGTTGGTAGTGCATTTATCTCTACTCGAATACTAGTTTTTCTCGACTATTTTCATACTTGGTTAATTGTCATATTTGGTTATTTTTTACTAATTGGTTTTGTGGATGAGATTAGTTTTGCCTGTGACTGGTGAAATTTATGCCACTTGTGAATTATTATTCATAAAACAACATATGTATGTGTCTGGTTTCCATATATGGATAAAAAGTCACATAGTTGCCCTAGTTTTGATGTATGCATGTTGGAGACCCTTGGACTTTGTTAGAACTTAATAATAGGTGAAAAACTTAATTTTTCTAGATGGATTATTATTTTTCATAATATATATATTCTTAAATTTATTAAACAAATATAAAATGTATGTCTATGATGTCACAACAACTATGTACCACCATTTTGCAAGCTTACTAGCAAGTTTGATTACCAACACTAATAGGATCAACTTGTAAATGGTAAAACCCTAATTATTTTTGTATGGATAAAATAAATAATATTTATTATAATTATTGTAAACCTTCTCGGCCAAATTTTAGGTCTACTTAGCTTAGATAGAGAGACTAGGGTTAATTTGGAGCCAATTAGAATTAGAACACAATATTTTAAATTTATTGTGCAATAGTTATATCGCTTAGTGAACCTTACCGTTGCTTCGATATTTAGAGCGCTATACTAGCATTTACCTCAAACAAATTTTACACACTTTTCCTAGACGTGCCAACCTTCCATTCTGACCCTTGTGTAACTCATAGATACTCTCTCTTTTGCTTTATTTTAGTCGCACAATATTCGTTACAAATGTCCATGTTTAAATCCAAATAAATCCAACTGTGCATCTTTGTTCGTTTCAATCGAAATTGGAGACACAACCTCGACCCGTTTTGTCCAACCCAATTTATGACAATATTCTATTCTGAGTCTACTATGTACATGATACTTGTGTCACACCCAATTTTAATCTCATGTACTTCCAATTAATTAAAGAGCACCCATTACACTAATTTTAATTAAATTGGTGCAAGGACCCAACCTCACCCAAAATTAGATCCAACTCCAACCCAAATCCCCACTCACAACCTCAAGGTTCATACTAAACACCATACACCATTTTAGCCCACTATATCACACCAAATATGGTGTTTTGCCTCATCCAATCCCAAATTCTATTAATTATACAATTTTCTAATTGTTAAGGGACTTTTATGCAAATATGCAATCAGGTGTCTACCCCTGATTGGACCCAACACATAAAGAAATCCTTCCCTCCTCTTTGACAGGTCCACCAAATATTTTTCTCCCATTTATTGTACTTCCTACAACTTTATCCCCTTACATCTCCACCCTCCATTTTAAACCCCCATCACCAAGGCCATCTCCACCCTCCATTCCTTCATGTAGAGGTTTCCCTCATCCCCAAAAAAAATCCCAAACGGCCCTAATCCCAAGGAGAGCCCCCCCACACTCTCCTACATATACAACTCTCTCTCTCTCTCCTTAAACCACAGCCCACATCATCAAACCAAACCCTAGCCGAAACCTTAACTACTTCATCACCCTCACCATCATTAACCCGACCGCCTTTCCCTTTACCCGACCACCTCTGTACAGCACCTCCTGCCTCAGCCACGACTTCCTCCTCCGCCTGTCCCCCCCTCGACATCAACCCGCCGCCTTCCTCCATCGTCAACCACTCTCCTCCTCCTCCTCCTCCGTTCACAACGTCATCGCCATCATCACCATCACCATCACTAACCCGACTCCCTTCTTCCCCATTCATCTCAACCCACCACCCTTTTCACCATCTCCACCGCCACCAGCATTACCATCTCCGCCACCGTCATCCCCGTCACTATCTCCACCGCTAACATCACCATCAATTAGTAACCACCGCCACCATCCCTAGCACCGCCATCCTTCGTCACCCACATCACCATCACCTTTAGAATGTAATTTAGAATAATATTAGTGTTATAATTTACCATATAGAAAAAATATTGTTATTTAATGTAAACACTTATGTTGACCTAGAGTTTAGACAACTGGCCTTGTGCACGTATTTTGATAATGGGTTAACTAAAACTTGTATTGATTATACGTTATTTAGTTTCGTAACGTATTTAGGAAATTTGTTGTCTTACTGTACACGGTAATTAAGGATATGACACATGTACGTCTTAGCTACGTGCACACACGACCCTGCTAGTTGACCAGTCGTGACCCCCCTGCATCAGTTCCTAAGTACAGCATAGTTGTGTTCCTGTGTGTACTATTGTAATGACTGATGATTATATTATACTATATTATATGTATAGGGTCGCTGGAACGTTCAAGCGAGACTTCGGGAGCAAGTTATTGGCACTCGCAGCTTGAGGACCCAGGCAAGTATACCTTGCCTGATTTACTGTTTAATTTAAATTATAAACTGTTGTATGATATCTTGTTATAATATTACATATAACTGTGCACGTCCGAGAATGACTCAGGTGCAGTCGACGAATACGTCGATGTGTAGTGTATTTGACTTAGTCACTAGGAGACTCAACTACCATTGTGAGGATATTCTGATATATTCCTAGACCCTGAAACTTTTACATGCATCACGATGACAAACTCATGTTGGGATACGGGTTCGTGTACCCGACTAGCTATCGGTGCGTGTGACATGCATCACGATTTAGTACGTAATCAGGGTTATCTAATTAGTTGAGACTTGGCATGTAGTTACGTGGTATGCACGTCGTGTATTCGACTTGTATATCTACATTTGGTACACATTCGAGGAGGAGCTTGAGGTGCTGCCATGAGAGTTCTCTTAATCATTGGTAGGCCTTTCGCCTAGGACTGGAGCATCCTTATCTAGTTAGCCGATGCTCTAGTCGTATTCTCTTATCTGTCTTCCAGTACTTTTATTTCTTTATTGTAGTAGGATTGTTCCCATCAGACATATCTGGATTATACTATGACATTTCAGACTCCGCACTTATTTTTCAGTATTTATTTCAGTACTTCTTGTTTATATTGTGGATGAGATTAGATATTACCTGATGTATGTTAGTATATTAGACTTGTTAGTATTTTAGGACAGCGTAGTACATTTTGTCTGGTCCATTAAATTGGATAATCCCACGAAGTCGTATTAGTTGGCCATTGCCACGTGGCCTGGTCCCGTGTATTTTGGGACTAGGGCGTGACATGGTTTTAGTGGTGGCCCAAGCAGGTCTTGTTTATCGCGTGTGGTATGGTAACGTGCCTAGCGAGCCTGCAATAGGATAAAAATTACTAGATCTCATCCACTTTAATTACGTCTTTGAACCTCCTCGTATTTAAATTATTTGAATTTCTGCATCCTATTTGCTTGCTTCCGTACTCTTTTAATAAAGTTTTATCTCTTGCAGCGAGATAAACTTGCGCAGCGGACGCGAGGCATATGGTGCCGTAGTACCATCCGCCACCGCACCGAGGGAGGAGATATCCCAGGGACCACTCGAAGAGCAGCCACCACCACAGGCCCCGGTGATCCCACAGCCCCCCTTAATACATTGGCACCAAACTTCTTCTGATGACCCGACGCAGCAGCACGAGGGTCAGACTTCTCAGACTATCCCGATGCAGCACTTCGAGGGCCAGACTACGAGGGCTACACCGATGCCGCAGACCGAGAGGCCGACATCTGAGAAGAAACCTATGACACAGCCGGAGGTCCCACTACCACCACCTCCACCCTTTCCACCTCAGATGTCGCATCCAGAGGGACAGTCGCAGATGTTTCAATTCATCCAGACTATGATGCAGGCACAGTGGCATCAGATCGAGACCTTGAGGCAGAGCTTGATGGCAGTTCTGGAGAGGACACCTGCCCCAGCACCCGCACCAGCACCTACACCTGTTCAGCCAGCTGGTACTGTTCGAAGATTTTGCCAGATGGGCCCGGATACTTTTTTGGGCAACGAGAGTGCAGAGGAGATCTCTGATTGGGTCGCCAACACGGAGATGCTACTAGAGGCTTCTCATCTACATCCAGATCTTTGGGTGACCGCGGTGAGGGCCCAACTGAAAGAAAATGCCCATCACTGGTGGAACTCCATAGAGCGCAACATCGGCAAGACACAGACGTGGGAGCAGTTCTTAGAGTACTTCAATACGAATTATTTCCCGACTACGGTCAGGAATGCCCTATATTGCCAGTTCCTGCACCTGGAGCAAGAGAATATGACCGTAGACGCATATGACGCAGAATTTGGTCGACTTAGCCGATTTGGTGCCGCCATGATACCCAATGACCTGGAGAAGGCCAGGAGATTCCATCACGGTCTGACTTTTGAGCTGCAAAGGTACACCACCACCCAGGTGAGGATCTCTTATGTGGAGGTTCTATCAGAGGCGAGGATCTAGGAGGCCATTGGCAGAGGAGCGAGATGTTCCAGCATGACCGTACCAGCCAGAGCTCAGTCCGGAATAGGAGGACCGATCCGTCGTTCGGGAGGGCACACACAACAGATGATGGTACCATACCAGCCCAAGGAGCTTTCGACTTGTCACTATTGTGGCAAAAAGGATATATTGTCAGAGATTGCCGGAAGAAGCTTGGATTGTGCATGATATGTGGAGCGAGTCAACACCTTGCCAGAGATTGCCCACAGCGTAGGGATGCAGCACCGTAGATAGGAAAGAGGCTAGTAGCACCAGTCTTGAGGATACTACCCCCGCTAGGAGGTCAACGTCCACCAGCAACCGGAGGATTTCAGAGGGGACCACCCTTGGCCCCACAGGAGGCACAATTTGATCAAGCCAGACAGCAGGCCGGAGGGCGAAGCACGGGCAGGCCTTTGCACTAGCAGCGACTGAGGAGGAACCAGAAGGAAAAGCTATCACAGGTACCATTTTAATTGCATCATTGCCTGCGACTGCATTGTTTGATTCTGGTGCTACACTATCTTTCATATCTAGTAGTTTCGTAGCTATGCATAGAGTATATACTTTCTCCTTACCTAAGAGTTGGAAGATTCTTACCGGAGGAGGTATCATACCAGTTACCAGCACTATTAGAACGTGCTCGGTAGTCGTGCGCGGTCGAAAGATGAGAGCATGACTTTTTATATTCCCGATGCCAAACTTCGACGTTGTGCTAGACATGGACTGGTTGAGCCAGTACAATGCCATACTGGATTGCCGGAGGGGTTGCGTCATTTTTAGACCGCCAGATCAACCGGAGTTCGAGTACATACAGAGCACCATCGAGCTAGGAGTAGGTCAGACAGCTGGAGCTTACATGGCCATAGAGACGGCACCCTACCGATTGTTGCAGAGTTCGAGGATATTTTTCCGGAGGAGTTGCCAGGGCTACCACCGGATAGAGAGGTGGAGTTCACTATTGAGTTGGTACCCGGAGCAGCGCCGGTATCTTTAAATGTGTACCGGTTGGCGAAGAAGAAACAGGATGAGCTAAAGCTATAGTTAGAGGAGTTGCAGATCAAGGGATTTATCCGTCCTACTGTATCACCCTGGGGAGCACCAGTGTTGTTTGTACCAAAGAAGGATGGAACAGTCCGTATGTGCATTGATTACAGAGCCCTTAATGTTTTGACTATCAAGAACAAGTATCCCTGCCACGGATTGATGATTTGTTCGACCAGTTGACAGGAGCAGTGGTGTTTACGAAGATCGACTTGATATCAGGGTATCATCAGGTAAAGGTGCGGAGAGAAGATATTCCAAAGACGGTATTTAGGACTCGTTATGGTCACTATGAGTTCTTGGTGATGCCTTTTGGACTGACGAATGCGCCTGCAGTATTTATGAACATGATGAACAGAGTCTTCCACCAGTATCTGGACCAGTTTGTGGTAGTCTTCATCGATGACATCTTGGTGTATTCAAAAAGCCACGAGGAGCATGGAGAGCACTTGAGATTAATGTTAGAGACGCTGAGGCGTGAGAGGCTCTATGCCAAACTGAGCAAGTATGAGTTTCTCCTAGATCATGTCTCTTTTCTCGGACACGTTATCTCAGGAGATGGTATTTCAGTAGATCCAGCAAAGATTTTGTCAGTAGAGACGTGGCCGACCCCTACCAACGTCTCGGAGGTGAGGAGTTTCCTAGGACTTGTCGGATATTACCGGAGGTTCGTAGAGAACTTTGCAAGGATCGCAGAGCCGATAACCCGCTTGACCCGCAAGGAGCAGGAGTTCATTTGGACAGAAGAGTGTCAGATGGCGTTCAATGAGCTGAAGAAGCGTCTGACTACAACACCTATCTTGACTATACCTTCTGGACCCGGAGGATTCGTGACCTATAGCGATGCGCCTGGGAAAGGATTAAGATCCGTCTTGATGTAGCATGGGAAGGTTGTGGCTATGCCTCTAGGCAGCTGAGGACCCATGAGGAGAACTATCCCACTCACGACTTGGAGCTTTCCACAGTGATCTTTGCTTTGAAGGTTTGGAGGCACTACCTATACGGAGAACGAGTAGAGATATTCACAGATCACAAAAGCTTGAAGTACGTCTATACTCAGAAGGACCTGAACCAGAGGCAAAGACGTTGGCTCAAGGTAATGATAGACTTTGAGATTGAGCTACAGTATCATCCGGGAAAGGCTAATGTGGTAGCTGACGCTTTGAGCAGGAGACCCATGAAATTCTTTTTGACTACCCAGCAATATCTGTTGAGAGATCTAGAGTAGTTGGGTATAGAGGTCATTATGCCCAGAGTAGAAGGCCAGTTGTCAAGTTTTCAGGTACAATCGATATTGGTTGAGAGGATCAAGGCTGCCTTGCTAATATATGCCAGATTCTAGAGGCTTCGACAGAGGACAGAGGCCGGGATGCAGACAGGATTACGCATACATGAGGACGGAACTTTGAGATATGGAGATAGTCTCTATGTTCCAAATGGAGAACTTTGTTAGAAGCTGATGTCGGAGGCGCACAGTTTAGCATACTCTATTCATCCAGGAGGCACAAAGATGTATAGAGACTTGAGGCAGTACTATTGGTGGAATGGAATGAAGAGGGAGATAGCCCACTTTGTGGCGAAATGCCTAGTGTGTCAGCAGGTCAAGGCTGAGCATCAGAGATCTGCAGGTTTACTTCAGCCGCTCCCGATACCTGAGTGGAAATGAGAACACGTCACTATGGACATTGTTACGGGCTTTCCGAGAAGTCCTAGTGGTCGTGATGCGGTATGGGTGATCGTAGATCAACTCACTAAGTCCGCTCACTTTTTACCCTTCAGAGTTGGGCAGTCTACAAAGGTCTTAGCAGATATGTATATGAGGGGGATCGTGCGACTGCATGGAGTGCCAGTCAGTATAGTGTCTGACATGGATACGAGGTTTACATCTTACTTTTGGCGGAGTATGCAAGAGAGTCTTGGTACCCACCTAAAGTTTAGCACATCGTATCACCCGCAGACAGATGGCCAGTCCAAGCATACCATTCAAACGCTGGAAGACATGTTGAGGGCATGCATGCTTGATTTCAGTGGATCATGGGAGGACCATTTATATTTGGTCCAATTTTCCTACAATAATAGCTATCAAGCGAGCATTCAGATGGCTCCCTATGAAGCATTGTATGGCAGGAAGTGTCGTTCTCCAGTATGCTGGAGTGATGTGGGCGAGAGACAAATTCTGGGACCAGAGTTGGTTGTTCGTACAGTGGAGAAGGTAAAGAAGATCCAAGGGCACCTGCGAGCGGCATAGGACAGACAGAAGCATTGGGCAAACGCGCATCGATGACCTCTAGAGTTCCAGGTTGGAGATCATGTGTTTCTGAAAATCTCGTCTACCCGAGGAACCATCAGGTTTAGAGGCATAGGAAAGATGATTCCGAGGTACATCAGACCATTCGATGTGTTGGAGCACATCGGAGAGGTTGCTTACAGGTTAGCCTTGCAACAAACATTAAAAGAAGTTCATGACGTCTTCCATGTATCTCAGCTAAGGAGGTACATGCCAGATCCGAGTAATGTACTTGACCACTCAGAGATTACAGTCGGGCCGAGTTTGTCGTACCAGGAGGAGCCTGTAAAGATTCTAGACAAAAGCGAGAAGGTATTGCGAGATCAGACTGTCCCTCTAGTTTGTGTCGCATGGAGGCATCATGCACCAGGCGAGTCGACCTGGGAACGAGAGGATAATATTCGACAGCGTTTTCCCCATCTCTTCGAAGGCCTAGGTATGTAGTAGCATTTAATTTCAGTCAATAGTTTCTTTTACCATATGGCTGTTTTAATTTCGAGGACAAAATGCTCTAAGGAGGGTAGATTGTAATCTCCCTCGACCAAATTTTAGGTCTACTTAGCTTAGATAGAGGGACAAAGGTTAATTTTGATCCAATTAGAATTAGAACACAGTGTTTTAGATTTATTGTGCAATAATTATATCGCTTAATGCACCTTACCGTTGCTTCGATATTTGGAGCACTACACTAGCATTTACCTTCAAACAAATTTTATACACTTTTCCTAGACGTACCAACCTTCCATTGTGACCCTTGTGTAACTCATAGATACTCTCTCTTGTGCTTTGTTTTAGTCGCACAATATTGGTTACAAACGTCCATGTTTAAATCTAAATAAATCCAACTTTGCATCTTTGTCGTTCCAATCGAAATTAGAGACACAACCTCGACCCGTTTTGTCCAACCCAATTTATGACAATATTCTATTCTGAGTCTACTACGTCCATGACACTTGTGTCCCACCCAATTTTAATCCCATGTACTTCCAATTAATTAAAGAGCACAAATTACACTAATTTTAATTAAATTGGTGTAAAGATCCAACCTCACCCAAAACGAGACCCAACTCCAACCCAAACCCCCACTCACACCCTCAAGGTTCATACTAAACACCATATACCATTTTAGCCCATTATATCACACCAAATGTGGTATTTTGCCTCATCCAATCCCAAATTCTATTAATTATGCAATTTTCCAATTGTTAAGGGACTTTTATGCAAATATGCAATGAGGTGTCCACCCCTCATTGGACCCAACACATGAAGAAACCCTTCCCTCCTCTTTGACCGGTCCACCAAATATTTCTTCCCATTTGTTGTACTTCCTACAACTTTATCCCCTTACATCTCCACCCTCCATTTTAAACCCCCATCACCAAGGCCATCTCTACCCTCCATTCCTTCATGTAGAGGTTTCCTTCATCCCCAAAAAAATATCCCAGCCGGCCTTAATCCCAAGGAGAGCTCCCCCCCTCTCTCTCTCTCCTACATATACAACCCTCTCTTTCTCTCCTTAAACCATAGCCCACATCATCAAACCAAACCCTAGCCGAAACCCTAACTACTTCATTACCCTCACCATCATCAACCCGGCCGCCTCCCCCTTCTCCCGACCACCTCTGCAGAGCCCCGCCTGCCTCATCCATGACTTCCTCCTCCGCCTGTCCCCCCCTCGACATCAACCCGTCGCCTTCCTCCACCGTCAGCCACTCTCCTCCTCCGTTCGCAACGTCATCGTCATCATCACCATCACTAACCTGACTCCCTTCTTCCACGTTCATCTCAACCCGCCACCCTCTTCACCATCTCCACCGCCACCAGCATCACCATCTCCGCCACCGTCATCCCCGTCACCATCTCCACCGCCAATATCACCACCATCAGTAACCACCGCCACCATCCCTGGCACCGCCATCCTCCATCACCCACATCACCATCCCTAGCACCGTCATCCCCTACGTCAGTTCCTTAGTACAGCGTAGTTGTGTTCCTGTGCGTACTATTGTAATGACTGATAATTATATTATATTATATTATATTATATTATATGTATAGGGTCGTTGGACCGTTCAGGCGAGACTTCGGGAGCAGGTTATTGGCACTCGCAACTTGAGGACCAGGCAAGTATACCTTGCCTGATTTACTGTTTAATTTAAATTATAAACTGTTGTATGATATCTTGTTGCAATATTACATATAACTGTGCGTGTCCGAGAATGACTCAGGTTCAGTCGACGAATGCGTCGATGTGTAGTGTATTTGACTTAGTCACTAGCAGACTCACCTACCATTGTGAGGATATTCTGATATCTTCCTAGATCCTGACACTTTTACACGCATCACGATGACAAACTCATGTTGGAATGCGGGTTCGCGTACCCGACTAACTATCGGTGCATGTGACATGCATAACGGTTTAGTACGTAATCAGGGTTATCTAATTAGTTGAGACTTTGCATGTAGTTACGTGGTATGCACATCGTGTATTCGACTTGTATATCTGCATTGGGCGGGAAGGACAACTGGTAGGCGTATGGGATACACCCATTGGAATCTGTAGTATCCAGAGGAACCACGGATCCAATGACTTCCTTTATACAGATACCGCGTTCGTCGGAGCGATACAGACGTATATATTTGCAGATATCTCGTTCTTCGGAATGATGGACGTTACATGTACAGATACCGTGCTCTTCGGAGTGTGGACGTTATGCCTACACCTACCCATACGTACCAAGGTTGTCCTCACATTGCATTCACTTAGATGGTTACCACACCCCTTTATTTTATTTAGTATTTATATTGGCAGGTATTTTTGTATCTTGTTACGTCCCTCTGAGGACCTGGTTCCCATCCAGATTTGGACAAGGCTTACTATCCTACCGTATACGGACCCGAGCAGGAGACGAGGTACGCATCCGAGGAGGAGCTTGAGGTGCTGCCATCAGAGTTTCCTTGATTACTGGTAGGCCTTCCGCCTAGGACTGGAGCATCCTTATCTAGTTAGCCGATGCTCTAGTCGTATTCTCTTATCTGTCTTTCAGTACTTTTATTTCATCATTGTAGTGGGATTGTTCCCATCAGACATATTTGGATTGTACTATGACATTTCAGACTCCGTACTTATTTTTCAGTATTTATTTCAGTACTTCTTATTTATATTGTGGATGAGATTAGACATTACCTAATGTATGTTAGTATATTAGACTTGTTAGTATTTTAGGACAGTGTAGTACGTTTCGTCGGGTCCATTAAATTGGATAATCCCACAGAGTCGTATTAGCTGACCATTGGCACGTGGCCTGGTCCCATGTATTTTGGGACTGGGGCATGACAATTATTACTTATTTTTACATATTTATTCATATTTTTATTTTTATTTAGAAAATTAGAATTCTAGGTATTTCATGTAACAAGTTGACCTAGTTTTGACAAAACTTCACCTCGACAATTTCAGACTTAAACCCTGACCAAAAATCTATATTTTCTACATCTAAAATTATATTATGTTATTTTAATTCTAATTTTTAAGTATTTATTCCAGAATTATTTATTTATTAAATATTTGTTTTATTGACTTGTTGGTAACCTATTATGACATAGTTTTGGTTTTTACTTGTTTTTTGACTCATAGAAATTATAGGAGATGACCCTATCACTAAAAACCTTATTTTCTAATAAAAATTTTAGAATTAATATTTTTTATAATTAATGTCTTTAAAAAGGATTTTTGGTAAATGTTTAACGGCTAGTAATATTTTGAGGGCTAGTTACGTGCATATGCAATCAACGTAGAATTAAGAACTAGTTAATAACCTATTTATAACTTGATAGTAAGAGTCTAATTAGTGTAATAATTAATTTGTAGGTGTTTGAGACGTTCTTGTGGAGAGCTCCGGACCAAAATTTTTGTGCTCGCATCTTGGCTTGGAAGGCAAGTACACCTTGCTTGTTTGTATTGTGCAGTTTACATATGCCTAGCCCTTTTTATTTTGTTAGATGTGTGCACACGTCTTAGAGTAGCAGACGTACCCATTATGTTGTGAATATACGTGGTATCTTCTGACCTGACACTGTTTCAAACACGTTCACTGAGTGAGTGAGTGAGTGCATGGACTGGTGTGTTGACTGGCCATCGGTACGTGAGTTCGCGTCTTGTGTTAGTTGTTGGTGTTAGTTTGGGTTCTAGATTTTATTGACATCGTTGCATTCTGTCTGCACCACATATACGGTTCGGATAATTCATTAGGAGGAAAGAATCTGCTAGTGAGCGTATGAGATTTCTGTTTCTTACTGTACTATAAAAATGGTGCAACTGTGTAACTCCCGAGTTCTACGAAACGCCTGTTGGGACGACCGTTCTTCTATTTCTTCACCCTCATGCGCCATTAGAGATGTCTCAAGTGCACATCACATAAATGTTTTAGTTACTCTATTTATTGTTTACTGCTTTACTTTCATGCATGTCAATTTCTTGTGTACTTGTTATGTCCCTCTGAGGACATGGCACCTTTTCCAGATCCCGACGAGCACTTATACCGACAGATTACGGAGTTGGAGATTTTGCAGATGAGTACTTCGAGGTAGATCCACAGGAGTTTTTTTGAGCATTTATTCATGGACGATAATTGCTTAGTGTCTTGGGTGTCTTTATCTAGTTAGCTGACGATAATTGCTTAGTTGTATTCTTTCAGTATTCTTTTGTACTCATTTTTGGTGGATTGTTCTCCACAATATATTCTTTTGTAGTGATTCTGAGACTTATTATATTTCATTCAATTTTCTATTCTGTGATATTTTGTGGATGAGACTAGAATTTACCTACATGTGATACTGAGTCTTAGTTATATTTTACAGCGTACTACGACTGGTTTGGTCCATTAAATTGGGTTCCGATACCTGTTTGTACAGCTGCCATGTGTACGTATACCTGGTCGTACGTATTTTAGGACTGGGGCATGACACCCCCTCCCAACGCTCGTCCACCACCTCCTTTTTTCACCCGACCCCCTCCATCGTCCTCCATCGTCAAAGTAGTCGTGTCTCCTCTGCTCGAAGGGATCGAGTTATTCCTTCGTCCACCCGACACCTTCCTTCGTCCACCCGCGCCGCCTCCCCGCCTTGGTCGTCTCTTCCTTCGACGAGTTCCCGCCGCCCACAACCGACCGCACCCGACACCCTCCTTGGACGAGTCCCCGACTGTCAGGTATAATTTTTTATATTTTGGTTATTGCATGATTTTCTCAATTTATTGGTCTGGGATCATTCCAAAACCTAAATTTTATAACCGTATACAATAGGGCTAGGTCTGGAATTATTTTATTTATGCAACTGTTTAATTTTTTTTGTCAATATATTGCGTGATTTCTGTTTCATTTACAATTGAACCTATAAATCAGTAAACATAAATCAATACTACTACTTTTAGGATTCTTAAATCCTTATTGATGATCCCCACCCACCCCCGCCATCCTCCTTCAGATTTTTGCACAATATGGTCATACATTTTTATTGCAACACTTAACATTGTGTAGGTTGATTTGTGACATTTTTACTTACAATATATGCCTGATATTGTTGAACTCAATAGATCTCACTATATATGCCCCTTGGTATGGACTAGATAATGTCTATATCATTTGGATATTGCATAGAAGAAGAAAAATGATCCCATGAGGTTCAGATGAGATTTGGCAAACTCATGAATATTTTGCTGGTGATATCATAAGGATATTTTGCAAGACTTGTCGATATGAAGTTAGGCACCAAAAATCTCGTTCTAGGTAATATACTCACCCAGGAGTCTAGGTATGCTTAGTGCCAACGGTTCAGAGCCATGCGTCCAAGAAATAGTGGTCGCATGGTCTCCAGGCCAAATGGGTGTCAGTACCGCACGAGGTTCTCTGCCGCATGGAGGTCTCTAGGACTTTAGCGAATTTCTCATTCATTCAGTGAGTGAAAGCACAAGGTATTCAAGGACACTTGTGTAAACAGTAGTCATGCGTCCAACAAGATGGACGCATGCTGTCAGTATGTAGCAAGAGTTTGGGCCGCATAACTCTCTCGTGCCATATGGCACTCTCAGCCGCATATGCTCACTGGCCGCATGAAAACTTCGTCTTCTCCAACAGCAGGTTCGACCATGACAAAAAAGCTACAAAAATCAAAATCTTGTTTTGTTCATAAAATTCTCATTTTAAGTCCAAATCGGGTGAACCAAAAGCCAATATACTCTAAATTGAAAGCTCTATCATGTAGCAAAAACTGATTTTCAAAGACATAAGTTTAATAGATCAAAACTAAGAAAAACTCATAAAACCCATAAAACCCTAAGTTAGAAATATAGATCTACACTAAACCATCCATCAAAACAGAAAACTACAAGAACTAAAAGTTCTTAGAAACACATAATAAACATAATAGAATAATAATATAGAGAGTTTCTCCATTTCTCATGCAAGGTGTACTTGCCTATAAAATGGGGAGAGAAAGTTAAAGAAAGAGGAAGAAATGAAGAAGTCAGGAGAGAGAGAGAGAGAGAGAGAGAGAATGTTGGATTATATATGATAGGGTTGAGGGTTGAACCAAAGGTTCTCATGAGTTTAACCAACCCACAAAATAAACCATGAACCAGTTTAAACCAAAGAATGGGTCTAGTCTCCATGCATATGCAACCATGCTAAAAATAAAAATATATTCCAAATACGTATATCGGGAACGGGGAGTGACACTAGTTTTGGTGGTTTGTGCGCCAACCTAGTTTTGGTCGTTTGTGTGCCAACCTAGTTTTGGTCGTTTGTGCGCCACTACCCAATTTTGGTTGTTTGTGCGCCAACTGTTTTCTGTGCACGTTGAGCCCTATAGATATGGCCCTATATGCACTTGCTATTTTACTTGCTAATTAGTTTGCTTTTCCTTTATTACCTTATTATACGTTAGATAGAATAAGAGGTATAGTTCAACTCGGATAACGTTCTGCAACATCGGTCCTTATTTGGTTTAACGGTTGTGGATCTTATCTCGAGGGGTTCACACACCACTCTTATTCTCATTCATCAAAATAATAAATTAAAAAATTATATGTTACCAGTATTAAACTATTATGTCCTGAATAACTTATTATCTGATAACTTGTCCATGATCTAGATACTAGAACTTGTTCCTGCCCTGACAATTGTATCCGTGCGGATACAATTGATCGCACCGAGAGTGCTACTTGATATATATATATATATATATATATATATATATATATATATATATATATATATAGTGAGTCGTCGTGCCACATACTCCTGCTACGTGATATATCCATGCACGGATCAGGTAGTTGGACAATGACTTTAGCCATGGCTAGATAGTATTGATTGTTGCACCACACATGGATGAATCCAGATTTAACTTTCGAGTGACAATATAAATTTGTATCAAGAGTGCCCGTACTTAAGGTACGACATCTAAGAAGGAATATTAATGTGACCACAACATGAGATTCTAACTAACCTAGGGTTAACTAGGCAACTTAATTGTAGAGCATTGGGAGGGAATGGTATCTCTAGATCGTGCATGTCGAACCACCATAAATTAGCTGGGAGTAAAGGCTGGCCACAACAGATACTGTATATTATCCGCACTAGTGGAGTGCATTATCTGATTTAATTATAAGACCGAGCCAGTATCTTTTCTATAGAAAGCATAGAACTGTTACTGATTATTAATTAGTTATGGGCCCTTGCGAGGGACTGTTGCATCATTTACATATATTCTTGCTTGTATTTCATTGGTTCAGCCAGCCTTGCTCGATTATAGCACGATCTAAGGATACTCATATATTGCATTACTGAGATAACCCAGAGATCACATATCAAGCCGTTATACATGATTGGTCGTCTAATTTGCTTATATAGATGCCTAGCTAGGAAAGTGGGCGATCGTGGCATGATGATTCAACCCATGTCCTTGTTTGGTTGTTGGGTTGCGTCTTTATGTTACGATACTCCATGGACTGAAGCTATATTATTTCTCCTTATTGTATCTCTGCTTGTGTATTGTGACTTATGTTGAGTGAAATTAGGGACAAGCTGTTGTGGCATAATAGTTTAACTCATGTCCTTGTTTGGTTGTTGGGTTGCACTATTGTGTTACGATAAACTGTGGACCGAAACTACGATGCATAATATTTTAGCTTGACCATAATCAAGGGACATATTCTATCTATATATGATGTAACACCCCGTTCCGCTCAAGCGGACTGCCGACTCAATCGGCAATCGTGCAGCTGTCCCGACCCGCTTTGCCTCGATCAAGAAGCAAAAGATATCCAGACTTGTCCCTACAGGAATCCGGCTTGGACTTTCAGAGGCTCGCTCAGGCGTATCGCTCTACCGAGGCGAATCATCGCTAAGGTGGGTGGCTACGGTGAACTTGTCTTTGCTTAGCAGCACACATAAAATCTGGAATATTTATGCTAGTCGCTAGGTGATTCACCCTCTGCATGCTAATAAATCCAACGCACCTAGCTAAGGGAATAATCCCAACTCATATTGCTTGCTAGAACATGAAAAATGAAATACTGCTTATATATGTTCAGACCCTCGCATGCTAAGTCCCTTAACGGTTTCATCTCTCGGCTTACCTTCGGGTCCGAGCAAACGTGTTTACTTATGTTCCTTAGAAACGCATGATTGTCTGATTGAAATGTTACCATGTTTTCATGCAAACCCCGGAAGACTACTTCGTAGTCGTTCCGTGCCTGAACGAACCTGCAAGTATCCGGGACCACTAGGTCGCCAAGGCAATCCCCGAACCAGGGGCACGCATCAGGGTAACGAATACTGAACGTGAATCCTTAACGTGACAACTGAATGATAATCACATCAAGTTTATGTCTGAACGAGAATCACGTCACGTAACGAACGAATCTCAGCTCTTGGAGCAAACGCTCGTTCAGATCACGAATCATGGATTATCATTCAAGTTGTGGATTGAAACTGACCCTGATCCTGACCTGCATGTCGCGGACAACTCGACAACGAGTCACGGTTCCACGGGCGGTCACTGGGGCACTGGGATCGACCCGATCCGGATGGAACATAACGTAGTAGTCGCTCACGTGATTGACGGGATGGTTTGCAGCGCCTCACGTACTTTCGTTGCATTCTCTACCCCGCCAATTGACTACGGTCCTTTATGGCTATGCCAGCGACTAACGTTCATATAGATAAGTCATCATTGCTTAGCGGCTATCCGCGTGCGAGTCATTGCATAGCATCAAGAAAACAACTGAACACCTGAACGATCATGTTAAAACGACCCTCATGTTTGCATGTGCTATGCCTCCTGAATGTTATACTTGCCCGTGCTTGAATTAACGATATTTGCCTCAATGTTTGCCTTGGACAGGGAAGGAGATGGTAAGTTGGTAAGTCTCGCCGTGTTTCCTCTCATGTTGCACGGCGCACTGCCCGACACGTTAGGCTATTCAATGTTTGCATGAAACTTATCCTAAGGCAACTAGAAAGACAACTTAATAGTTGTGCACGGAACCTGTATTACGTGTTTGGGTTTGACGAGCGGGCGAGTAGCTTCCCCACTAGTGCATTCAATGTACTGATAATCCACCAGTTTGTATGCAGGGTGCGGGAGAACCTCGTTCGGTGCGGATGCCTTGCAACGGTGCGTCCGGAACAGAAGCACATATAGAAGACATAATGTTGTGAACATAGCCTAAACATCGCCTGTACAATCATCCACAATTGTAGCCACTTGGCACGCTATACTGTTTCAGAGAGAGAGGCTTGAGCGACTTGTAATCTCGGCTATACGCCGCCTGTAACACTTGTTCATATCAATAAAGAGATTACTTTACTTTGATTCAATGCTTCCGCTATATTGTCGACTCAGTGAACCTGTTACCGATCCGCCTATGCGTTCATGACTCCGTTGCACTAGGACAATCTGTGCGACTCTATGGCTTAGAACTCTTGCCGCCAGCCAATGAACCATGGCCTTGCACGGGCGTGGCTCACGCTCATGCGGCATCACGCCCGGATGGGTTAAGCGATCGTTCCGCGGGAGCGCTGGCGAGGGTGATTCCCGCTTAGCGGGAACGGCCGAAATAGCCTGCGGAAGATCGGGGCGTGACATATGATAGGTAACTTCATGTCCTTATTTGGTGAAGGGGTGTCGTATCATGTCATGGATGGGATATATGCCATTGATTGTTGGCTCATGCATCTCATGCTATAGATCGGGTTTTGTTTCTTTATTTCGTGCTTCCTTTGTAGTACTTGCTATTTGGGGTCTGACCCCACTGGTTTTGCATGGCTAGGTTTAGAGCCATCACCAGAGAATAAAGCTTACTTCTCCCTCATCGATGGCACACACCAGTAGGATGGCTGCTGAAGGTCACGAGTGGGTTTCTTGTTTCATTGCTCGTCTTTTGTAAATTATATTCTTTTGGACGTTTATCCAACCGATATATGTTAGCCGGCAAATCTGGACACTAGTTCCCTACATGGACTGTATTTATACTCAGACTGTAGCTGACTCACTGTCATATATACTTTTGATTGTGTATCTGGCATATCAACTTGTATTGCTAGAACTCTAGAACCTTCTGATGCGGCGTTTGGGTCGCCTTACAGCTTATTCTGAAATATTCTATGTTATTACTACTCGATTGAATGATTGAGATATAGAAGTTCTTGACCCTAGGAGACTTGATTGTAGTATGCATCCCCTCGTTTCTAGACAACCTTAACACATTGCGGGTTACTTAGGTATTCCATAAGGTGCGGTTGGCTGAGTCATTTTTTTGCTCTCCAGTATTTTGGATCTGCAGCGTGACAACATCTAATGTAGCCAACAACCAATCATACCCTTCACGTATGATTGTGTTACTCCCTCGTTAAAAGTAGACTATTCTCCCTAGCCGATCACATATCTAAGTAGTATTTCAAAACACTTAGTGTAGTTACAGTTCTTCTCTATATTCTATTTTATTGTGTACTGATTATGCCATATTGCTCTAGATTACCTGTCTCTCTTTAATGTCATACTATGATACCTGTTTACTGTTTTTCTCATCTTGTATAACATTCACTATTATTGTTTATAGTTATTATCAATTAATTTAGAACTGCTATTGTGTTGTACTCGTTACATTCTGACTGGATAATATTTTTCAGTGGATTTGAAAGATTGGTGTCCGACTTATTACGAATCACATGAGGAAGTAGCAGCAGCCTTGGACCTCATAGTTCAGGAGTGATTGCCAGAAAGTTTAGCCGGTGTCACTAGATATCTTTGCTATCTTTATTTAGCATTTTTGTACCGGATCTGTCTCCGACATTTACTCAGACTTTGGGATGTTATTATTTGCTACTATAATCTAGACTAGTGATTGGATCTCTTTCCTTATTATCATATAGTGCCATTAATCTTTCTTATAGATTTTCTTGTGATTGAGTATTGTCATTATATTATATTGTCGTATTGTCCTCCTTATGTAGTTAAGATATCTTTGACATGTTGAGATTATATTATTGTGTGAGATTGATAGTTAGTATGGTAGACCTAGACAACATTCTACTCCCGATGCTGCAGTGTAGGCTGAACGTACCACGTACCCTTACCCCGATCATCCGGGTGCGGATCGTGACATTGTTACTGTAAACTTACATGTTTAGTGACCAATAAATGTCATATTACGTCACATTAGAAGTTATCAGTGAATATATTTTTGTTAGTGACAAGTCATTTGATCACTATTCACTTAGACCATTATAGTTGTGACAACATCTTACGTCACATATAATGTCATCAGTGAGTATTTATTTTCTTAGTGACAAGCCATTTGGTCATTGATCAATTGGACCATTATAGTTTTGACAACTTTTTACGTCACATAAGAAGTTATTTTTTTAGCGACAAGCCATTTAGTCACTATTCACTTGAACCATTATAACTGCGACACCATATTACGTCACACAAGTATTCTTTTGACTCTGACCTATATGACATGAAGATGAACCATCGAGATACTCTTTCGTGATAATGTTTTCTGGTACCCAAAATTATGTACATAATTATATTCTCTTCACACCTTACTGAACAAATATGTATATAATAATTAACATAACATAATTTTTTTTTTTGCAAAATTACCTTATTTTATTAAAAACATACAATTTGTACATCACAAACATTCAAGAACTATACATTTGTACATGACAATCATCAACTTTGTCATAGAACTTTACTACAACATAATTCCTTCCAAACCTAATTCCTTTATCTTTTCAAAGAGAGGCATAACAGGTTCAGTTACAATATAAATTGTGACTTTTGAAGTGGAACCATCAAAAACTTCAGTCTCAATACTATGAAGGAAATATATGTAGATGGCTGACTCGTAAAAGTCGGAAAAAATGCTTTTCAACAGGCATGTATCATCTTAAGAACAACATAATTAAGTTATGTACAAAAGAAAAATGCATTAATTTGTTCAAACTGCCAAAACAAAAAATTGACAATTGTAGTAGAATAAGGCAAATATGAAAAGAACCCGGAGTGAAGTCAATGCAGGTAAGGATGTAGACAACATCATCAATCAAAACAAAAATTATGTCTCATTAGTTGTAATAGGAAGTTAAAATAAAAGAACTCATTCAAAACTTGACATGGAAAAACCTGTCACATGATACAAACATGAGTTCCTTGAAAGGATTCTGCAAAAGTAAGGAGACCCTAAAATATGGCATTCACCTCTACAATTTCTAGTCAATTTCTTGGAAGATTTCAAAAGAAGATATTCAAGTAAACATTGAAGTAGGACAATCCAATAATGTCTTGTCAATCACGTACTTAATATTTGTAACAATCTTTGGCATAATTAATACACTTCAACTTGAAGGATAAGAGAGTTTGAAGATACCGAAAAACTTCGCTTCAATAAAAAAAAGTTAACTGTAAAGCTGAATTATGGAATGATACTACCAGACTTAGCTGTTAACACTTGTAAACATTTGGCACATTTGGCTATCCCATCTCCTAGCACGTCGGTGCTCTAAATACTCTAAGAAGGCCAAGCACCAACTCTACCCATACACAGGATGGAAGAACATCTTGAAGCATAAAAGAGCAAAGACCTTTTACTGCCCTACTATTTTTACTGCTACTCATTCGAGCATGATATGATTCAGAAGTAGTTATGGCAACATAGATAATATTCTTAAGAATTATCTCTGGTGTTTTTGGACCAAATAATGAACACAGATGTCACTTTCTCAAGACCTAAAAGAGTAGTATTTCTCCTAAGAACCTTTTTTAACTGAATCTACTTAGAATTTTCATTTGGTAAATGCACAATAAGAACATTTCCTGATCCATACAATTGCTCATTGTAATGTACCAAGTTTTGGACGCCTATGTACTAATCCGAAAAAAAGAAAAAATGTGACAACAAACCTATAAGCAATGTCTTAGAATGTAGAATAATTCTAAACTCGTACGAGATCAACAATCCAGAACATCATTCGAAATTCCAATTTTATGCGCTATAGAAGGGGAAAAAATGCACAAAACAACCTTATCATATAATACTACATTGTTGTGCGGTATTCAAGAAACAAGAACAAAACCATTCTATATAGAACAACTACTGCAGTTTTATAATAAAAATATGGACAAGAAGTCTCAAGAGGTACTTGTTCCACTAGGGTGTTCACAGAAACATAAATCAATTTATTCTATTAGAACAACTACCCATACTTTTATAATGAAAATATGGAAAAGAAGTCTCAAGTGGTACATGTTTCATTAGGATCTTCATAGTCTAATATTTTACCAAGTAAATACATCATTCCATGAAACGAAATAACTGGAGTAACTTATCTTGCACGATTCTGTACAGTTTATATTTGTGTTATCAACACCCTGCCCTAAACAAATAACATGCAGCCAAAGAGCTTGGAAAAAATTATGGGCGGAAATCAGATAAATATCTATGGTAAGATTCCTGCTTAAAATGACAAGAGAACTAGTTAACTACAAGGTACGAGGTTGCTGCTAAGTATCTATGGAAAGAGCAATGCTCAAAGCGCCAAGTATTATAACGAGTAAACAAGGATTGAGTATTATAAATTGTAAACAAGGCTTGAATGCAAGAAATATGTGAAAAATGAGAATAAACCTACGTATCAGTACCTAGCCTGGATATTTGCAAATAGAGATACTGAGGTACGTCCTGTATAGAAAGAAGACGAAATAGGGAATCATACAACAATAGAAAAGTCAGAAAGCAACTTCACAGGCAATTCTACGATTGTACATACACCCCATAAACTATGACCAAGCATATCCATAACCTAAAGAAGATATGGTATGGAAGAATTAGACAATCAGCTGAAGTTGCAACAATACAAAGTCAGAAGATGAAATACTGAGGTACATGTCTTACATCTAATTTGCATATCTAATAAATACTTCATTTTTTATTCTGTTCAGACAAGGAAAAGAAGAAGAAGAAAATTAACTGTGAATAAACATTTCATCAAATTTCGGTTGTAGAATACCAAGAGAAGAAGAAGAAGAAAACTTTCTCCAGTTTAATAAACATTTATTTAAAAGTGAAACAAAGCAAACGATCATAATCCTCATGTTTTCCACAATTTCGGTTTAGAAAGATGTTGATTCACATGTTTAACTGTTCAGACAAGGACATGGCATTGGTCAATCAATTTGCAGTCCTAGACCCAACCCCATGTATTGATCAAAAAGACCCACCTGGTGTCTCTTCATTAAGCTGTCAAGCAACTATAAAATTATGATTTGTACAATGATATCCACAAGAAATCCATTTGTTTTAAAAGCATACCTGCTCATGAGCTATTGTATGAAGAACTCGATTGATTCACATGGTTAACTGTTCAGACAAGGACAAGGCATTGGTCAATCAATTTGCAGTCCTAGACCCAACACCACACACACACACACACACACACATATATATATATATATATATATATATATATATATATATATATATATATATATATATATACTGATCAAAAAGACCCACCTGGCGTCTCTTCATTAAGCTACCAAGCAATTTTAAAATTATGCTTTGTACAATAGATCCAAAAGAAATCAACTTGTTTTAAAGCATACCTGCTTATGAGCTATTGTATGAAGAACTCTATAGACATCTCTGGCATTGCCTTTGACATCTCCACAGACAAATATATCCACCCTTTAAGATAACATTCTAGATCGCAGAGGCCTGCAACATACAAGAGTATAACCATCATACATGAAAAGAGAAATAATTACAACCATAGTAAACCACGAAAAGTATTTCCAACCTTCTTATGCTGGACATATTCCTTGGTTGGACCCTCACGAGAGAAACAATAATCAGCTCAGAAAGTGCCCCCGTGTCGAAATAATAAAATCCTAGAAAAATTACCGCAGCTTCGGAATAATATAAAATCATGGAAGGCTTGAGACAACTGTGAAAGTAGCGAAAGGCATAACCCTTTTATTCTTCTTACAGGTCATGTCAAATACAACAATGTCACCAAAGTAACTATAAGCCATCCTCGCCTTGGCATCAGCCAAAACACATTAGCCACACAACAGTTTCAATCAAGCTGCATCGCATAAAAGAATGCAGGATTCTATTCTTGCAGTTTCTTAAAGTACTCCAACAAGCTTTGAGCCACACCTCCTCCAGCACCTAGACAACTCTAATGAAGCACAGTAACACAAGTTTGCACAAAGAGCTCCTTGGTTTCTTTAACTTCTTATGGGAAGCATGGGGAGGTTTCCAGGTTATTACGAGAGTGGCAGTGATCAAGAACGCATCTTGAGACAACCCACTGCCTATTATCACAACGGTTGACCTGAGGCATAGTTATAAGTTCAAAATTCAGTATCGCATCAAGGAATAAGCTTGGACAAATCAAAGTTATAAAAGCATCTTAAGTACTTAAAGAAACTACAAAACATGAAAAGACACCAAAGTATCCATTCAAGTTACCCATTTCTGGCTTGAAAGAGACAATAAGGGCCTATGTGGTTAGCTTCAATTCTAATTTTAAAGGATCTAAGTTTCCAAGTTCATGTGCTTGGTAAAACCGAACTGCATTTTGGAATTCAACAAATTCCAATTCAACTTCCTTGTTAGATTGAACTGAAAATTCTTCAACTTTTCTCATTGAGAGGTAAAAATTACTTCCCTCTTAATCAAACTCCCCTCACACTTCTTTTTTGATGACAGATGGGAACTGCAGCACACAAGGGTCAACTTTATGGTGGACTACCTATCATTGGTAAAACAGCATGCAAATGAGGAGGTGATTAACGGTATAGCAATTAAGTGAAGCATTTCTCTTTAAATTCAGGGTACAAATACATGCAACCAAAAGCACAATGACTAGTGTCACTTCTTGGATCTCAAAATACAGTTAACCGAAAAGCCCAAATTACATACTCGCAGTTACCAAAGATAACGAATTACCTTAATTCTTGGAACTAAAAATCAAACTACCCAAAAGCCCAAATTAAAGATTCACAGTAACTAAACACAAGAATTGCCTCAATTCGTGGAATAAAAAAACAAGGTAACCAAACATCCACTAATTACAAGGGCAACATGCCATCATTAATGACCTTGGAAGCACAACCAATTTAAGTTCCATGTCTTTCGTCCATGCATGAGACATGACAGGGTTACACCAAAATAAAAAGATACTCCAAAATCAAGATCGACTTTGTGCCATTCTGTCGGTATGTTTGTCTCCTGTCATGTCATACTTGTGTCTATGCATTGTAGCAAATGACTATTCTAGTACACATGTAAATTGTCAGTATATGAAGAACAAGTAAACGAATACTCGTTGATAATTCTTAAAGCAAAAGATTTTCAGCAATGTAGTGTGTGAGTGCATAACCTGGAGCATGGCCTTGCAGCCCTCTCGAGAGGATGCCCAGTTGCGACACTTCTTGGTGAGGTCAAAGGGGTCCTTTCTCGTTGGAGCACACAAACTATCGCATAATCACCACTTTGTCGACACACAAGGTGAACGACTTGTTGTTCCCGCCCCAGACTCAACCATGTCCACATAGTCCAAGTAAAATGCCCGTGTGGCCTCCGAGGACTCGAACTCCATCCCGAGCATTGGCGCACCCTCCGTTAGGTTTTCAGATGGCGCTCCAGAGCCCTAGTCAATCAGTTCGAGCTGATCTCATGATTGTCAAGATGGGCTTGTTGGGACTGGATTGATATCAAGGGTTCTACTTCTTCATCTTCCTCCTCATTATGAGAATTATTGAACTCTAGTGACGTAGTTAGTGTTTCTATGCTCTCCATTGGATAATAAATCTGGAAATTAAACAAAAGTTTCAAACTTTCTTACCTTAAGTCCATTGTTATGTCATGTAATGAACCCTAAAATCAAGAAATTACCATAATGTATTTAGACAATGAATCATCACTTAGGGACCACTAAATGCATGGAACTTTTATCAAAATGGACATAGGAGAATTAGGAACTTATATTTGCGTAGAAATTTGTTCTCTTTTTGATGGAATTTGATTCAATTTGAGGATTTCTTCTTCTCTTTGAGATTTGGGCTAGATTTCTCGCTTCTAAACCTAACCCTAACCGGGCTCCGATGAACTGAAGGGGGTGGGCTGGGAAGTGTACCACGTGAGCCACGACCTCGAGTTAACTAAACAAGAAACCTTTGGCGGTGCCGGTCTGTGTGCCAAAGAAAACGCTAACCTTCTTCCTTACGTCGTCGACCTACGGCTCCTTGGGCAGCTTCGACGGTTCGACTGACTGGTTGGACTTCCCGGACGAGGAGCGACGCCAGAGGAAGAAGGTGGCGAGGCCGATGATGGTGATTAGGGAGGTGGTGAGAAGCATGAGGAACTAGCGCTTGTTGTCGGCGGGATCTAGTCTATATCGAGCTTTCTGGTGAGGATCGACATGCTTGAATCCATTATAGAAAGGAAAGGAGGTCGAAACAGAGAGGACGAGGGGGAGAAGGGTGAGGGGCGGGAGGGGGAGCTCTCTTAGGGCTTGGGTTAGGTTTCTGGATGAGAAGAGTATAAGGGCATGTTTGGTTCCTCATTTAAACTCAGCTTTCTGAGTTTAAACGGAGGAATGGGGAGCAAATTACGTTTGGCAGTAACCATTCCACAATATGCTTTCCAAAAAAATTTCAAAAACCAACTTTCAGAACATTGGTTTTCAGGAAGGCGCTAATAGTTGTTTTCAGGAACCAGCTTTCTGAATTTACACTGTTGTTTGGAGGCCAAAGGAAGGCGCTAATAGGTGGATGATCTCGACGAGGCTGGATGCCCGCACGGCGCTTCGCTGGCCGCGTTGCCGTTTTCTGGACCTGATCTCCAGTCGAGGAGAGCCTGTTGTCATCACTCCGCCTGAGTCCTGGACATCGGAGCTATGTGCCCCTCCACGCCGTCCTGCCCGAAGCACTCGTCGTCTCCCAACCAGAGTCGCACTCCTCCAACCCTCGCTGCCGCCACAACCACTTCTGCCAACAACGACGACGACGAAGCGGGTGGCTCCTCCTTGTGGGGCGGCGGCGGATGAGAGGAAGGGTGGGTGGCTCCTCCTTAGAGATCCACGCTGTCGACGTCGACGTCCTTTGTCAACGGCGACGGCATTCCCGACCCGGTCCTGTTCTTCGGCCAGTGTTACGAGCTTGCATATGCGGCCGATGTCATGATGACCGGAGCAGTCGGCCATGACTCGGGATTGCTGTAACAATGGGCTTTTGATAAGGGCACTATACATATTACTTGAGGCTAGTCCAATGTAATTTTTCTTAAAATTATAAATTTGTCATTCTTAAAGTTACTTGGGACTAGCCCACACCAAGCTATATAAGTGAACAAATTTTCTATTTTAGGCATTTCACCCTCACTTAAAGAAATTCTCATTCTTCAAGTCTAAACCTAAATTTGGAAATTGATAGTTGTGGTCCCAAGTGGAAGAAAATTTTGCTTTGGTGATTGTCCAACGAATATTCTTCCGGTATGTCTTCGACAACAAACGATGTATAAGTTTTGCGATTGTCAGAAAAAAATTTAGTTTTTTTTACTATTGTAGGAACAATGCATGAAAATATCTTCGATGACGAAGTTGGATCATGCAATCCATTAAATATGCACTCCAGACGTTCCGAAGAACATGTCGGTTGTTCCGAAGCACGTACGGTACATAAAACGACAACCCTAATTTGACAGTCATCGTGTAAGGACTGTATAAAATTAGATAGTCGTATATAAATATAGGACTGTCAATAATTCGACAATCCTATATAAATACAAGACTGTCAGAATTTTGACAGTCCTATATAAAAGTAGGACTGTCATAATTTTGACAGTCCTATATACAAATAAGACTGTCAAAATAGTGACAGCCCTGGATCTTAAAGACTAAATTATTTGAAGTGCCAATTATATGAAGTTATTAATTTTTATATTATTTTATATTGGTTATAGGATCAACCTTGTACAGATGTTGTGGTACATCCTGCTATTGGGGTTGATGTGGATGATATATTCTCAACGGATATTCAATTTGCAACCCAGGAAGAAGCATTAGATTGGTGCAGAGAAATTGGAAGACGACGTAACATAGTAATTGTCATTGCAAGATCCATAAGATCTCGGCCGGCCAAAAATATGTAGAGCTGGGGTACGAAAGAGGAGGTGTGTTTTGGAAGCATCATAAAAAAATGGTGTTGAAAAAAAAATCTCTAAGAAAAACGTTGGGACGAGAAAATGTGGTTGTCCATTGAAGATGTTGATTGTAAAAGTAGAAGATATGAAGTGGATAATCGAAGATAAGAATGGAAGACAATCATCCTATTCCAGGGACACTTACGGGTTATGCCTATGTGGTACGGTTGAAGGAGGATGAGAGAAAGTTGGTTGAAGAATTGTTCCTTTCAGGAGTTGCACCAAAACAAATTTATTCTGCCGTGCGACAAAAAGAAGATGGAAACAAGTCTACCAGGAGGACGATCTATAATAGTTTGGCCAGAGCGAAATGTAATAGTATGAAAGAAAGAATGGCGATGCAGCAAGTATTAAAGTTGCTTGGGGAGCATCACTACGTGGAGTACCATAGAAGACATACACAAACTGATGAACTCTTTTCGTTGTTTTAGGCTCATCCTGATTGCACACACTTGGCTCGGTCCTTCGCAGACGTGTTGATCATTGATTGTACATATAAGACCAACAAGTTCAAGATGCCTATTTTTCACGTTGTTGGGTTTACGTCTACGGGAAAAACATTTACAGTCGCTTTTTGTTTTATGAAGAGTGAGATAGTAGAGGATTACACATGGGCATTGAGGAAACTACAATCCCTTTACACAAGTTACAAAGAGCCCTCTAATAGGTATAAGTTACCTATTGTAATTATCTTACAAGGCATTAACAATACTTTCTTTCCAATGTGTGCTCCCCCGGCCGAACACGGAGTATCCAATCTATGTTCGAAAGGGCTTGTCAGACAACACTTCGTCAACCCAAGGTTGATCGGTCATTCTCCTATTCTGCCACCTTCTACACTTTGGTATAAACATGCACCAAAGAAAGCGATCGCATGGACGATACCCTACACGGATGCAATGGCTGCCTATAAGAAGATGATGAAGATGGAGGATCCAAAAATCATGCCGAACGACTACTTTGATATTCTAATCGATTGATATTGTATATTGAAATATATGTTGTGCAAAGAGTCATGTATGTTTAACTGTATATTAAACTGTATGTTGTGCAATGAAAGAAGATATCTAAACCCTAGGACTGTATGTTGTGCATTGATACGAATTGATTTTGACTATATGTTGTGCATTGATACTAATCGATACTAGGAATGTCAAAATTATATGTAAAACTGTCAGAAAATTAGGATTGTCAAAATTTTGACAGTCCTAGAAGAATGTAGGACTGTCAAAATTTTGACAGTCCTAAACTTTATCCACTGTCAGTGGACAGTTATATGTAAGTTTAGGACTGTCAAAATTATGACAGTCCTGGAAGATACTAGGACTGTCAAATTTTTGACAGTCCTAAACTTTATCCACTGTCAGTGGACAGTTATATGTAAGTTTAGGACTATCAAAATTATGACAGTCCTGGAAGATACTAGGACTGTCAAATTTTTGACAGTCCTAAACTTTACCCACTGTCTTTGGACAGTTATATGTAAGTTTAGGACTGTCAAAATTTTGACAGTCCTAGAAGAATGTAGGACTGTCAAAATGTTGACAGTCCTAAACTTTATCCACTGTCTGTGGACAGTTATAGGTAAGTTTAGGACTGTCAAAATTTTGACAGTCCTAGAAGAATGTAGGACTGTCAAAATTTTGACAGTCCTAAACTTTATCACTATATGTAAGTTTAGGACTATCAAAATTATGACAGTCCTGGAAGATACTAGGACTGTCAAATTTTTGACAGTCCTAAACTTTATCCACTGTCTTTGGACAGTTATATGTAAGTTTAGGACTGTCAAAATTACGACAGTCCTGGAAGATACTAGGACTGTCAAATTGTTGATAGTCCTAAACTTTATCCACTGTCTGTGGACAGTTATATGTAAGTTTAGGATTGTCAATATTTTGACAGTCCTGGAAGATACTAGGACTGTCAAAATTTTGACAGTCCTAAACTTTATCCACTATATGTAAGTTTAGGACTATCAAAATTATGACAGTCCTGGAAGATACTAGGACTGTCAAATTTATGACAGTCCTAAACTTTATCCACTGTCTTTGGACAGTTATATGTAAGTTTAGGACTGTCAAAATTACGACAGTCCTGGAAGATACTAGGACTGTCAAATTGTTGATAGTCCTAAACTTTATCCACTGTCTGTGGACAGTTATATGTAAGTTTAGGATTGTCAATATTTTGACAGTCCTGGAAGATACTAGGACTGTCAAAATTTTGACAGTCCTAAACTTTACCTACTGCCTCTGGACAGTTATATGTAAGTTTAGGACTGTCAACATTTTGACAGTCCTAGAAGAAAGTTGGACTGTCAAAATTTTGACAGTCCTAAACTATCTCCACTGTCATAATATGCACATTTGACAAATGTATGTATGTAGCAAAATTAGAAAATAAATTGTATGTATGTAGCAAACTTAGAACACAAATATTTAAAGAAATTATAGCAAATTTAGAACACTTCAAAGTGTGAATTGTAGCAAATTCATTCAAAGTTTTACAACTCAAATTCAAACTTTAAACTTTTACAAGTCTCAAAAGTCATATTCATTGAAACTTTTACAAGTCTTCAAACGTGGCCTAAACTTTATGCCGCCTCTTTGTACGTTGCTCTCTATTTTCCAAGAAAGAAAAATCTTCAACATTGTCGATTTGTTAGAGTTCGTCATTGATTGCCATATAATTCGAACCCTGGCAACTTACGAGGCTTCTTCCCAACTTCTTCACTTTCCTAGCCTATTCATGAGAATTAAAATTTTTTGTTATGTTATAAACATTTACAAATATTAAACTGAAAATGAAGAAGTTGGCTCACCATCTTGACCAATGCAGTATACAAGACCGATTTGGCAGGAAGATCTGAAGGTACACGCATAATAATGCCTCCGTAATGGAACAAGGTAGGTAGTCCGACACCAGCGTAGTAGGCAAGGTATTCGTTGCTACATTCCGTCATATTTACTGCTGCTTGTCGTTCAGTGTCTCTAATAATATGGCATTTGCCACTTGGTGAAGAAGTTTGAGACCCAGTTGAATGCCGTTGTTTGGATAAACAAAGTTTATACGAAACTTTTGCTTACAAACGAGAAAAGAGAAAAGTACAAATAGTCCTATACGAGGATATTAAGTACAATAAAATATTTCTAGAGAAGTATTGCTATGGAAGTCTGATCTGCAGTCGATCACTTTGTTCCTTGGACTACACGATGATGAAGAAGTGCTGTAGAAGAAGCTTTAAACTTTCTCTGAACTGAAGGCAAAAGCCGGCCAAAGGAAAGTTGCCAGTAGGATCGAATTTTTGTTGCCAAAGTTGTTAGCCAAAACCAATTCTCCTCCTTTACCCTGTGACCAAGGGTCTCTATTTATAGAGATCAATCAAATAACTGCCTGGTTGGCGTAAAAGCTAAATGACTGTCTTGTTAGCGTAAAAGGCCAAATTATGAAGGAGATTGCCTCCTTTACGCTGCGGTTATGACAACTGCTACCCACGTTCCAATAATCTTCCGAATTTACGTATGACACGTATCCCTTTATAAGGTAACGCGTATAACTGCTTCTCGAAGATTATGGCATGCAAGCCACGTAGGTAACTACCCCTGCGTAAAACTTGATGATTCATGAATAATAGATAACCAGCGTTAAGTAGCCAATTATCCTTCACGACTGAGGTCTTGAGCGTATTCTGGGAATATCCATCATTACCCGTGGAATAGGTACCACACCATCCGGTACTTCTCGAGGAAAAAAATTGCCAAATTGGAGTGAGATCATATTTGCAGTGACCGTCTTCTCGTTATTATACAAAGTGATGGCTTTGGAGTCGATCAACTCCTGGATTTTCTTTTTTAGTACATAGCATGCCTTTGTGGGGTGATGTATGTATCTGTAAAAAATACAGTACTTAGGATTATCTGTACTGCCGACTTCATTTGGACGCACTACCAGAAAAAGTCAAATTAGCGACGTCTAAAAACGTCGCTAAATAACCAAAAATTGTCGCTAATTAGGTTTAGCGACGTAATTAGCGACGTTTCAAAGCAGTCGGAAAACACCAAGTCGCTAAAACAAAAAATGTCGCTAAACGTCGCTATGCCGACGTTTTTTAGCGACTTTAATGTGTCGCTAAATTTAGCGACGTTTTGCGACGCCAAGTCACTAAAAAGCGATATTTAGAAAAGTCGCTAAACGTCGCTGATTAGCGACATCTATCGCGACGTTACACCGACGTCTTTAATGACCTGGCTATACTGCCATGTCAGCAATTGGCAACGTTTAGCGACGTAATTAGCGACGTCATTAGCGACGTCCTTAGCGACGTTTTACAGCGTCGCTAAGTAGCGACGTAATTAGCGACGTAAATTAACGTCGCTAAACGTCGCTAAACGTCGCTAATAACGTCGCTAATTTTTAAAAAAAATAAAAAAAATAATGTGCAGAAGCAAACATTGGTGATTCCCTGCAGTTTTACATCATCTTCATCATACACACCAACATGATTCAATCTAGTTAACTATATAATCCAATTAAATTAAAGACCACAAGAAGTATCAATCCAATTAAATGTGGATAACTATATAATCCAATTAAATTAACTAAAGAATTAAAGACCACAAGAAGCATCATACATCATGTCTATTGTTGAAGTATCAATAATTCATAAATAATAATAAAAATAACTATACTACTACGGATCTGCAGGAGGCTGACCAGCGGCGCGCTTGAAGGATAACAACTCCTCATACTCGTCCCGTGGAATCGACACCGATGTCGATGGAGAAGGCAGTGACGTCGGTGGAGGCCGTGCCCGCTCCAAGTATGCGAGTCGTTGGTTGTAAGAATCCAGGGTAGATAACATCCTCATACTGCTATCACCCATTGAATCCTGCATCCTCGTCAGGTTCTCGCCCATCGATAGCTGTGACGCATGCATCCTCGTCAGCTTCTCGTCCATCGATAGCTGTGACGCCTGCAGCTCCATGATGTTGCGATCATTGGAGGCTCTAATATCATTTGTCAATTCTCGTAGCTCCGTCATGCTGCGGTCGAGCATATCCAATCGTGCGATGAGCATCGGATCGTCCGCCTGCGGCTGGGACCGGGACTGGTCCTCCATACTTCGCAGCAAGTCGTCACGGAGAGACGCAATCTGACGGTCAACGGCCTCCTGGACTCTGGCCGACGACTGCGAGGGCTGCGACTGCGAGGGGTGTGTGGAATGCACAGCTGTCGGGGAGGCCCTAGATGACTGCGTCGCAACCAGGGCGCCATAGGAGCCCGTACCGTAGTACGTACCCCTCTGGAGACCACCAGCTGCGGTCACCCACAGGTCGTCCGCCGACGGAGATGGACCGGGCTGCGACGAAGCACCAGCCTCTCCAGGTGTAGGTGCACTAGCAGTCGCCCGCTCACGAAGCCTAAGATACTCGGCCTAGAAAAGGTTTGGAAACTCAATAATTGCCTAAGTTATATTAAAATAAACACAAAGTAAAGTAATACTTACATAGGTCTGTGAGGCCCTCTCATCAATGAGATTTCCGTCCTTGCGATGGGTGGCCAAGAAGACGGTCACCATGTTTGCATCCTCACCCCTCTGTACCAGTTAAAAATATATTTTTTATTACTAAACTTAAATATTTTTTCCAAGTACCATTTTATGGTACTTATATTAAAATAATATATTTTAAAAGAAAAAACATACCAAACGACGGAAATGTTCCGTCATCGGAATTGAGCCACCACACCACTTGGCAGCATTCTGCCTAGCCGCCTTGGCCTTCTTAGACCTTTTCTTGTAGCTCGGATCGTCAAATCTAGCCCTCATCGCAGTCCACTGCTCAGGGGTGATCCAACCTTGGATCGGTTTTCCAGCACGATCACGAGCCTTCTGGTCATCCAGAGCATCTCGGATAAGCTTGGCGGCAACGGTAGGAAAGAGCCGCTCGATCAACTCGGCCCGATGCGGAGGATAAAAATACGTTTGCTATAATAAATAATTTATTAAGTTAGCATCACGAATATGCATAAATTAGAGAATTTATTTAATATACTTTTACCTGGAAGTGCGCAAACCAGAACGCCTTCCTCTCCTCCGGAGCCTCAGAGTAGTTGATCCAAGGGCCACCGTAGTTGTTCCTCAGAAATTGGCCCAGGCATCTCTGAACCGACGATGGACGATATCTATACAGAAATAATAATTTAGATTACTGAAAAAGTCAATATACGATGAATAAAGAGAAACACAAATATATACTAAACCATCTAATTGACTTACTTTGTACCGTCGGCCCAAATCTCTGTCCTCGTCTCCTCCGGTGGTGCGCATGGAGGATCTTGCTGATGCTGGGACAACGTCGGCACGACCTCCTCTACATGCTCATCTGTCTCCATGGTTCCGTCAGCAGGAGGAACGCTGGACGAGGGAGTACTATTACGCCTGGAACTACTCGTCCCAAGAGTGATGCCACGCAACGTCGTCGCAGTCGGAGATGTGACTGATCGATATACTGGAGTACTGGGCGACGATGATCCGGAACCAACAGTAGGCAGTACCGAAGTGGCACTCTGTCTACCTCGGGACCTGCCGAATCCTCCGCGTCGTCCTGTCATATCTGATAACAACATATGATGAATATAGAGAAACACAAATATATACTACATTCTACAGTCGAAATGTGATACATATCTCAAAGCATTATACAGTCAAAATATAATACATATATTCGTTAATGTCAACATCTACTTCTACATGCAATATTTACAGTCCAAATATAGTGACATTCTACATGGAATATTTTATATTTTCAATCATCTTCAGAAAATTCATCTTGTTCGCCTTCCTCGTCCTGCTCTTCCTCTTCCTCGTCTTCACTTTCATCTACTTCGTCGTCCTCTTCGGATAATTCTACATCTTCTATATTATTACTCGTGTAATGAGTAACTTCCGTTGAGTCCACATCTACAATATTTGTTACAAGAGGTAGATCGTCCTCTTGATAAGCTATTTCGTCAATGTCAAAGGTATTTCTAGCTTTAGTCTTGCATACTGCCCACCAATCCGACCTCGCTGTCCCCCGTCTAGGATAAGTTATGAAGTACACGAGCTGAGCCTGACTTGATAGGACAAATGGTTCGTAGCCTTGATATCTACGCTTGTAGTTTATATCTACAAGGCCATGCTTGTCAATTTTCCAACCTTGATCTTGAATTGGATCGAACCATTCACACCTGAATAGCACGATATTAGCAGGTTCTGGGCCATAATTATATGTCAACTCCACAATCTCTCGTAAGATGCCAAAAAAATCATTGCCCGGATTGACGTCTTTGTAGTTTGTAGATTTGATACACAAACCACTATTTTTCGTGGAATCAAGATCCAGAAAGCTGTCTCTGATAGGAGCATTTGTTGACTTGAACCTGAACCCATTCACACAGAAACTTGGCCATATTTTTACGGCAGTAATTGGTCCCTTGGCTAGAGTCCTAATAGATTCAGTCTCGGGTGATATTAGACGATCGACCTAAATACCAAAGTAGCGATAGTAAGTTATTTATTTTGCAAGTGCAGAAATAAAAAGTAATTACCAAGCATCTTACATATGCGCTCAACCAAGAAGAAAAATGGCATCTCATATCTTGTTCTACTTCTTCGTCTGTTATGTAGGGTCTAACCGACCTCAACTCATCATTATATGTGCTGAAAAACAATGAAGCAACTGCTGATTAGTAGTATAATAGTATCTTATACTATTACATTGAGATGATGTAAACGTGGACGTATTAATTACTTACCCCTCTAGCTTCTCCACTTCATCCTCGTCGCAATTGAGTAATATATACAATTGAGCAGCCCTTAGCTCATCGTCATTCAAATATCTCTTCTTTATTTTTCCCGAGGGCTTTCCGGATGCATTGAATACTTTGAGTATTGCATCATTAGATTCCTGATATGCGTCGTCGTTTCTGGGAGCTTTCGTCCTATTAGTAGCAATATGCGGTTTGAAATACGTCGAGCAAAAGTTTGTAATCTCCTCGAGAACATAAGCTTCACAAATAGAGCCTTCAACCCGTGCCTTATTTTTTACCTTTCTCTTTAGGTGATTCAGATAGCGCTCGAAGGGTTACATCCACCGATAACCGACAGGACCACCAACACGTGCCTCATAGGAAAGATGAATTGGCAAATGCTCCATAGAGTCGAAGAATCCAGGAGGAAACACCTTCTCGAGCTTACATAGTGTTACCGCAATGTCCCTCTCTTGCTTTTCTAGACGATCGACGAGCAACTTAGTACAACAAAGATCTCTGAAGAATATGCTCAGCTCTGTCAATGGGTCCCAAACGACCTGCGGTAAGAATTCCCGAAATACAATCGGAATTAACCTCTCCATGAATACGTGACAATCATGGCTCTTCATACCTACTAGTTTATTCTCCTTGAGGTCGACGCATCTTTTTAAGCTCGACACGTACCCGTCTGGAAACTTTAGACCCTGAATCCACCTACAAAGTCTACCTTTATCCTCTTTATCCAGTGAGAAAACTGACTTAGGTTGCTTTAACTTTCCATTCCCCTCCTCTATCAAATGCAATGCAGGATGTCTACATATGTCTTCTAAGTCCAACCTGGCCTTCGGATTATCTTTCGTCTTCCCCTTTACATCCATTACAGTATTAATTATGTTATCAAACACATTCTTCTTGATATGCATGACATCAAGGTTATGTCTGATCAGATTGGTGCTCCAATATGGCAGATCCCAGAATATACTCCTCTTCGTCCAGTTATGGGTGCGACCAAATCCGTCACACTTGTACCCCTTAGCAGGCTCTTCGATAGCACTTGGTAAATCTTTTACCTCTTCCCATATCGTGCATCCGGGCCACCTTGGCGGTGGATTGGCCTTCTCCATAACTCCCGCACGAAAAGCATTCCGATTCCTCCGGTACGGATGATCCTTCGGCAAAAATTGTCGATGACAATCGAAGAAGCACGGTTTGCCTCTGTGTTTCAAACGGAAAGCCTGAGAACGGTCCATGCAATACGGACATGAGAGACGACCATGGGTGCTCCATCCCGATAACATTCTATAGGCCGAAAAGTCGTTGATGGTCCACATAAGTGCTGCCCTCATCTGAAAATTCTGCTTCCTAGAAACATCGTACGTGTTGGCACCTACTTCCCACAGCTGATTCAACTCATCTATCAAAGGCTGTAAATATACATCGATGTTCCTCTTCGGATTGTTCGGACCCGGGATAATAACGGTTAGGAACATATACGGAGTCTTCATGCACATCCAAGGCGATAGATTGTACGGAGTGACGATCACAGGCCAACACGAATACTGGGAGCCCGAAAGTCCGAATGGGGTAAAACCGTCAGAGCAGAGCCCCAATCTGACATTACGTGCTTCCTCGGCAAAATGTGGATACTCTCGATCAAAGTGCTTCCATGCTTCTCCATCGGATGGATGATCCAATACTCCTTCGATCTGTTTTCGCCTGTGCCAACTCATGTTTTCTGCAGTCTCCTTAACCATAAACAACCGCTGCAACCGCGGCATCAAAGGCAAGTAGTGCATCGAATCGGTAGGCTTTCTTGCACCGACAGACTTTCCTCTAACAGTGGCCTTGTAGCGATCAGCACCACAGAATCTGCACGCATCTTCATCCTTGTCGTCTTTGTAGTACAACATGCACCCGTTGTGACATGCATCAATTTTCTCGTATCCCATCCAAAGCGATCTCACTATCCTCTTAGATCGATAGAAGTCTTTAGGCAACTTTGCACCCTCGGGCAAGATCTCTATAATCAAATCGAGCAGTCGATTATAGCATTCTTGCGACATGTTAAAATTGGACTTGATGCTCAATAATCTTGTAACCACCTCCAACGGTGAATGATCCTCACAACCAGGATATAGTGGAGTCCTTGCATTCTCAAGCAACTCCATAAACTTTGCAGCATCGGCATTCGGTGCCTCCTCAGCTGCATCATAATTGTCCGGATTGAAACTCGGTCCCGCCGCATCATAATTGTCAGGATTGAAACTAGGCCCCGCCGTATCATAAACCATGTTCACCAACCCGTCGTCGTAAGCATCGTGGTCTTGGACATCCATATACGGCTCCACATAGGGCTCCGACTCCGATGCTAGAGATACAAGTTCTCCGTGCGCGGTCCACTGATAGTAATTCGGCGTAAAGCCCTTCGAGTATAAATGATACGTAACTTCCACTTCTGGATGATATTTCCTGTTGCGATATCTCACACACGGACACTTAATTTTGGTACCGTCCATGTACTGAGGGAACGCCTTGGCGAACTGCAGGAACTGCTGTACACCCTCAATGAATTCATCCCGCACACCGCACATGTCATCAGGATGACGGTTGTACATCCATGAACGATGACGCAGATAGTAATTCATATCCATTTCTAGATACTTCTGCAAAAATGACAGTATGTATCATATAAATCATTACATACAGTAGTTTATCACCTAGCTTCATAACTTAACCGTACTATAAAAATCATATCTGATATAATACATACTTTCATTTATCAAAGTCTAAAATAAGCAATATTCATGCTAACCCATTTTAAACCAACTAACCAATACCTGGACACTAAGCTAACTAAAACTAGTATACATAGCTCACTAAATGCAACTGAAAACGGATACTGATACAGTGGGACTTGTTGATACTTACTGATACATGGTTGCTGAAATGACACAGTGCTGATGGTTTTCCTCTTCGGTTGCCTGCTCACTGTTGCAGACCTCCTTCTCACTGCCCACTACAAGGCTCGAGCATTCCATCCCGCTTATTCTAGATACCATCTTAGTACACTCCTATCTAACATCTCTAAACATCACTAACCTACATATCTATATATACCCTATTAACACTTGACTTTATACCTTGCCTGCATCAACTCCTACAATTGCCTGTACTGATACCTCACACAGTCCCTGATACGTATCAGTGTATAAGTACTGATGACTGATACAAAACTGAAACTGAGATACACTAAGGCATGCCTCTGCAGTACCTAGGGACTGCCCCCAAGCCTAACTGATAGGCACCATTTGGGTGCACTGCTGCAGTGCCCCATGCCAGAGCCCCAAGTCTGTAACCAAACTTCATTTGGTCTCCTCCATGTACCAATACTAACAACAGATAATATACTAACTGATGACTCCACATACTAACACTTCTAAAGTGTATCACTTGCAGGTAATAACCCTACTACAACTGTCACAATCCCTCACATCTCGAGCTTAGTGTCTGTGTCACTGTCTGTGTCCATGTGATATTAGTGTCTGTGTCCATGTCAAAAAACTTAATCCTAACCCTAGGTCCTTATCAGTGTCTGTGTCAGTGTGTGTGTATGTCGTGTCGTGTCTGTGTCACCATCTGTATGTGTGTGTCGTGTTTGTGTCAGTATCACATGTGTTCTGAGAGAGAGAGAGAGAGAGAGAGAGAGAGAGAAAGAGAGAGAGAGAGAGAGAGTTAGGCTTTACCTAGAGCTCGAGGAAGAGGAGGGGGATGCCGGAGTAGCCGCGGGGGAGGTCGACGGAGCAGGCGGTCGACGGAGCGGGGGGGGCGGGGGAAGTTTTTTTCGTTTCGAAATTTCAACAGATGGGGAAAAACGAAACCGAGCCCTAATTAACCAAATTTTAGCGACGTTTAGCGACGTCAAATAAGGACATCGCTAAATTAAATTATAGCGACGTTACGGTCATCGCTAAACACGTTGCTAAATATTTCTAATATAAACGTCGCTATTTGCGTCGCTAAACGTCGCTAACTTAGATATATTAGCAACGTTTAGCGACCAAAATTGAACTTATAGCGACTAATCTTATAAAAACTGAACATAAGTCGCTAAACGTCGTTAAATGTCGCCAATTAGCGACGTCTACCGACGTTTTACATGGAGTCGCTAAATTAGCGATGTTTTTACCTAGAGTCGCTAAAAAACGTCGCTAATCCCGCTTATTCTAGTAATGACGCTTTATCTCTGGTAGAGTAAGCTTGCCACTTTTGACTAGACAATCAAATATGCTTGGAATATCATTGTTGTCAAAAGAATATTCTTCTTTAGGTTTGGAAGTTCCAAAATTTGTTTGCATAGTTACCGGAGTGTTTTGTCTGGACGTATTGATTGCCAGGGCTTCCTTTCCTTTTGAACTATGAGTATTGTCATTATTGGAGGATGAATGCTTCCCTTTATCAGAGGTAGAGATCATGATTCCATTGTCACGAGCCTTCCGACTATTATCTTCAGCGGCTACTACCGATATGATAAATGAGGGCCAATCATGGAACTGATATGGTCCCGTGAATACTAAGATCAGTGGAAGTAGGTTCTTTCTGCAAATGTCCACCAAGGCTGAATCTGGTACTCCAGGAGGCATATGTAAAGTAGCCTGACGAAACGTTCAATATAAGTACGAACGTTTTCTTTTTCCTTTTGCTTTACTTCAATGAGTGATAACATAGACATGTCCATTCCTCCCTCGTAGAATCGAGCAAAGAATAGAGTTTTGAAATCTTCAAAAGAAGTAATATAGTTGTCAGATAGACTACGATACCATTGGTAAGCTATTCCAGACAGACAACCTTTAAACACTCGAGTGAGAAGGGCATCATTTTCTTGCAACAATACCGTCATCATGATGAAGTAGTTCATATACTGGCTTGGCGACATCTTTCCCTCAAACAAAACCATAGCCTGTGATTTATATTTTGGTGGGAAAGGGATCTCATCCCAGACAGCTGGATATGGCTGGTTAATTCCCAACTTCTTGAGCTGATCTTTATATTTTAAAGCATCAAATTGGGCTTTCAATTCCCGAACTGATTGTATTGGATATTCAGATGGGAGAGGGACAGCAGAAAGGTGAGAGATTGGATGTATTGTAACTCCAACAGGAGGTAATACATTCTCTGGATTAAGAGGTTGAGGAGCAGCTGATTCTTGATTTTGAATAGGCTCTTGGCTTGCATTGGCTGGTGGTATGTCTACCCCCATACGTAGTTGAGTCGGAGGAACCGGTGTTTGAGCTTTTGCAGTTATATATTGAGTCACCATCATTTGGGGCATACTCTCCATCATGGTATGTATTTCTTTAAGTGATGTTTCCAATACAGTGATGCATTGTTCAGTACTTCTTGATGGGGAAGCTTCTTCATGTTCGTATCCAACAGCATAAACTCCCATTTCTCTAGATGCCACTAAGAGATTAGTATAGATCTCTGTAGAGATTGAATCTATACTTTCAGCATCTGGTTCAAAAAATTGGCGACTCCCAGTGTTGAAATATGAAGAATATGAAGCTGATTGTCGTAACCTCGAGCGAGTGTTTCAAAAAATACCTTCTTCAAAAGTCTCGATAAGTCTGTCAAATCTCCTTTGGCTTGGAGTTCTGGAGGGATGACATCTTGAACTCGATTTTCCTCTCGGAATATGCGAAGCCATGTTTACTGAAGTAAATATTGGTTCTTCTTCCTGTAATGACAAAGAATAGTTCAATCGGTCGAGCACTGACCGTTTTGCTTTAGAACAACAACAGTTAATTACAACCTTATGACTATTACAATAATGTTCTCTAGGGGGTGTAATAGACATATTAGGAGATCCCCTGTCTTTGTGTTTCTGGATCAAGAAATCACGCAAATCAGAAAGATTACCAGAAGAAGAAGAAGGCTTATTATGCCTTTTTACATCAGTAGAAATGTGTAGATTAGGAACCATAATCCTTTCTCTGCCATAGGAATACAACAGTCCACCCATATGAGTAGCATATGATCCATCATCTGTCTGAGGAGCGTATCTTTTTCGTAAAATGAGTCTTCTTTATGCAGACAGACCTATCTTGGCATAATTTGGATTTTTGTATAGGTTCGCGTAAAACAGGGAAAGTCCTCAAACGGCTTTCAGCGTCACGCGTAATCTGTAAAGTAGGAACTTTCTTCTCTTGTGGGTATAAAATCTTAGAGGTTGAAGGATTCGTCACTTGTTTTCCTTTGATGTGATCAAAGGGTATATTTGCCTCATCATAGATGGGAGATATAATTTTACGCGCAGGGCGTGTTTAAAATTTTTGAATTGGCACTGAGGCCTTGCCAGAAGTTTTATCTACCATGTCACAGACGGTAGACGAAGGTTTACGCACAAAACGTGTTTGAGACTTCTGGATTGGCACTGAGGCATTGCCAGAAGTTTTGTCTACCACGAGATAGACGGGTGACAAAGGTTTACGCGCAGGGCGTTTTTGAGACTTCTGGATTGGCACTGAGACATTGCCAGAAGTTTTGTCTACCACGTCACAGATGGGAGACAAGTTTTATGCAGAGGACGTGTTGGCTGTGTTGTCACAACTTTGTTGATCAGTGAATAAAAACTTGCAGGAAGGGTAGAGGACGTCTTAGGCATCCACACTTTACGCAGCTTCCTGTTGTTATGGACAGAGGAGGAATGAGAACTATCCCCTGCATGAAGCATGTCTTCATAGGCAGATTGGTCGAACTGGATGACCAAAGTTTTCTTCGTTGATCCGATGGATACAACATCATGTTGAGCTATTGCTTTCTCATCAGAGGAGAAAGTCGTCACCAACAGAGTGGCCATTTTGTTTGGATAAACAAAGTTTATATAAAACTTTTGCTTACAAACGAAAAAGAGAAAAATACAAATAATCCTATACGAGGATATTAAGTACAATAAAATAATTCTGGGGAAGTATTGCTATGGAAGTCTGATCTGCAGTCGATCACTTTGTTCCTTGGACTACACGATGATGAAAAAGTATTGTAGAAGAAGCTTCAAACTTTCTCTGAACTGAAGGCAAAAGTCGGCCAAAAGAAAGTTGCCAGTAGAATCAAATTCTTGTTGCCAAAGTTGTCAGCCAAAACCAATTCTCTCCCTTTATCCTGTGACCAGGGGTCTCTATTTATAAAGATCAATCAAATAACTGTCTGGTTGGCATAAAAGCCAAATGATTGTCTTGTTGGCATAAAAGGCCAAACTGTGAAGAAGATTGCCTCCTTTACGTTGCGGTTATGACAACTGCTACCCACGTTCCAATAATCTTCTGAATCTGCAAATAACATATATCCCTTTATAAGGTAACGCGTATAACTGCTTCTCGAAGATCATGGCATGCAAGCCACATAGGTAACTGCCCCTGCATAAAACTTAATAATTCATGAATAATAGATAACCAGCGTAAAATAGCCAATTATCCTTCACGACTGAGGTCTTGAGCATATTCTGGGCTAAGTAGCCTTATCAATGTACCTTTATAAATATAGCCGAGTTGGCATATTTCGAGGAGATAGCATACGGCATACTCCTATGTTAAAAATAGTCTGATTGGCTTAAAATGCAAGGACGGTGATGTGAGCGTATTAGTCACAGTCTTAGATTTCCCAGTCATGACAAAATTTAAAAATAGAACAAAATTTCGTGCATTAAATGCAGAGATATGCCTCAATCTCGTGCATAAAATACAGAGATATGCCTCGAGCTCTGTACAAGAAATAGCTTTTGACGTGGTGTCTGATTTTGTCTTGTCTTGAGCGTACAAACTCATTTCTGTCAATGTAGAATAGGCAGCGTATTCAGAAGACTCTATTTTTCTTCCTTTGAATGCGTAAAAATGACTTATATCAAAAATATATCACAAAATGACAACCTGGGTCTCTGTACAAAATTATCATCACAGCCATTCTCTCGATCATCGTGTAGTACTTTTGTCAAATGTCAGGTTCACTGATTTGACTGACAAATTCATCCGAGAAATACGAAGAGTTCCTCGTACAACTTTACGCTGCATTAAAAATAACATATTTTAAAATTTACCAGGATGGTATAACAACCTTTTACGCAGAACAGCCTTGAAGCTCTGCTTTATGCGGACAGCTCTGAAGCCCTATTTTACGCCAAACAACCTTGAAGCTCTGTTTTACGCAGACAGCTTTGAAGCCCTATTTTACGCCAAACAACCTTGAAGCTCTGTTTTACGCAGACAGCTCTGAAGCCCTATTTTATGCCAAACAACCTTGAAGCTCTGTTTTACGCGGACAGCTCTAAAGCCCTATTTTATGTCAAACAACATTGAAGCTCTGTTTTACGCAGACAGCTCTGAAGCCCTATTTTACGCCAAACTACCGTGAAGCTCTGTTTTACGCAGACAGCTCTGAAACCCTATTTTACGCCAAACAACCTTGAAGCTCTGTTTTACGCAGGGAGGGACTTCATGTATGATGGAAGTTTTGAGTGTAAAATACGAGGACAATTTCCTATCATATTTCATGCTTCTACAGCCGCATAAATATAGTTTAGCGGTTTGGTACCTCGCGGAGCAGTTATCATTTTCAAAGTATGCTTTGGGACAGTTTGTACATAGCCAAACTGACGAGCACTCTATCCGGCATATAAGCCTCCTCGATTTCATGACAACTTATAAGACCGTGATATAAAGCGACTGGTTGCAATAGACGACTAGTCTGTCACAAATCACGGTATGGATCATAAATAATCTGTACCGCATAAAATTTAGCATAACGTTATTTAGCATAATGTAGTCAATTATTTCTAAATATTAAAAAATTAGGTCTAAATTCACCTCTTATATCGTCATATCTTCGAGTGCATTTCGTAGGGCGACCAATGTGTGAGGACGTTTGACATCTTCCTTAGTTGGCTTCTACCGGCACATTCTAGGAAGGTTCTCGTCATACCCTCGGTTCAGTTTAGCCTGCTGCAGGGTTGGAAAGTGCTCGTATATCCATGCCTTCACGTAACCAGGTTAAAAAAATATTAGTCCAAAAATTAACAACAAAATTTAAAATTATGTATACAAGTTGACAAAGATATATCTATACATGGAGTAGAGTCTGGCATCCGGATATTATCTTCGAACCCACGCGGGATGCCGCACCTAGCTCACGATAAAGGTAGGCTAGTATACCGCTTCTCCATGATATTTCTTCCACCGTATCAATGTTGTCCAAATTGAGGAGATATTTGGCATGTATGAACGTTCCAGACTTATCCGTGATGTCGACAACCCCTAAGATGAACTGCATATATCCGTGGGCCACATTATCACTATTATCCATTTCGGGGTCCGGATCAGCGAATATCTCCTCCAAATATTTTAGAAGAAGTCCATAGGACTTCTTGAATTCTCGAAGACTGGTAAAACTAGTGGCATCAACTCCCAGACACCCTGATACATAATCCATAATATAGTCGTAAAAGTTGATGCTCGACTCATCAAAAGTTTGATTTATCATGACTCGAACATCAACCCTAAGTCCCAATATTTGATGGATGTCATCAAGGGTAATCGTCAACTCCCCATTGGGTAGATAAAAATTGTTGGTTTCTGGATGCCAACGTTCTACAAATGCTGATATCAGTGCATTATCTACCGTCGTATATGAGTAGCTACCCAAATATTATAAACCGGTGGGACTAATTTTTGCCTTCACATCGTCTTCCAATAATTTATACCTCCATGTATAGCATTTTTTCTCGTGGTTGATCACCGTCAACATACGAGAACTCTCCTGAAAAGTAAACAATTAGATGAAGTTATACATCTATGTAAAATGTACTTATCTATAAATAATTGGATGAACTTTGAACTTACAACTATATATAAAATTATCATAACGTAATGTACTTACCAGATTGTTCTATATTTGGTATGCAATATGGTTTTTGATCGACGATAACATAGAGCAACCATTTGGACGAGTCTCGACTGGACTATCTGGCAGCTCAGATGGTCCTGAACTATTAGTAGTCCAGTTTCTGAGGGTTTGTGGGAGACTCTCGATAGGACTATCTGCAGGATGAGAAGGTCCTGAACCATCAGTAGGCCAATTTGGGATATTTGGCAAGTCCTCATCGGAGAAGGAAGAAGAACCGGAAGAACTAGGAGGAGCACGTCTCTTCGAACGAGTGATAATCTTCTTCGTCAATCGATGTTTTCTCACTTCAGGGCGTGCCATGGGCTCGCGGATAGCGACACCTGGTTTAATAGTACACGAAACATTGCGTTCCTTTCGCATCGACGCAGTAGGGTATCTTCTGATGATATCTTCATCCACAATGTCCTTCCGAGGGTCATGACTATAAGACAAAAAATAAAATTTTATTTAACATCTTAAATTAATTTAACATTTAGGACTGTAGAAATTTTTACAGTCCTATACGTATACAGGACTGTAGAAATTTCAACAGTCCTAATTTTTTAGGACTGTTAAAATTTCTACAGTCCTTTATAAATTTAGGACTGTAAAAATTTCTACAGTCCTTAATTTATATACTACTGTAGAATTTTCTACAGTCCTAAATCTATATGGGACTGTAGAAATGTCTATAGTCCCACCCGATACTGCTCGATACTTTTGACGATTGTCGATATTGTATGCCCTAAACTCGGGTATGACCATCCAAGTAAACGTCTAAACTACATCCTAAACTACATTCAGGACTTGTATGCCCTCATTTGAAGAATGGAAAGAAAATCAATCAAAAATTTTGAAATGCAAGGGGATTTTTAAAAATTTTTAGAAAATTTTGTAAATGCAATAGAACATGGAGAAGGAAGAATTGTACCTTGATTCTTTTGTGACTTTGGGAGCCATCGACAAGGAGGAGGAGGACGAAGTCGAGGAGAACGGCTCCGGCGGGAGGAGGAAGGGCTCCGGTGGGGTTTGGAGAGTTTGGGAGGAGGGTTTCAAGTTTGGGCTAGTATGAGTAAACTAATGGGCTAGTGTGAGTAAACTTTGTTCATTAATGGGCTAGCCCCAATCCTGGGCTAGCCCTTAGTAAACTTTATAGTGCCCTTACCAAAAGCCTAACAATGTCAGATACTAATTTAGGTGACCCAGTACACAAAAACTATGAACACAAGACAAAATATTTTACCAAAGAATTTTTAACTTTTGTTTTTAAAACTAATTTTCAGATGAAAGTAACAAAACACAAATTTAAAATTTTTATACTCAGAAAATAATTTTATAACTTACTTTCAAAAAACTATTTTCAGAAAAAAATTCAGAAAGCATATACAAACGGACCCTAAGGGTCTGCTTGGCAATTTTTGGAGTAACGATTTTGAGGTATTTTTAGAGTAGCAGTTATGAACGGTTATGAGAGGTCCAATTTTGAGTGGTTTTAAGTAGCGACTTTTAAACTAATCCAATTAATGCTTGGTAACGAACGGCTCTGAAAGGTTTTTTAAAAGAATAAATAAAATAAAATAATAAAACCGCTCAAAATTCACCGATTTGGGGTATTTATAAAGCCACCCAAAATAATATTACACCGATTTTAGAAATTTTTTGAGCCGACCAAAACCAGTGCCTCATAAAAATTATCAAGCAGGTGTTTTCAGAAACGGTCAGTTCGAAAATACCCCAAAACGGATGAAAACAACGTTACCAAGTAGACCCTAAGAGTGAAGTGGAAAAAGTTTTTAGTAAAATAAAAATTATAAATTGTGTCTAAATTTTTTTATTTAATTTTTTTAGCTAATTTAATTTTTTTTGTTACAAGAAATAAAATCTTAATTTGTTTCTAATACTTTTATGTGACGTGAATTTGTTTGGAAACTAAAGAAAAACCTTAAGTGACAAGAATATATTTTTTTATCTTATAGCTAATACTTTTATGTGACGTGATTTTTTTTGTAACTAAAGGAAAACCTTAAGTGACAATTATTTTTACTTGTCACATAGAACTTGCCTTGACACGAGTCAAAAATAAAAAATTTATTTTAGTGACAACATCAAGTGACAACTTGTAAAAATATAGTCACTAAATGATTTAATTGTGTGACGGTAAACAACTGTTGTCACAAAATCAAATTATGAGTGACAACAAAAATTACTTATTACAGAAATATTTCTTTCAGTGACAAATTTTATACTTGTCACACAGTACTTATCATGGAGGTCCGAATTTCTTTTAGTGACACCAATATCCTCTTAGGGACACCACACAAACACTTGGTGGACACAAATTCGTAATTTTATCAAATGGCCTAGAAAAACACATGTATAAACTAGGAATGGGCTCTCTACCACATAATTATCCACCTATGTGGTTGGATCTAACTATGGTAGGTTCCTATGGGTTCAAATTGGATTTCTATCATAGAAATTGGTAGAAAAAATAATTTTAGCTATTGGGAGTTGGATCCCAATAAAAACTCTACCAAATTGGACACAATGAGAATAAAATGGACACGATCCTCCTAGCTGGGGCTTCTCTCCAATGGTCCTCCTTGTGCTCCAATGCTCTAAGCTTCCATGGGGATGAAAATGAGTAGAATTTGAGTGGTTTGGAGTGAAAGTTGGAAAAATTAGAAGTGGCTTCGGAAAGAAGAAGTTTGGGGAAGAAAAAGTAATGAAATAAGGTAAAAATAATTTGGTTATTCTACTAATTAGGGCTGGCCACGTAAAGATATGATTGGGTTGGTACAATGTCAAGTTTGCTCTCTCCTCTTCCTAATTTGGTTTCTAGATTTATCATGAATAGAATCTTTTTGGTTAGAAAGAAATCTAATTACTTATAGGAGGGTATCTAACTATTCTAGAAAAGAATATTCTATCGATGATAACTAGCATTAATTAATTCTAGTTAATCACTTAACTAAGTATAACTACACAATTAGCAACCTCTAATGAAATGACAAAAATACTTTTAGTCCTAATTTTAGGTAGTTACAATCATATCCCTTTAGGAAAATTTTGTCCTCGAAATTTAAGAATAACTTAGCTAGAAAGATTGATTGGTCATGCAAGATATGGCAACCTATATTATTGAAACATTAATAAGAACCCTTACTATCCCAGAAGAAAATATGAAGAAGGAATGGATATATATATATATATATATATATATATATATATATATATATATATATATATATATATATATATATATATATATATATAGCTCGAGATATGAATGTTCTTATGGAGTCATGGCTTGGCCTTGAATCCTCTAAAAAGTTACATATCCAAGGTAGGCACTTGCACAGGAAAAAGATAGATTATCAAGATACTTTATGTTACCTTTCAAGGTAAATGGATTCCAAAAAATCTTTCTATTATGAAGAATAAAAAGAAGACAGGAAATATTAGAGATAACTAGGGATTACAATCAATTAAAATAGTTCAGAAAGAATTTCATATACACCCTCCGGAATATATACTAGAAGCCTATAACCATCCCTATCCTAGGTTCTAGGAGCAAAAACAAGAAGTAATTAAATAGATAAAGCCATCTAGGGGAGTAAGAAAATACCTATTTGTATTATAAACATAATGATGTCAACCCTATGCCCATGAATTACCTATGTTTTAGAGATACCATATACCTATATCTGATACTTACACAAAGTATTTACTAAATATCAACCTTGCTACAATATTTATTATAATGGGTTACTACTTTTAGTATTAGTGATACACTATAGCTTTAGGATATGAGTACACTTAACCCACTATCTCATACTACCTAGAATACAATACTAATATTCAAGGGTACTCTTCTTACTGGTACTAGAAAGACACTCTACCAAATATAGAAGTATAAAAAATCTAGATCCATGCATCAAACAACAATGCACACCAAAGATGACTCAAAAGAAATTACGCCGCAGGATGACCATGTGGCCAAGAAAGAGCAGCATCCTTGAGCCCCAAATATTGGTCGCATAAAGGCCTGACACAAAGATTATGTCTGACACAGAATCCTGACAAAAATGATTTTCTGAACGCTTTAAAAAATTTGAGCACATTAAGCGACAAGAAGCTCTCGTCAGACTAATAATAACTTCTGACAGGCGTGCAACGCCACATTTTTGAGACCACATGCATCCCAGAGTCCATGTGTCTCTGGCCTCATGCGTCCAAGACTCCATGCATTCCATGCACCTCTGGCCCTATGAGTTCCAGACTCCATACGTTCCATGCGTCTTTGGTCATGCATTCCAGACTATATGTGTTTCATGCGTCTCTGGCCATGCTTTTTAGACTCCATGTGTCTCTGGCCATGCGTTCCATGCATCTTTGGCCCTATGTATTCCAGACTCCATGCATTATATGCGTCTCTGGTCCTATGCGTTCCAGTCTCCATACGTCTTATGCATCCCAGACTCCTTGCGGCTAATATGGTAGGGTTTACTGAGACAAAATCTTTCTATTGCGACTAAAATAATTTTCTCTAATTAAATACGGACCACGTGTCAAGCTGACAAAGTTACGCAAACAAATGACGAGAATTGCCTAGATCCTTAGCAATAACAAATCCTACCGAACGTCCACGTGACATCTCAGCCTGACCCAACTATATTATGTTAAGGATGAAGAACACGTGGCAACCTACTCATCATATGTGCCTACAGTTGCAACCATATTCTGTTGAAGGAGCCCCCTGCGACCACCAAATATGAGCATATGCGGCACCTATATCCTACCAATATGGTGGCTATAAATAGGAGCAACTTGGACGTTAGGCTGGCTGAATTTTTTGCTTCAGAGATCATACCATGACGGAGCTACGTACGTGCACACAAGCTCAAGAGAGAGAAGAGAAGAAAATAGAGTATCATCATTCCCTCGTCAGACCATCAACGAAGTAAAGGGGCCGTTATAGCGCTCGATCTCTATTGTCATACTACCCAATTTAAATATCGTACTTAGACCTTCTACTTAGTATTTTTTTGTATATTTGTTTGTTATTAAACGAAAGTGTACATAAACTCACTTGTAATTATGAACAAGATGGCAACTCTGTTGGGGATATCCTTCTCCTCTGATGAGAAGACAGTGATGCAGTCTGATGCGGCCAAACTAGGATCCATCGGAAGGATGCTGGTGGTGCGGTTAGACTAACAAGTGTTCAAGAAAATGCTCTCCGGGGATAGCACGAGTCTTTCTCCAAGCACCCAACTACGGAGCACACGCTCCTTGTCTCTCTCTTTGCTGCAGGGACCGCACATTATACATCCACTACTTATGCGGCAACCCCTTCCAACAAGAAGGTGCTCAGCACCTGAAGACCCGTAAGACATGGGTTACAAAGGCTGTTGTGCCTCACGCAACTATGGAGCATGCTCTCCCTGTCAATCTCTCGGCCGCAGGGATCGCAGATCATGCGTCTACCTCTCATGCGGTAGCCTTCTCGGACTAGAAATGTGCTCAATGCCCAAAGTCTGGCAAAGGAAAATACTACGATGCCAGAAGTTTGGGTGCTAAGGCATGTTCCATGCGGCCATAGCAGAAGCCGTATAAGTCAGCAACCGTAGGCAAAAGTCCACATGCGGTACTAATCGTCGGTCATAGGAAAATGTCCACATGCGGCTAGAATAGCCATAAAAGTTCTGTCTTCGACCAAATTTCATGCAACTCTGACTCCATACGCCTTGCTAAAAAAGGGAAAGATTTGAACTTGGACTCTTCATACTATGCTCCCACGCGTGCTAGGATGAAGAAGTCTAGGGCAATGCAAGCTCGCCAATATCAAGAAATTGCTCATTCGATCAACCGCCAGCAGGCGCCGCTTACTGTGTGTATCCCTAATAGAAAGTCAAACAAAACCGGCCTATGTATCCAGCCCGCAGTAGCAATCAGACATGGTTGGTCTAAAGAGTCTTCTGTTGGCAACTTGGGGCAAGTTCTTGTATGAACCCCAGGTCAGAAAGCAAAATCAATACCTATGCGCCCATATGCTCTGTCTAATTGGGCCCATAAGAAGGCCGCAAAGGTGAGTCAACCCTCTCTTGACTTATGCAACATGATAAATCATAAACGTAAAGCGAGGGAAACAACCATGGCATACGAAGTATCCTCCCCAGGGCATCACTGTGCCAACATTATCATCTAAAGCTGCTGTAATAAATAATAGTACCTATAAAAAGGCAGTCGGTATTCCAGTAGCTGCAACCAAGGTCACCCACCCGGCTGCATCCTAGAGAACAGGTGCAAGAACCAGAGGAAGAGGAGCTACCCTTTGCCTCATGCTATTATGTTCGGAAGGCCTCCTCCATAAAGAAAAGTCAGAGATCCAACACCTCCAGTCCGTCGCTCTCGGCCGACAGGTCAAGGAGACGGGCCCAAGGGGACAGACAGCGGAACCCACGAAAGGTGTTTTCTTGGGCACCCACTCAAAGAAGAAGCTTTCAACTACTGGGGGGAGTCCTTCTTAAAGACCTCAGATAGCTATGCAAGCTGGGGTTGTAATCCCCCAGACCTCCATGATAATTTGACGTTCTGTGAAGACGATTATTCCCAAGGAACAGATGCTGAGGTTCATGGGGGTAGCCACCCTCGTCAAGTGGATGCAGCTTCCTACGTTAGGGGTAGTGTTCCCTCTGAGTCAAAAGAGGATGAAATGCTGTCAACTTTCTCGGAGGACCATTTACTGCAAGAGCCTGAGGCAAAAAGTGTAACATCCACTGTCCCATCCATTTCTCCCCATGTGAGAATAATATACATGGCAGGGGATGATCATGAGGGCCCCAATAATCAGAAGTGCCTCAAAACCCTCGAGGCCATGATGCAAATCATGAATGCATCAATGCAAGCCTTGACCCATATAATACTAGAAATTAAGGCAAATATGGCCCCAAAATCTGCGAGGGCCTCTGGTCAAGCAAGCCTGGATCCCGGAACTAATGGGGATTCCAATACAACTGCTCCACCCGCTGACGGTAACCATCCCCTACCCGAATCGTCTGCTCCTCCCACAGTCGATGAAGCTCGAAAAGTAATACATGAGGTACGAGAACTCCGGGCCCGCCTATACTCTATAGACAATCGGGAATCACTATGCCAGGTCAGGATCCGACAACCATATCCCCTCTAGTGGAGAGATGTACTGTATCCTCCTAAGTACAAGCCCTTCAACTTGACCCTGTTCGATGGTAAGACAACGCCCGATCAATTCATGAGTTTTTCGAGATAGCAACAGTGCATCTGCCTCTTAACCAAGCTCTTTATTGGGACATTGTTTGGAATAGCCTTCAATTGAATCTGCATCCCCCAGGACAACTGTATTTTATTATTTGATAACCTCAAAGGCCTTTTTTTGCTCGGTTTTATGATGGAAGAAATGACATGATGATGTCCTTGTTAATGGACATCACACAAAGAGAGAAATAGTCTATACGAGAGTACATGGAAAGGTACAGGCAAGCGGCGCTGAAGTTACCTCCCGATAATCCTTAGTCCATGCTGATGGATAGATATCGAAATAATCTTCTTCGCACATTCAGGCTCTAGATGGGCGACTCTCAATTTAAAGGCTGGACGACATTCATCATAAATAGGTCGATGCTGAAAAAAAGGTTAAGGGTGCCCGCCTCTTGGGAATACGGATCCCTATCACGGATGAAAATGGATAGCGTCCTTACAACAACAATAACAACAACGACAATAGCGCCCGAGATGGCAAGGGAAAATAGGCTATGGTCGCTAATATAGTCAAGAAGCCCAAGCAAAAGTCCACAGAGGCTCCAAAATTGAAGAAAATCTACTCCTTCAAAGACGATGATGTCGTGGGAATCTTTTACGTACTGATGAAGGAAAACAAGCTTTAACTTCCTGACGTCATATGCCCTGTTGAGGCAGCCTAAGTGAATAACCAAAAGTACTGTCACTACCAATATTATGTCCATCATGCGACGCAAGACCACTACACACTAAAGCGGTACATATAGCAGCTGCTTGACACCAAGACCCTCACTCTGGACTTCGATGACAAGACAATCACCGCAAATATGGTATCTCTACAGTTCGGTAACTTCCTGATGACGAAAGCCTAAGACATAGTAATCCCGATCCCCCAAACAACAATGGAGGTTGTCAATCTCCTGCCAGCTCATGACCATACGGCTTGGCTGATACCTCTCACCACATCATATAGGGAGGTCATGTAGGTCCATTCCGATCTTGTTCTAGACTTGATGAAGCAGACAACACATTCTGCCACCAAATCCAAGAGCAAGAAGTCCAAGTCCTGCTATACAGTTTCTATCCCTTTCGAAAAAGCTATAGAAGGAACAACGAAGTCAGGACTGGTGTACCAATGAGAGAACGACATCCCCGACAATGGTGCGCTCCCAATTGCCACATCCGATCTGGGTCCATTCTAGCCTCCAACAGCAGACAAGTCCAAGCAGAAAGAAATATGCTTTGACAGACCGCTACACAAAGATACTACTCAGGGACTAGAGAAGCCCTACAACTTCAAAATCTTGGCATAGCTCGCTAATACTCCAGCAAAGTTGTCACTATTCGAGCTTCTATGACTCTCTAAAGACATTCAGGTTGCTCTGAGTGAGGTATTACAGAATATCGATACCTACTTGGCGCAACTGTCATGATCAACACCCAGAATTTAGGCATGAGCCATGGGTACGTCCAGCCTACGTCGCAACATCGGTGGTAGAACGCTGTCTAGGTCTCAATACTTCTAAACATAACTCACAACCTGTCAATGATCTTAGCTCCATAAGGAGGATAATGAATAATACATAGATCAATAGTTCATAATATATACTCAATCATAATAGCTATAAGAAATAAATGGCATAGTGAGATATAAAGATAAGGAGTACTGACATAAGTCAAGAACAACAACTCAAAAATAATGATAAATTTAAAGTCTAGCTGTCCAACATAATCTCAACATAAGTACAAAAGATGCATAAAATATAACTGTCTAAATAACTGTAGGTGGTATCTCCTCTAAGGGTAGGGACTCCTCTAAGATCACTGGTATGTAGTCTCCATCTATACTTGGGCCATAGTGTGTAGGACAAAAGTCCTCAAGGTCCTCTGGAAAAATATTATCCAGTCAGGATTGGAACGAAGTACAAGCACTAACAGCAGTTTTATTTATATTTACAAAAACTATAATACAGTATAAAGAAATACAATATGAAGATAAATACTGGAAATAAAAAATACTGGAGATAATAAAATACTAGAGAATATATAATCAACAATAGCACGACTAGCAATGAACAGAAATATAAGTGAATGCTAGAATAATGAACTGGAATACAGAAATAGAATATCTAGCTAAGTGTTTGAAATATCAGTCTATTATATGATCGACTTAGGACACGATCAAGCTTGTTATAAATGATTGGCTATGATACATGTGAGGTCAGGCTAACCATCTGGTTAGCTATGATACGAGCAATAGTCAGGCTAATCATATATAACAGGCTATGAGGCATTTAAATGGTCAAGCTACACCCGACGTGATGTGTGGGATGAGCTATGATGCATGTAAAGTAGGGTATGTCATGACCCTCACCTGATGTAGGATAAAAGTCGGGAATAACGCCCAACATATACCACAGAATCGGAGGTAGAATATTGTTTGGGTAATCTATCTAGCATTATAATGAACTACCAACGATATCAATATACTCAATCACAGATCTAAGATGGAAACGAGCATGAATATGATAGAGAATATAATAGTCACATATAACTCATGAGTCTAAAATAATAACATCAATGAGTCAGAAAGAATACTAATAAATAAGCTGGAGACAAATTCAGTACAAAAGAATACTAAGAAGCTACAAGTCCCGGGTCATCTGTCTCAGTTGGGATAAGTCCCTCCTGAGCCAGGGTCTCTGACTCTAAACCCACAATATCTTGAGGTCCATAATGTGTAGGGTACCACTCCTTAGTGTCATATGGGAAAAATATATCCAGTCAGGAAAGGAGCATAGTACATCTCTAACAGCAGTTCTAATCAATGATAAAAACTATGTAACAGTAACTAGATATGAATATACAAGATGCACAATAGATACAAGAGATACACAATAAGAAAATACTGGAATAAATACAATAATGAATAATATGACAATGAACAAGAATACTAATGACTAAGTGTGTGAGTACTAGCTTAACATGTGATCGGCTTAGGAACTTGCACACGAGTATAATGGCCAGGTTGATCATACGTGCGGTGTATGATCAACACTCACAAGGAACAAGATATACACAAGGAGGGTATGATCACATATCTACACTAAATACTCCCCACTCTGACTAGTATAATAGATCCAACCATGGTATGCAATGGCACAGGATTCTCACGGAAGGTAGCAAATCTCTTCGAGAATTATTGTCTGTACATGCACAAGATAATCAATGAAATAAGACTTGCACAAGATACACCATATACAAAGAATAACATCTCATAATGAGATCCGGATATACTAATCCATGTAACCATGATGTCAAGAAATATGGATATCTACACTAGATATAATGAACATAAGGATATCATAAATAAAAAACTATCAGAGAATATACTCGCCTAAAGTCTAATGAATAGTCTCACAGATGTCTGATACGGTGCCTCGAAGACCTAGATATGGAATATAATATCAATATAAAGTTTTGAAAAATAATAAGTTAAATTAGTCAACATCTAGGTCAACAAGTCAATTCTAAGTCAAAAGTTAATCTAAGTCAAACTATGGTCAACTATGGTCAAACTATGGTCAATTATGTTAAACTATCTATTTCTAGGTTGCATGAGTCTATCTCAAGGATATTGGGTTCAAACACTAGAGTTCTAGGTCATAAAAGCTATATCTTAGGATACTAGGATACCGTATCTCAAGATACGTAAAAATAGGGATATGAAATATTACACTCATATATATCAAACAATATTACATATATAAAATCCTAATTATAAACATTAAATGGATACCTTGGTTTTGAACCAACTTGGTATCACAATACTAAACCATAATCTAGTTACTCAAACCCCATACCTTGGGTATTCCTAAATACCTCAATAATTATCTTGGTATCTCAAGGTAATATCCAATACCTTACTTATACTAACTACCCATAAATAATATATGCTAACAACTAAATATTACACATATAATATACTAAAACACAATTAGCAATTAGGAATGTATCTATATATATATTAATACCATATATATACATATATATATCTAATATATTTAAATATCTAATATATATTTAAAATCGTATAACTGTCATTAAATACCCGGCTGACTGTCGCTATAGCTGCTGATACTGCGGCCGATGCTGCTATTATTTGCGACAAAATCTTGCTGACTCAAAATGTGTCATGACCCACACCCGATATAAGGATGCAAGTCGGGAATAACGCCCAGCCTACGCTGAAGAATCGACGGTAGAACACTGTTTGGATAATCTATCTGGCAATATAATGAACCACCAACGATATTAATATACTCAATCACAGATCTAAGATGGAAACGAGCATAAATATGATAAAGAGTATAATAGTTACATACAACTCATGATCTAAAATAATAACATCAATGAGTCAGAAAGAATACTAACAAATAAGCTAGAGACAAATTAAATACAAAAGAATACTAAGAAGCTACAAGTCACGGTCATCTGTCTCAGTTGGGATAAGTCCCTCTAGGGTCTCTGACTCTAAACCCACAATATCCTGAGGTCCATAATATGTAGGGTACCACTCCTCAGTGTCATCTGTGAAAAATATATCCAGTCAGGAAATGAGCATAGTATATCTCTAACAACAGTTCTAATCAATGATAAAAATTATATAAAAGTAACTAGATGTGAATATACAAGATGCATAATATATACAAGAGATACACAATAAGAAAATACTAGAATGAATACAATAATGAACAATATAATAATGAACAAGAATACTAATGACTAAGTGTGTGAGTACTAGCTTAACTTGTGATCGGCTTGGAAACTTGCACAAGAGTATAATGGCCTGGTTGATCATATGTGCGGTGTATGATCAATACAAACAGGTAATAAGATATGCACAAGGAGGGTATGATCATATATCTACACTAAATACTCTTCACCCCGACTGGTATAATAGATCCAACCATTGTATGCTATGGCACGGGATTCTCTAGGAAGGTAGCAAATCTTCCCGATAATCAGTGTCTGTACATGCACAAGATAATCAATAAAATAAGACTTGCACAAAATACACCATATACAAGGAATAATATCTCATGACGAGATTCGGATATACTAATCCATATAACCATCGTGTCAACAAGCATGGATATCTACACTAGATACAATGAACATATATAATTTATCAGAGAATATACTCTCCTGGTGTCCAATGAATAGTCTCATAAATGTCGAATACGGTGCCTCGAAGACCTAGATATGGAATATAACATCAATACAGGGTTTCAAAAATAAAATAATTTAAATTAGTCAACTTCTAGGTGAATAAGTCAAAAGTCAAACTAGGTCAACTCTTAGTCAAACTATGGTCAAAATATGGTCAAACTATAGTCAATTATGTCAAACTACCTATTTCTAGGTTGCATGAGTCTTTCTCAAGGATATTGGGTCCAAATACTAGAGTTCTAGGTCATAAAAGCTACATCTTAGGGTACTAGGATACCGTATCTCAAGATACGTAAAAATAAGGATATAAAATATAACACTCATACAATATCAAACAATATTATATATATGGAGACCTTGGTTTTGAACCAACTTGGTATCATAATACTAAACCATAATCTTAATACCCAAACCCAATACCTTGGGTATTCCTAAATACCTTAATACTTACCTTGGTATCTCAAGGTAATATCCAATACCTACTTATACTAACTACCCATAAATAATATTTGCTAACAACTAAATATTATACATATAGTATACTATAATATAATTAACAATTAGGAATGTATCTACATATATATTAATACCATATATATATATCTAATATATTTAAATATCTAATATTTATTTAAAACCGTATAACTGTCAATAAATATCCTGCTGACTATCACTATAGCTGCTGATACTGGGGCTGATGCTGCTGTTATTTGCGACAAAATTTTGCTGCTATCGCTGTTGCTGAACTACGCTGTCGCTGTTGCTGTTGTAGCCTTCGCTACTGCTGCTGTTGTTGCTATTGCTGCTGCGACTACTGTTCCTAATTCTTTGCTGTTGCCAATGCTGTTGTAGCTGCTGTTGCTAATGCTCATGCTGCTGCTGCTGTTAATGCTCTTGCTGCTGCTGTTAGTTGGCTGCTGTTGCTATAATTCGTTGCTAAAACTCCTGTTCTCCTTCTATCTCTTATATATATATATACACACTATATATATACTTAAAATATATGTATATAACTATAACTAATAAATATACATATACACATACTCCTCACATACATATATATGTACATAATAATTACATAGTAACATACACATATATAGTAAAATATATATAACAACACACATACGTATACGTATATATAATCATGCACAATATATAACATATATCATATAAATATAAATATATATATAACAACATATATATATATATATATATATATATATATATATATATATATATATATATATATATATATATATATATACTATAATATATGTATTATAATATATATATATATACTACAATATTAAATATCTCTACATATGTAGAAGAATAGCTACATAAAAATATATACAAATAGATATAATAGATACATAGATCTATGATACACTAATACATAAATATATATACACAACAATATATATATATACATATATATAATTATACGTCACCAAGTACAAGAACAATGGAAAAATATAGATCTAGAAATAATTGCATAATACATGAAGCGTATCACACCCGTATCCCACTAGATCTAGGATACGCTTACGATACGAGTCCACCACATATCCAAACATACCCCAAAGGACACGAGCAAGTCTAATATATTATTTATGAATAATACGAAGAGTCAAACACAAATTTACGTGTCTGTGTCAAATTATGACATGCACAAAGTCTCGTATCAGAGAAAAAACTCCCAAATCAACACGTATCACCAAATTATTGGGATATGACCTATACATACCTAATTATGGATATGACACTAGTCCTAAAAGTACAAGCACATGCCAAATTGATCTATAGGACCAATTGACACACACAACAATTATCAATCTCAGAATTTCCTTAAAATTGATACAAAAATACTATAATTTTCTCAATAGGCCTCCTATGAACACAAAATCAAATCTTATCGGTAGTCTATGCATATGGATTGATTTCTCATGGTTAAATCTCAGATTTAGAATCTAAATTAAGAAAAAAAAACTAAATTATACCTATTGGGAGATGGATTTCCAATAAAACCTCCAAATATGATAAAATTGGCCTCTAACATGTAAATCCTTGCTCCTCTTTGTAGATCCCTGCTTCTTCCTTCTAGATCCTTGCTCCACTAGTCTCCAATGATGATTTGGGAAGGAATTAGGATGAAATTTGGTAGAGAATTGATGTAGAATAAAAGAATTTGGTTGAAAGAAATTCTAGATCTAGTTTTCAAATAAAAAGAGGAGAGAGAAATAATTTTTCTCCCTCTTTAATAAGTCAGCCCCCTCTACCCCTTCCTCAAGCTACTACATAATATCTATTATACCCCTTGGGGTCTCTCATGAAGAAATAATTAAGGAAAAAAGCTTCTAGTCTAATAGTTTAATTAAATTAATCATCCTCCTAATCAATGGGCTCGCTAATGGGCTCAAATCTAATAATTAATACATATTGGTCCATGAGTCTAACTAAACTAGTTAGGTCCACTAATATAAGTCTAAAATAAATAACTAACATCTAATAATAATTAAATAATACAATAAATAATTATTTATCATGTATAATATTTAATTAAATATGAAATTATTAAAATATTCTTTCCTAGAAAATATGGTAGTGACAAGTCTACCCTTATTAAAATAATTCTGTTTATAAAATTCAAAGACGAAAACTACCCCCAGAAAATAACAGAATATAACAAAAGAACATAACTAAAGCACATAACTAACTATGAAAGAACATACCTCAAGGCACAAACAAGTATGGATAACGCTATCGCATTTTATCCTCTCTCTCCCAGGTAGACTCTCCCGGAGAGTGATGCCTCCGTGCGATGTATACCAAAGGAATAGTCTGGTTTCTTAGCACATTCTCTCTCTGATCTAGAATCTCAACTGGCTGCTCTGGATAGCTAAGAGTAGGGCCCACCTCTATCTTCGAGTGATCCAATATATGACTAGGATCTACCACGTACCCTCTCAACTGTGACACATGAAACACATTGTGAACTCCTTCCAATACAGGTGGCAAGTCTAGTCTATAAGCAACTGCACCGACCCTCTCTAGAATAGTAAAAGGTCCGATGAATCATGGACTAAGCTTCCCGCCTCCACCGAAGCGAATCATGCCTCGTGTTGGAGAAATTCTCAGAAATGCCAAACCACCCACCTAGAATAGAAGACAACCTTAAGAACTTAATTTATAACAAAGAACCAATAACAAGCACAAAACAAAACTCTAAAACTATACCTTAAACTCTAAAGGTCTCTTGTGGCTATCGGTCCATTGTCGCTGTCTGTTCTGCGCCACACGAAGTCTGTCTCTAATAAAATAAACCTTCTCCGCTGCATCCACAACAATCTCTGGCCCAAGCAAAACTCTCTCTCCAATATCATCCCATGACAAGGGAGTACGATACCTCCGACTGTACAAATCTTTAAAAGGTGACATCTCTATACTAGCCTGGTAACTGTTGTTATAGGCAAACTCTACCAAATAGAGATGGTTCTCCCAAGAACCCCCAAAGTCTAGTACACAAGTGTGCAACATATCCTCGAGAGTCTGAATAGTCCTCTCTGACTGTCCATCTATCTGGGGTTGATATGCAGTACTGAACTTGAGCTGAGTGCCCAAACTCTCCTACAAATTCCTCCAGAAATGATAAGTAAAACGACTATCCCGATCTAAAACTATGCTGACGAGAACTCCATGTATCCTGACGATCTACCTCACATACATCTCTGCCAGTTTCTTCGTTGACAAACCTACCTTGAAAGGCAAAAAGTGGGCCAATTTGGTCAACCTATCAACGATGACCAAAATTGCATCTTTTCTTCCTGGAGATCGTGGAAGTCCAGATACAAAATTCATAGTAATATGCTCCCACTTTTACTATGGAATGGATAATGGCTGAAGTAAATCTCTTGGCCTCTGCCTCTCAGCTTTCACCTGCTGGCACATTAAGCATCTAGATACAAACTGTGCCACTTCGCTCTTCATGCCATACCACCACACACTCTCTCTCATATCCTGATATATTTTGTTGGTACCTGGATGCATGGAATACTGAGAGCGATATGCTTCCTGTAATACCTCCTCATGCAGCTCCCCACTAGGCACACACAATCTAACTCTATACTGCAAAGAACCATCCTCGGCAATGGTGAACTCATCCTCCAATTCTGCTCTCACTTGAGCTCTGATGCTTCTCAGAAATACAGCCTCATACTATACTGCCTTGATCCTGTCCATCAAATCTGAATGTATCTGCAATCCCTGCATCTGCATCGCACACCAGGAACTATCACCTCAATGTCCAAGCTCTCCAAGTACTCCAATAAATATCGATCCTGTGTCAAAAACATGGCTATCAGATACTTACTCAAAGTATCGGCAACTACATTAGCTTTCCCAAGATGATACTACAAAGATATATCAAAATCCTTTATTAGTTCCAACCACCGATGCTACCTCATGTTCAACTCCTTCTGCGTAAAAATTTGCTTCAAGCTCTTGTGGTCTGTGAAGATCTCTACACGCTCTCCCTACAAATAGTATTTCTACAACTTCAGAATGAAGATGACTGCTACCAACTCCAAATCATGGAAAGGATAGTTCTTTTTATGAGGTCATAAATTACCTGGATGTATAGGCAATCACTTTTCCATTCTACTGAAGAATACAACCCAAACCTTTCCCTGATACATCACTATAAATAATAAAACCTCCAGACCCTGATGGCAACGTTAAAATAGGAGCAGACGTCAACCTCTTCTTCAATTCCTCAAAAGCAACCTGGTAATCCTTCGTCCAAACAAACTCTACATCCCTTCAGGTGAGTCTGGTCATCGGCTCGACAATCCTCGAAAAATCTTGCACAAACTTTCTATAGTAGCCTGCCAATCCTAAGAAACTCCTGATCTCTGCTACCAAACTCGGGGTCTTCCAAGATTCTACCGCTACGATCTTATTCGGATCCACTGAAATACCATCACCAGTCATAACATGCCCCAAGAATTCTACCTTATCCAAGAAGAACTCACACTTGGACAGCTTTCCATATAGCTTCTCCTTCCTCAACACATCCAACACAATCCGTAAATGCTCCTCTGGTGTCTTCGAGTATATAAGTATGTCATCGATGAACACTACCATGAACTTGTCAAGGTACTGATGGAATACCTTGTTCATCAAGTTCATAAATATCGCCAGTGCATTAGTCAACCCAAACAGCATCATTATAAACTCGTACTGACCATACCGAGTTCTAAAAGTAGTCTTCGATATGTCCTCTGGCTTCACCTTCACCTGGTGGTAACGTGATATCAAATCTATCTTAGAAAATATCTTGGCACCACTCAACTGATCGAACAGATCATTAATCTATGGAAAAGGGTGATTATTCTTGATAGTGAGTTTATTCAAAGCCCTGTAATCAATGTACATGCATACCGATCCATTCTTTTTTGGCACAAACAATACTGGGGCTACCCACGGTGAAGAATTCGATATGATAAACCCCTTATCCTATAATTCGTCCACCTGCTTCTTCAGCTCGACCAGCTCGTTGTTGTTTACTCAATAGATATGTTGCAAAATTGGTTCTGCACCTGGCACCAAGTTTTTAGAGAATTCAATATCTCGATCTGGCGGCGATCTTGACAATTTCTGAGGAAACACATCCAAGAACTCTGCTATCAATGGATGCGACAACTCCTTGTCTTCCACCATAGCTCCACAAATAATACCTTCTCCCTGCTCTGTAGCTCCTCTAGCAAACTCAAACTCTGGCTCTCCTGACGGACCAAACAAAACTCTACCTCCTCTATAATCTATACTAGCATGGTGCCTACTCAACCAATCTATCACAAGTACAATATCGTAGCTCGAAAGTGGCATTAGAAGTAGACACACACTCAACTCTCGACCTCCTAGAGTAACTCTTCGATCCTTGCAAATAACATTAACCAGGATAATGCCTCCCCCGATTATGATCTTGCAAGTCCTATACAAAGACTCAGTTACTAAACCATGCTTCATAGCAAAAGAAACATATACAAACCTATGGGAAATACCACTATCAAACAAAGCTAAAGCTAGAATAGAATCAAGAAGAATAGAACCTGCGATGACATCTCCGGTGGGTTCATCCTTCTCGAGGGTCATAGCAAACACTCATTCCTGACGTGCACCTTCTTGCTGCTGTTGTTGGATATAGCACTGCTGCTGTGTCGAAAGCGGTCCCCTCGATAGTACTGCAGGTAGTCTCGTCTGTGCCCTCGGAGCTGAAGCTGCTTCCAGAACTGTACGATGAGGATTGAAAGGACACTCCCTCAGCTGATGCCTTTCAGTACCATAATACAAATAAACTCCCAACCTCTTCCTACAAACTTCCCAGATATGGCCGGGTTTCTTGTAGAAGTGGTAAAAAGATTGCTGTAACTGTCTCTGCTGTGGTACCTAGTAAAATGATGCCCTAGCTGGAGTCTGGTGCTGCTACGGCTGCTGGAAAGGCCTGGACTAGAAATAAGGACGTTTGGCAGATACTGTACTGCTGTTTGCCCCAAAAAACTAATTATGGTCTCTCTTAGGCTTCAAGCCCAAGTCCCGCTCAACCTTGCATGCCTCCACAAGTATCCATGTATGCTGACGGGAACTCCATTTATCTTGTACGGTTGGAGGTATCGTACTCCCTTATCATGGGACAATGTTGGAGAGAGAGTTTTGCTTTGGCTAGGGATGGTTGTGGATGCAGTGGAGAAGGTTCAATTTATTAGAGACAGACTTCGTGTGGCACATGGCAGACAGCGGCATTAGGCCGATAGCCACCGGAGACCTTTAGAGTTTGAGGTATAGTTTTATAGTTTTGTTTTGTGCTTGTTATTGGTTGTTTGTTATAGATTAAGTTCTTAATATTATATTTTGTTCTAAGTGGGTTATTTGGTATTTCTGAGAATTTTTCCGACACGAGGCACGATTTACTTCGGTGGAGACGGAAAGCTTAGTCCACGATTCATCGGACCTTTACTATTCTAGAGAGGGTCGGTGCAGTTGCTTATAGACTAGACTTGCTACCTACATTGGAGGGAGTGCACAATATGTTTCATGTATCATAGTTGAGATGGTATATGGCAGATCCTAGTCATGTATTGGATTACTCGGAGATAGAGGTGGGCCCTACTCTTAGCTATCCAGAGCAGCTAGATGAGATTCTGGATCGGAGAGAGAAGGTGCTGAGAAACCAAACTATTTCTTTGGTACGTGTCGCATGGAGGCATCACTCTCCGGGGGAGTCTACTTAGGAGAGAGAGGATAAAATACGAGAGGGTTATCCATATTTGTTGGTGACTTGAGGTATGTTCTTTCATAGTTAGTTATGTGCTTTAGTTCTGTTCTTTTGTTATGTTTTGTTATTTTCTGGGGATAGTTTTTTAGGATTAAATTATTTTAAGGAGGGTAGACTTGTCACTACCACATTTTCTAGGAAATAGTATTTTAGTATTTTTATTTTTAATTAAATATTGTGCATGATAAATAATTGTTTGCTATATTATATAATTATTGTTAGATATTATTTATTTATTTTAGACTTATGTTAGTGGACCTAACTAGTTTAGTTTAGACTCATGGACCAATATATATTAATTGTTAGAATTGTGCCTAATTAGAAAGCCCATTGATTAAGAAGAGGATTAATTTAATTAAACCATTAGACTAGAAACTTTTCTCCTTAATTATTTCTTTATGAGAGGCCCAAAGGGGTATAATAGACATTACAAAGTATCCTGAGGAAGGGGTAAGGGGGGTCGGCCTATTAAAGAGGGGAAAATTATTTCTCTCTCCTCTTTTTATTTACAAACTGATGTATAATTTTTCTCAACAAAATTCCTTCATTTCTATATTATTTCTCTACCAAATCCATCATAATTCCTTTCCAGATCACCATTGGAGACTAGTGAAGCAAAGATTTAGAAGGAGGAAGCAAGGATCTATAAAAAGGAGCAAGGATCTACAAGTTGGAGGCCAATTTTATAATATTTGGAGGTTTGATTGGGAATCTATCCCCCAATTAGTACAATTTAGTATTTCTCCTTTATTTAGGTT
>JAYESA010000012.1:93326419-93616945 GCA_036927795.1 Iris macrosiphon
AGTTCTGTGCACATTCGGGTGGAGTGAACTGTGTGTATCGACAGTAGGAACAAGGGATAAGGATTATGTGAATTTCGGGTTTGGGCAGTGAGTAAGGTTTATGTATTCAGTGTTGTGTGTTTTAACTCAAACCTGTGTTGTGTATCAGTTAGATCCCTGTGTAGGTGTTTACCTGTGTGTCTTGGAGTATCAGTGATATGAGTGTGCAAAGAGTTCTAGATACCTATGAGTTAAATATGTGACTGTCTGTGTACAGGATTTGACTTCAGTATGCTTCAGTGTCTCAATGAAACCAGTACTTGTGTGCAGAATAAATGTATCAGTAATTTTCAGTGTGTATCCTAGGGTCCTACAGATTTCAGAATCTGTGTATGTGCCAGTGTATGAAATCTGTGTGTGTGCAATGTGTATCAGTGCCAATACCTGTATGTTTCAGTGAGCAGTGAATGGGGGTTTCAATGGCTGTGCTGTGTCACTAATTTGAGTGTGTGTGTGTGTAGAGTGAGTTCTCTAATGTATCAGTTTACTCAAGATCAGGGAGGGTGTATTTTTGCCTGTGTGTGTTGATGTGTCTGTGTGCAGTGTCTCCCTGTGTGTGAACCTGTGTCCAGAGATCAGTATGCATGTATATGTATGTACAGTGAGTTAATTTGTGTGTACTAGCAGTGTGTGTATGTGTCCCTGTTTTAGGAGTGTCCTAGTGTTTACCTGTGTCTCAGTTAGTTAATTACCTGTGCAGTGCTACCTATGTGAACCTATGTGTCTGTGTGTATCAGAGATGGGGAAGAGAGTGTGTGAGGCTGGTATGATCAAGTGAACACAGGCAGGGACAGGAGGAGTATAAGGAGGTATACAAGTATAGGGGGTCAGTGAGTTCTCTAATATATCAGTGGGCATTTTACTGACACAGTGGGTTAGTATCAGTAGGATATGTGCAGTGAGGTTAAGTCAGTGAGAAGTTTCAGTTCAATGTGTGCCTATATGTGTGTATCAGTGTAATCTGTGTGTGTGTAGCTGTGTGTATATTTGTGTGTCAGTATTAGGTGTATAGTGCATTAGTTAGTGTTAAGGAGTGGTGACTGTAGAGTGGATACATGGGCAGTAGGAGAGTAGGGGGAAAATAGTTGGTATCAGTTAGTGAAGGAGAGTTGAGATTCCAGGTATAGTGTCAAGGTATCTCACTAGTAAGTTGGGTTGATGAGAGGATAGCTAATATGTATATCACCTATAGTTATATAACTAAGGTAAAATAAGTTAGATACTATATTATTACTAAAATAGAAACGAATTATAATTTCTAACTAGTATAAGTGGATACCCTAGTATCAATGACAATTATAGTTAATTTGACTACTATTGACCAGAAGTTCTAGTATGACCTAGAGGCCTCAAAATTAAATGTTGTTAAAACATGTTATTTCCTTAATTCAGTATCTAACATTTATATTCCACAAATAGGTCATTGTGATTCCACTTTGGACATCGATCCTCACACCTTGCTCAGGACCACAGGCGAGTACATTCTCTGACAGTTTTCATTTTATTGATTACTTCTATAATTTAGTTGTATTACATACTTGATTCCGACACTATGGATACACGGGTTAGCACCCTAGATCCCCATCATGAGGAGTCGTGATTGGAATCCATTGTGCTAGCTGGGGGATGGGGAATTATTAGTAGATTATGTGATCATATCCAACCATCTACATGCATCATAGCTCACCCACTTCTCACGTCGGGTGCGGCCTGACTATTTACATGCATTATAGCTGTTATATATGATTAGCCTGACCACTACATGCATCATAGCTAACCATATGGTTAGCCTGACCTACAAGAATCATAGCTAATCATATATAACCAGCCTGATCTAGTCCCAAGCCGATCACATAATAAACTGATAATTCAAACACTTAGCTAGATGTCTATTCTTTATTCAGATTCACTTGTTCTAGCATTCATTGGTTATTGTTCATTGCTAGATGCTCTATTGCCTATTTCATTTCTCCAGTACTTTATATTTCCTGTATTTCTTCTCATCTTGTATTCTTACACTGTTTATAGTTTTTGTCAATTTAATGAAACTGCTGTTAGTGCTTGTGCTTCGCTCCAATCCTGACTGGATAATATTTTTCAGAGGACCTGGAGAACTTGTGCCCCACTCATTACGGCCCAGGATTAGAGGAAGATTTCACTCCGGAAATCCCAGAGGAGTTGCCTATCCTAGAGGAGATCTTACCTGCCTGTACTTATATTACTTTTTCTGTATTTATTATTTTAGACTGAGACTGAGTTGTATTTATTATTTTGTGACTTTGTGAGATCATCTAGACCCAGGACTTGTGTTGCACTTATTGTGGTTGGTTTATTATAGAACTCTTTTCCATTCTCTTCGTGCCATTATTTCTTATAGCTTATGATTGAGGATATTTATAGAACTGTGGATTATTATCATTGTCCTCCGTACGGAGTTGAGACGATTGACAGGATATATATTATATTGTGACCTAGACAGCGTTCTACCGCCGATGCTGCGGCGTAGGCTGGACGTACCCACGACTCATGCCCAAATTTCGGGTGCGGGTCGTGACACGTTTTTAGTGGTGGCCCATGCAGGTCGAGTCCTAGATTCGCATTAGAGCGATATCGTAGTGGTGCTCGCTTAGAGTATTACTACTAGCCTGATTTAGGAAATAGGGATTTAGGCCGAGGATATGCTCAATCACAATTAGGAAATTCTGATTCTTATAATACTACTCTTAATGATTTTCCTTTAGAAATTACTGTCCTTCCTTGATGATATCGTGTCTATTGCCTTAATTAAATCTTTCGATATGTCTTCAGGATGCCGCCGAGGACCAGATCCCGGAGACCCGGAGCAGCAGAGTCAGAGAGGTCTGCCATCTCTCGCCTTGCCGGACAGACATCTGCAGCACCTCCTACATCTCCAGTACATGTGGGAGTGTCTGCAGCATTCGGGGGTCCTCCACCACCTGTTCAGAGGGTCCCCATAGCTATGACGACGCCTCCACCACCACCACCACCACCACCACCAGTTCAGTATCCAGGAGGTGTGCCAGTCGATGGAGCACAGATGTTCGCTTTGATTCAGGGCATGGTCGATGCCCAGAGGATGTCGGCAGAAGCCCAGAGGGTGCAGGCTGAGGCACACCGGGCCCAGACAGAGATGATGAGGGTGAACATGGAGAATGCTCATCAGGTGGCTCTCCAGGCTGTGGAGAGAGTCACTCAGCAGCAGCAGCATCCTGGTCAGCACCACCAGAGGCCGGGCACCATTGTGGACTTCAAGAGGATGATGCCTCGAGAGTTCAAGGGGACAGAAGGGATACTCTACGCCGATGATTGGCTAGAGGACATCGAGAGGAACTTGCGCTTGGCGCAGCTTCCGGAGGCTTTTCAGATCGAGGCCGCCGGCAGCCAGATGTTCGACATCGCCTTGACGTGGTTTCGCACAGAGCCGAGACTCCTTGACAGGGGACTCACTTGGGAAGCCTTCAAGGAGCTCTTCAAGGGGATATTCTTTCCTGATGTTGCCCTGGCAGCTTTGGAGAGTCAGTTCCATGACTTAGCCCAGGGGAGCTCGTCCGTCGATGAGTATGCCGCGGAGTTTTGCCGCCTGAGCTGCTTCGCGCCATCGTTGATTAGAGATCCGGGGGACAGGGCCTGGAAGTTCAGAAAGGGGCTGGCAAGGGAGATCAAGTCTCACACATCAGGATATCGCACAGCTACCTACGAGGGCATATTGATGGATGCCTAGATAGCCGAGGACAACTTGGACCTCAGGCCCAAGAGGGGACGCGATATTTCCGGAGGAGCAAACAATAGTGTGGGACCAGGCAAGCATCCACACTATCAGCAGCAGCAGAGGCCCTTTCAACAATAGCACCAGCAGTACCAAGCATCAGCCCGAGGGCAGGTCCAGCAGCAGCAACAGAGGCAGACTCAGCCGCCATCCAGTGTGCGTACTGCGGGAAGACAGGACATACTAGAGAGATCTGCAGAAAAAGATTGGCTTATGTCTGTCCTGCCGATCGACGACACACCAGCTGAGGGATTGCCCTACCATTTATCCAGGTCAGGGTGGAGCAGCCGCCCAGAGAGGACCAGACAGGGTACCTGCCGTACCAGGAGGCCAACAACAGAGGGGACCACTTCCACCGCAACATCAGAGGTTCGCCCAGCATCAGCAGCAATGAGGTGCACCCCAGGGGCGAGCGTACACCATGGCAGTCGAGGAGATCGAGCCTGCAGGAGACTTGATCACAGGTTCGGTTCTTCTCGATTGTATTTTCGCATTTACCTTATTCGACTCTGGCGCTTCCCATAGTTTTGTGTCTGTATCTTATGCACTTCGACATCATTTAGACACAGAACCATTAGCTAGGACTTGCAAGATCATGACTGGTGGAGGTATTATCCTAGTCCGTGATCACTGCAAGGACCGGAGGGTGTCAGTAGGAGGCCGAGAGTTGAGCATGAGCTTACTCGTCATGCCACTTCCTGGGTATGATATTGTACTCGGAATGGACTGGTTGAGTAGGCATCATGCTACTATAGATTGTTATAGAGGCAGAGTGTTATTTAGACCACCAGGAGAGCCAGAGTTTGAGGTCGTCAGAGGAGCAGCGGAACAGAGGAAGAGCATATTTTGCGGAGCCAAAGAGGAAGAAGAGGAGTTGCCACATCCTCTGATAGCGGAGTTCCTGGATGTATTTCCAGAGGAGTTGCCAGGCTTGCCGCCAGACAGAGATGTTAAATTCTCTATAGACTTGGTTCCAGGAGCGGAGCCCATTTCACAACATGTCTATAGAGTCAACAACAGCGAGCTGGCAGAACTGAAGAAGCAAGTTAAGGAGCTGCAGGACAAAGGCTTCATCAAATCCAATTCATCACCATGGGGAGCTCCGGTATTGTTCGTACCGAAGAAGGACGGTACGGTGCGCATGTGCATTAATTATAGAGCTTTGAACAACCTCACTATCAAGAACAAATATCCGCTGCCGAGGATAGATGATCTTTTCGATCAGTTAAGCGGGGCGAGGGTGTTTTCAAAGATAGATTTGAGGTCAGGCTATCACCAGGTGAAGATAAAGAGAGAAGACACGCCGAAGACAGCCTTTCGGACCAGATACGGCCAGTTTGAGTTCATGGTAATGCCATTTGGTTTAACCAATGCACCGGCAGTATTCATGAACCTGATGAACAAGGTGTTCCACCAGTACCTTGACAAGTTCGTAGTGGTGTTCATCGATGATATTCTTGTGTATTCCAAGACCCCGGAGGAGCACGAAGAGCACCTGAGGTTGGTCTTAGAGACTCTCAGGAGGGAGAAGCTGTACGGGAAACTCTCTAAGTGTAAATTCTTCCTTGACAAGGTTGAATTTCTTGGGCATGTGGTATCGGGTGACAGAATCTCGGTTAACCCACAGAAGATCGAGGCAGTGGAGTCGTGGGCTACCCCCAGTTCGGTAGCTAAGATCAGAAGTTTTCTCGGGCTAGCAGGATACTACAGGAGGTTTGTACAAGACTTCTCCAGGATTGTAGTACCGATGACCAGACTGACTAGGAAGGATGTGGATTTTGTCTGGACGGAGGATTGCCAGGCCGCATTTGATGAGCTGAAGAAGAGGTTGACGACAGCTCCAGTTTTAACGTTGCCAGCAGGGACAGGTGGTTTCACCATCTACAGTGATGCTTCAGGGAAGGGTCTGGGATGTGTCCTTCAGCAGCACGGGAAGGTAATTGCCTATGCTTCCAGGCAGTTACGCCCTCATGAAGAGAACTACCCCACCCACGATTTAGAGTTGGCAGCTGTTATCTTCGCTCTAAAGCTGTGGAAACATTACCTGTACGGGGAGCGTATGGAGATCTTCACAGACCACAAGAGCTTGAAGTACGTGTTCACACAGAAGGAGCTGAACATGAGGCAGAGGAGGTGGTTGGAGTTGATAAAGGACTTCGACATTTCATTGCAGTACCACCCAGGGAAGGCCAACGTAGTCGTCGATGCCTTGAGCAGATATCCGATGGCGATGTACTTGACGACAGATAGACATTTGTTGGCTGATTTGGAGAGCTTGGAGATTGAGGTATTAGTTCCCAGTACTGAGATTCAGATGTGGGGATTGCAGATACAGTCCGAGCTTATGGACAGGGTCAGAGCGGTACAGTATGATGATGAGGCTTTGAGGAGTATCAGAGCACATGTTCGGACAGGATTATCGGACGACTTTACTATCGCAGAGGATGGTTCCTTACGACACGGCACGAGGATATGTGTGCCGAGAGGGGAGCTGCGCGAGAAGGTTTTGCAGGAGGCACACCGCTCTCAGTACTCGATGTATCCCGGTGCCAACAAGATGTATCGAGACTTGAGGGAGCACGTATGGTGGTATGGAATAAAGCGCGAGGTAGCACGCTTCATATCCCGGTGTCTAGTATGCCAGCAGGTAAAGGCGAACCGGCAGAGGCCCGGTGGTTTGCTTCAACCTTTACCGATCCCAGAGTAGAAATGGGAGCACGTGACCATGGATTTCGTTTCAGGGCTTCCACGTTCTCCAGGAGGGAAGGACGCGATTTGGGTCATCGTGGACAGGTTGACTAAATCAGCCCATTTCTTACCTTTCAAGGTGGGCACGTCGACAGAGAGGCTAGCAGAGATGTACGTGCGATAGATCGTTAGACTTCATGGAGTTCCTGTGAGCATCGTCTCGAATCGGGATAGCCGTTTCACTTCCCACTTCTGGAGGAGTCTGCAGGCTAGCTTGGGCACTCAGCTCAAGTTCAGTACCGTATACCACCCCCAGATAGACGGGCAGTCTGAAAGGACTATTCAGACTCTCGAGGATATGCTACGTACTTGTGTTTTAGATCTCGAAGGTTCTTGGGAGGATCATCTGCACCTGGTAGAGTTTGCTTACAATAACAGCTATCAGGCCAGCATCGAGATGTCACCATTTGAGGCTCTTTAAGGACGGAGGTGTCATACACCGTTATCTTGGGACGACGTTGGAGAGAGAGCCTTGCTAGGACCAGAAATGGTCGTGGATGCAGCAGAAAAGGTGAAACTCATCAGAGACAGACTGCGAGTAGCGCAGGACAGACAGCGGCATTGGGCCGACAGCCACCGTAGACCCCTTGAGTTTCAGGTATAGATCGTTATTTTTCTGGCTTGTGTTTGTTTGTTTAGATTGCGTGTTGAGACTGTTTTGTTTAGGTTGGCGATCTAGTATTCCTATGAATTTCTCCGACGCGTAGCACGATTCGTTTTGGTCGAGGCGGGAAGCTTAGCCCACGCTACATCGGACCCTTTGGTATTCTTGCGAGGGTAGGTGCAGTGGTGTATAGACTAGACTTGTCGCCTGCATTAGAGGGAGTGAATGATGTGTTCCACGTGTCACAGCTGAGACGGTACGTGGAAGACCCTAGTCACATACTTGACCACTCGAAGATTAAGGTTGGTCCGACGCTCAGCTACCCCGAGCAGCCCGTAGAGATCTTGGACCGCAGAGAGAAGGTGTTGCGAAACCAAACTATTCCTTTGGTTCGTGTTGCATGGAGACATCACTCTCCAGGGGAGTCGACCTGGGAGAGAGAGGACGAAATGCGCGAGCAATACCCATATCTCTTCTAGACTTGAGGTATATTTTCCTTTTCTGATTTCATTCTTGTTCTAGTTCAGTCCAATTTCGAGGACGAAATTTTTTAAGGAGGGTAGACTTGTCACCACCATATTTCCAGGTAAGGGCATTTGTGTAATTTCATTATTTTGAATAATTATGTATTTAATTAATCTGCTGAGTTTTTAAAACTATTTATACGTTGTTAGTTGTGTTTGGTTTAGGTCAAACCCTAGAACTCATTAGGACTATAACCCTAATGACTAAACCCTAGTTTGAAACCCAAATTCTAGACAAACCCTAGAATTCCAATTTTTGGGTTGAACCTCAAACCCTAGAATGACTAAACCTGAGTTAATTGAGTTCTACATGACCTAACATGGGGGTTTAACCTAAACCTATGCATTAGAAACCCTAACCTAGTTTCTAATATAAAAGGAAGCCACCCTCAACCTTTTTTTCTTCATGAAGAAAGAAAACCCTAGCCTCCATTAGAGAAAACCATTTCCCCCACCACAAATTCGGAATCTAACCCTAGGGATTCCATCCTCCTCCTCCAAAGCAAAGGAAAGCAAGAAGCTTGGGTCAAGGAGCCTTGGGGAAGAAGAACCTCCATTGGAGAAACCATCTCCCATAGGTAAATCCGAATTTTTATCCATTTTTATTCTGTTTTTCTTGATGGTTGGCCATTAGAAAACCTACCTTGTTGTATGGATCTCGATTTCGTAGGTCCTACATGAAGACCTAGGAGAAATTAGGGTTTTGGTGACCTACATGGGTTTTCTCCAATTTTCGTGGACCCTTAATCATAGGGGTTTACATGTAGGCAGATTTCATCATATACATATAGATTTGATCTTGATTTTAAGGTTTTAGGTTTGGATTCATGGGATCTTAATGTGAAACTCGATTTCAGCTCCTAGGTGTTTGTAGGAATGTCCTTAAGAATTTACCTATCTAATTTATTCTAATACTTCAAGTTTTAATATATATATATATATATATATATATATATATATATATATATATTTATATATATATATATATATATATATATATATATATATATACACATATATATTTGCATATGTATTGAATAGGTTGTGTGTTTGGGAAGGTCGCTGTGCTGTGTGCAGTAGGAGTTCTGTGCACATTCGGGTGGAGTGAACTGTGTGTATCGACAGTAGGAACAAGGGATAAGGATTCTGTGAATTTCGGGTTTGGGCAGTGAGTGAGGTTTATGTATTCAGTGTTGTGTATTTTAACTCAAACCTGTGTTGTGTATCAGTTAGATCCCTGTGTAGGTATTTACCTGTGTGTCTTGGAGTATCAGTGATATGAGTGTGACAAGAGTTCTAGATACCTATGAGTTAAATATGTGACTGTGTGTGTGCAGGATTTGACTTCAGTATGCTTCAGTGTCTCAATGAAACCAGTGCCTGTGTGCAGAATAAATGTATCAGTAATTTTCAGTGTGTATCCTAGGGTCCTACAGATTTTAGAATCTGTGTATGTGCCAGTGTATGAAATCTGTGTGTGTGCAATGTGTATCAGTGCCAATACCTGTATGTTTCAGTGAGCAGTGAATGGGGGTTTTAATGGCTGTGCTGTGTCACTAATTTGAGTGTGTGTGTGTGTAGAGTGAGTTCTCTAGTGTATCAGTTTAGTAAAGATCAGGGAGGGTATATTTTTGCCTGTGTGTGTTGATGTGTCTGTGTGCAGTGTCTCCCTGTGTGTGAACCTGTGTCCAGAGATCAGTGTGCATGTATATGTGTGTGCAGTGAGTTAATTTGTGTGTACTAGCAGTGTGTATATGTGTCCCTGTTTTAGGAGTGTCCTAGTGTTTACCTGTGTCTCAGTCAATTAATTACCTGTGCAGTGCTACCTATGTGAACCTATGTGTCTGTGTGTATCAGAGATGGGGAAGAGAGTGTGTGAGGCTGGTATGATCAAGTGAACACAGGCAGGGACAGGAGGAGTATAAGGAGGTATACAAGTATAGGGGGTCAGTGAGTTCTCTAATATATCAGTGGGCATTTTACTGACACAGTGGGTTAGTATCAGTAGGATATGTGCAGTGAGGTTAAGTCAGTGAGAAGTTTCAGTTCAATGTGTGCCTATATGTGTGTATCAGTGTAATCTGTGTGTGTGTAGCTGTGTGTATATTTGTGTGTCAGTATTAGGTGTATAGTGCATTAGTTAGTGTTAAGGAGTGGTGACTGTAGAGTGGATACATGGGCAGTAGGAGAGTAGGGGGAAAATAGTTGGTATCAGTTAGTGAAGGAGAGTTGAGATTCCAGGTATAGTGTCAAGGTATCTCACTAGTAAGTTGGGTTGATGAGAGGATAGCTAATATGTATATCACCTATAGTTATATAACTAAGGTAAAATAAGTTAGATACTATATTATTACTAAAATAGAAACGAATTATAATTTCTAATTAGTATAAGTGGATACCCTAGTATCAATGACAATTATAGTTAATTTGACTACTATTGACCAGAAGTTCTAGTATGACCTAGAGGCCTCAAAATTAAATGTTGTTAAAACATGTTATTTCCTTAATTCAGTATCTAACATTTATATTCCACAAATAGGTCATTGTGATTCCACTTTGGACATCGATCCTCACACCTTGCTCAGGACCACAGGCGAGTACATTCTCTGACAGTTTTTATTTTGTTGATTACTTCTATAATCTAGTTGTATTACATACTTGATTCCGACACTATGGATACACGGGTTAGCACCCTAGATCCCCATCATGAGGAGTCATGATTGGAATCCATCGTGCTAGCTGGGGGATGGGGAACTATTAATAGATTATGTGATCATATCCAATCATCTACATGCATCATAGCTCACCCACTTCTCACGTCGGGTGCGGCCTGACCATTTACATGCATCATAGCTGTTATATATGATTAGCCTGACCACTACATGCATCATAGCTAACCATATGGTTAGCCTGACCTACAAGAATCATAGCTAATCATATATAACCAGCCTGATCTAGTCCCAAGCTGATCACATAATAAACTGATAATTCAAACACTTAGCTAGATGTCTATTCTTTATTCAGATTCACTTGTTCTAGCATTCATTGGTTATTATTCATTGCTAGATGCTCTATTGCCTATTTCATTTCTCTAGTACTTTACATTTCCTGTATTTCTTCTCATCTTGTATTCTTACACTGTTTATAGTTTTTGTCAATTTAATAAAACTGCTGTTAGTGCTTGTGCTTCGCTCTAATCCTAACTGGATAACATTTTTTAGAGGACCTGGAGAACTTGTGTCCCACTCATTACGGCCCAGGATTAGAGGGAGATTTCATTCCAAAAATCCCAGAGGAGTTGCCTATCCTAGAGGAGATCTTACCTGCCTGTACTTAGATTAATTTTTCTGTATTTATTGTTTTAGACTGAGACTGAGTTGTATTTATTATTTTGTGACTTTGTGGGGTCATCTAGACCCAGGACTTGTGTTACACTTATTATGGTTGGTTTATTATAGAACTCTTTTCCATTCTCTTCGTGCCATTATTTCTTATAGCTTGTGATTGAGAATATTTATAGAACTGTAGATTATTATCATTGTCCTCCGTGCGGAGTTGAGACGATTGACAGGATATATATTATGTTGTGACCTAGACAGCGTTCTACCGCCGATGCTGTGGCGTAGGCTGGACGTACCGACGACTCATGCCCAAATTTTTTGTGTGGGTCGTTACAAGAGGTCTCTATTTATAGAGTTTTTAGTGACAGTGACCACTCAATCGGTGTAAAAACCGAGTAGTAGAAAGTACAACACCCTTTTATACAACGGTTAAAATAACCAATTCCTGCGTATAGATGATCTTTTGAATGAGCATATGACACGGGTCCAACTAAGGGACAAAATGCGTATAACTGCTACGAAGATCATGGCGTAGAAACCACATAGGTAGGTATCCCTCGTGTAGAAGAGTTTGGCATAGAAGCCAATGTCTGTCACCATGGCATAGAAGCCAAATAGTTATCAAACCGGCATAGAAGCCGAATAGGCGTAGAAGCTGAGTGGTCATAGAGGCCGAATGGGCGTAGAAGCCGAGTGGTCATAGAGGCCGAGTAGGCATAGAAGACGAGTAGGCACCGAAGCTGAATAGGCGTAGAAGCTGCTGTGTAACGTGCTAGAGTGATGATGTGGACGTCTTTAGCCAGAATTACGGCTCTTGGAGATAATCAGATCTCTTGCATAAAATGCAGAGATCTGCCCCATCCTGTGCATTAAATGTAGATGCTTGTCTTTAAGATTTGCCATCATTCTGTGCATTAAATGCAGATACGCACCTTGAATCCTGTGCGAAGAGTAACCGCTATCGTGGCAGTCTGTTCGTCTTCTGCGGAGCGTAAGGAGCTCATGTTTGCATGTGTAAAAGTAGGCAGCATATTCCTTTGTATGCGTAGAAGCAGCTCTCGTAAAGGGGATGTCACTAAACGATGGTTCGGTGACATTTAATCAAATCTCCTGCATTAAATGTGGAGATCCGCCATCATCCTGCGCATTAAATGCAGAGGCATCTTTTGAAGGTCTGCTACCCTTCTGTGCATTAAATGCAGAGACGTGCCTCAGGCATCTGTCAGTATTCGGCGCATTAATTGCAGAGACGTGCCTTGAGGGCCTGTCACCACCCTGTGCATTAAATACAGAGACGCGCCTCGAGTCCCGTACGGAGTGCAGCTTTTGACGTGGCAGGCGGTTTGTCTTCCGTGAAGCGTAAGGAGCTCTCATCTGCCTGTGTAAAACTAGGCAGCGTATTCCTCTGTGTACGTAAAAGCGGTTTACGCAAGGGAAATGACAGTAAATGACAGCCTGGGTTGCAGTGCCGCGCCATTATTATAGCCGTCGCCTGGGTAGTCGAGCAGTATCCCTTTGTCAGAAGTCGAGACGTCAGGTTCATTGCAGGATCTGACAGGTTCACTTCGGAGAATACGAAGCGTCCCTCGTACACTTCAATGCTGCATTGAAAGAGGATGAGTTTTACGCCATAAAGGCGATGAAGCACCCTGTTTACGCTAAAGCAGCCTGGACATACTGCCCTACGCGGATGGTCCTTGAGCCTATATTTCATGCTGTGCTTTGGCGGAGAAGCTCTGTTTGTACGTTGAAGGCTCTGAAGTCCTCTGTTTACGCTGCTTTGCATCAATATACTGCGTAGAGCTATCCAGCATATTTTTTATGCTTCTACAAGACCCTCTTCAAAGCTTTTAAATTCTTCGTAATTTGAAACGCTTTGAATGAAGCATGACCCGCTCCTCGTAACTCGAAACATTTCTGAATGGAGTTTTAAAATGGTCGAGGCTAACTTTATGGCAGATTTATTGGGGATCGGTGCTCTCTCTCGCCAATAAAAAGGCTGAGGAGTTCTCCCGTTCTTCCCACACTTCCTTCATCATATAGTGATGATGGCCAGAGTTCGTCGGGTCGACTTGAGGAAGAAGGAGATCATGCTCTTCCAGCATGTAAGGAGCCGAAAAAAGACGGCATCTTCGAGCAAATGTCGTCTGCAACGATAGATCATGGAAGGATATCATAGCCTCCTTTGCTCGGGATAATCAGCAACTTTGTATGGTGGTTCTTCGGGAGAGAAGAAGAATCGTATTTCTCCACGCTGCTTGCAAGTGGCACCTTCTTCCGTTACCTCCGGGGCACCGGATGTAAGAAAGCAGATTTACTCTGCTTTTCTTCTGTTTGGAGGATGGGTCTATGCCCATTTGTATCCTCCCATCGTTGATCATATGTCAGTCGTATTGCGGTCAATGACTGGCTGTTGGAGGATGAAGAATGCTGCCTATACGAGAACCTGGCCGAAACAGATTCTGGACGCGATCTTTAAATGAAAATGAGAAACCCTTTTTAGACGGGATTTCCCTCATATGTAACCACAAAAATAGAGAAAAAAACCCTTGTAGACTGGATTTCCCTCATATGTAATCGTGATTTTAATAAGATCATTTTCTTCTTCATATGATCATGTTGCCATACTTTGCTGTGAAGTTTGAATATGTGTAGCTTCGACACGTCTGATTCTTTACGCCGACTCTGTTTAGAAAGAGTGCTAGGTCCTGTCCTGTCTTTTACGCATAACTAGGGATGCGTAAAAAGCCGCTTTAGCATTCGAGTGTTCGAACTGTCCTGCTATTTAGGAGTGAGAAACCGCATAGAATTCTGAACTGTTACATCTGATAAACAGAATTTCTTTGTTCAGACATCATCTTCAAGAATAATTTCTCAAAAATCCCTTGGAACATGGCAAGAAATGGCTGTCAAACTGATTTGCAATCTTGGTAGATAAAATATTCAGACTAGAGTCTGAATGAACTTCGAATCGACCCATGAAGAAGAGTAATTTTTTAATGTTAAACTCTGTATGCTTCGGGTACTTGGGATATCTTGAGGTCAAGAAGGAGTATCTTCTGTGTGAACTCCTGTAATTGACCGCCTTGAGGATCGTTCAAATGTACGCGTACTCTGGCCTGCATATCCTTCAGATGTGCAGAAAGTTATGGAGCGTGAAATCATAAGTTGGCAGCCTCTGAGCATAAACTAAACACCATCGAGTGTGAAATCATAGACTTATAGTTCCTGAGCATGAAGTCGTAGGTTTGTAGCCTCTCGAGCATAAAAGCTACCGAGCATAAAGGCATCCGGGCGTAAAACCCGACTTATAGCTGTCGAACGTAAAGCCGTAGATTCGTAGCTGTCGAGCGTAGAAAGCTCCTTCGCGTAGAACTGTAGATTTGTTGCTTCTGAAAAAAAAATTTTTCGAGCGTGAAGTCGTGGATCCGTCGCCTCTGAGCGTAAACTAAGCGCCACCGAGCGTGAGATCATCGATTTGGTATCTGCTGAGCGTGAAGTCGTAGGTTTGTAGCCTCTCGAGCATAAAAGCTACCGAGCACAAAGGCATCCAGGCGTAAAACCATAGACTTATAGCCTACGAGCGTAAAATCGTAGATCTGTAGTTGTCGAGCGTAGAAAGCTCCTTAGCGTAGAAACCATGAACCTGCTTTGCGCGAAAAACTTTTTGAATTCGCTGACTGTCCGCCTTCTCTGAATAAATGGGCTGACGTAGGACCCAATCATAACCAAATATTAATTAGGGGATTTGGTTCGGGGTCCAAGGAGTCCATCCGAACTCTATATATATCCCAAGTTTCTGAGAGAAAAACTTTCCATCCGTCTTCTGCGAGAGAAAGCTTTAGACTGTTCGAGTTCTTCTCCGTTTCTTTTTCGAGTCTTCAAAGTTTCCAGCAATGGCCTCGAAGCAAGCTTCCTCCACTAAGGGAAAGAAGGTTGATTCTTCTTCTCGTTCCTCCGCTCAAGCGAGAGTGTCTCTGGTTGGACAAGGCGAACTTAATTCTGAGCGGAGTATCCCGCCGATGAGTAGTGCACCGGGCCTGGAAGGTAGAGCTTTTGGGAAAAAAGAATGACTGAAAATCCTTTGCACACGTTGAACGTGACCGCACTAGGTCGTCTCCTGTGCTGATAGCCTCTTCGAGGAAGATGACGCACGGAGACGTTTCATCTTTTACGCCCATATTTCTAATGTGTCAGCGTAAGAACTCCATATTTTCGCAGTCGAGCGTAAAAGATTCGACTGTTCGAAAAGTTTGGCGTATAAAATTTGTGTGTTTTACGCTTTTGGATGAAAATCCTGGCGTAATAACTCAGTTTTAATCAGTCTGGCATAAAGCACAGACCGCATACTGCCGATATTGAATTTTACGTTTAGGGAATGGATTCCAGCATAAAAACTCAAGTTTCACAGTCTCGGCGTAGAACACGGACTGTTGATTTTTTTACGGATGCTACAAGTCCTATAATATCTAGTTATAGGAACTGACGTGCTTCCTTTGTACTTTTGCAGTCAACTTGCATGAGTCTCCGCTGGCTGAGGTGATGGGCTCTGCCGTCGGGATGCTGCACTCCAACTATCTGGAGGATCTGTCGCACGTAACATTTCCTATCTCCGGGCCCCAGTATCCTGAAGGAAGGGCAATTCTGATATCGGCTCAGGGCGAGCGAACGCTGCTGAACTTGATCAACGGGGAGCCCCTAACGTACGTAGACGGGGAGCAATACCTGAAGCCGGCTTTCCTCTTCGGGGACATGATTGACAAGCAGTCCCAGACAAAGCCCAAGAGAGAACTCTGGGTTTTCCCTGCCGAGGGTTTGGTCTTGTATCTGTCCAATATGCCGAGAGACTACCCCATCTCGGCCTTCTTCCATGCTACGCATCCCAGGAGGATGTCGTGGACGCTGACCCCCGATCTTCACGGCAAGCCAGGGAAGATCTTTCATCTGAGAGGAGCTGACCAGGGGTCATTTGTCAGCTGCCCTTCTGGCTCTGTGACGCTGTTCAGGGGGCTGTACCCGGGCAGTATCCCGAGTGAAGACAGTTTGGTGATCCAACTGGTCCAGTTACCGACTTTCTGTAATAATTTTATGGGGCGTGGGGGAGTATACCCTAAAGTGAACCCTCGGTGTGGCGGGTGGATCACCCCTTCAAACCTTCGATGAGCTCGCTTAGTCGATTGGGCCTTGAAGCATTTTCAGACCGAGTTGGAGAACATCGGTCTATTTGCAGCTATGAGTGCTACCAGTGTTGGGTTACCTCCTAACCCTAACCTGTTCCTGGCACTGATGGAGCAATATATTTCGCTTACCGGGACTTTTGCCACTCTACTGGGGGAGTTGGGATTGGCCCTTCATGAGATGGCAGAGATCTCAAGACTGCCAATGGGGGACACTCCATATGAAGAGTATGTTCCCACGAACCGGGATCTGGGGGATTCAGACCCTCGGGTGGTGGAAGTGTACCAGGAGTTGATGTGCCACTACCTTGCTTGCACCGCTTTTTATGGCGAGCCTTCAGATTTGGCTTATATCACCAAATGGACGTCCTATCTTTTCTTCCACCTGTCCAGGACTGCTAAGACGGAGAAGGTATTGGAGGGCAAGGATCTGCCTGTGAATCCCCTGAGTCCGCTTAATGCTCAGGTAGTTGACGATCTTATGGGGGACGCTGGTGCCCCAGACCGGTTCCTCGACGAAGGGATGGGAAAGTATCCTGAAGGCACTAAGGCCTATAGTTATTTGAGGCGCTGTCGCAGGCCTCTGTCCAGGGAGGCTCAACTGGCTGGCTTCCTCTCTATATGGCTGCGCCGAGTAGTAGTGCCTGGCGTCGCATCTACGGACCGCATTCACCGTAACACGCTATGGCCTGCAGTGCGTCTGGTGTTTGGGGCAAGACTGGGCTTGCTCCCTGCCATGGTGTGCCATATACAAGCTGGCCTGAGGGCCATAACTGACGGGCTACTCGTCGATGAAATTCGGCATAATAGCTTTCCTAGGATAGAATTACCATACCTGTATTTGATGGGGTGGTTAATTCTCCATAACCCCCGGGTGATGTCTCCCGGTTCCGGCAGTAGTTTGGGGGGTAGTTTCTTGTTGAACTACCGGAAGTCTTCCTGGAACGTGAACACAGTTATAGACTGTCGGCGGGCGCTAGGCTTCAGTCATAGTTGGAAGCTTTTCTACACCGTCCCTTCTGTACATCGCAATCAATCGGGGATTAGGCTTGAGGATTCGGGTAGAGAAAAGATCATTCTTTCTCCCGAAGCTTTTAATTGGTTAGTCTGTATCAGACCATCCCATCTGTTGTACAGAAGCGAAGATCATTGCTTCTTGGAGCCCTACTTGCCCAGTCGGTTTGCCCGGCAGTTTGGGTATGATCAGTTGCACGTGGGCAACGCCGTCACCAGCTTCAGGTCCAGAGGTGGACTCATTGATGGAGCGAGGGGATGGCGATATTTTATTATGGGCTGTACTGGGGCAATTTTTACTGTGCCCATTATTACACTCTCCACGGAGCTGCGCATCCTGCATTCCTATACCCAGTTCTATGTGGAAACGAACACCTTCCATCGCGATTTTGATATGCATGGAAGCTTTAGGGTGCCCTCTTCCAAGCCTGGAAGAAGAGTTGAAGTCCCCTCGGTTTCTTTCGACGAGGGTGAGGAGTCCGTTACCCCGGATGAGCCTCTGGTATCGGTCCCTAGGGGTGAAGTACCTCCGCCTGCAGGGGCTTTGGTAGTTCTTGGGAAGCGAAGGGCTCCTGCTCCCAAGAAGACTTTTCCTCGTAAGAGGAAGAAGAAGATGGTAAATTGTCCTCTTCGGATTCCTGGCATTGAGGCTCCTGGAGGTGATCTTGCATCTTCCCGTATTGGGGATGATTCTTTGATTGGAGGTTCCTCGCCTTTTAGAGAGGGACCTTCTACAGTTTCGGCTGGTGGTGTCGAAGAATCTCAGCTGGACGCTGGTGTCACTGCTACTGCTTCAGGTAGTGGAACGAGGTCGCCTTCGGGGCTGAGTATAATAAAGTTCCGTATACCTCTAGCCGAATCGGCATCGGGAGGGACTTCTGCCGCGCCTGTGAGCGCACCTAGCGAGATTCCAGTTGATGAGCCTAGGTTGGATTTTGAGGAGGACCTGGAAGACTACTTGCCAGTGTCAGTTTGCAGACCCCTTTCTCCAGGTATGACAGCTCGCCTAGCATTATTAAGAAATAATTTAGCTGTACAGGCTGCAGATGCAACGTATATGCCGTCGGCCATGGGTAAATGTCGTCTTTTATGCCTCTTCTTTGGGAAAATTAATATTATGTTGATATTAACTTCTTTTTGTCTTCTTTTCAGGGGAAGACCTCTTCGGAGAGGGTGATCTAGATGCGCCTTTTGGCTCTGTGTCAGGTCCTAGTGGTGACACGGAGGTACCTGATTTTGAAGAGGAGACATCTTCGGGTGCTGGCTTGCCTGTCGAGGAGACTCCGATATCTCAAGAGGAGGACGAGCCTGTTATTACGATAGTGCCTCTTTTGAGCACACCGGTCACTTCGTCCGGTGTTGGCAATTCTTCTTTCGTCGTACCTCCTGTTGAGGCGACGACCGTGGCGACATCGTCTGTGGTTATTCCTGAAGGGAAAGTCGCCACAATCGTGGATACTCCCCGCGTTCATGTGGACCTAGTTGCTCTGACCGAGCAGTACACCGGTATCTTCTACACCACTTTGAGAACGCTAATGTCAATGGTGTTGGCGAAGAAGCTAGACTTTGTGTCGCTGAAGAGATCCTCTCGGTTCTCGACAGAGGCGATCAGGGAATTCGATGATACCGGGGTAGCTGACGCGCTGGAGGCGATGGTTAATGGTTTGGAGCAACCCATTAACGAATACCTGCAGCTAGCTCGAGGCAACATTGAAGCTCTGGTCCAGGCCAGATACGACTCCTTGACTGCGCATCTTGGTGAACAGATGGAGCCTCTGAATAAGTCCATCGTGGCTCAGCAGCAGGAGATGGATCATGAGCGTGTCCAACTGGAGTATATCGTCCCCGAGTTGACCCGGTGTGAAGCCGAATATGAGAAAGAGGTAGCGAGGGTCCGCATATTAAAAGATGAGCTTGCTCGTACAGAGGCGAAGGCTCTGTCTTTGTCGGCAGCCCGAGATGTGCTGAAGGAGCGACGGGCGACTGTTCAGCAGAACCTGACACATGTGGGTGTTATCCATGCTGATTTTGTGCAGGCTTGGTCTGAGCTAGTTGCTTTGAATAATGATGCAACAAGGTTGGAGTGGGCTCGCGCCGATGTCTTGAACTCCCGGGATGAGAGGATGGCCGTACTAGCGCAGCAGCTTCGCGACCTGACCGCTCCCCCTTCATGATGTACTTTTGCTTTTGCTTTTCAAATGTACTTTTGCTCTTTTTTCTCTTGGGAATAATAGAGAGGCTTTTCATCTGACTTTGTGGACCCATTATTTCGGAATGTAAATGACAGGTTTGGATGAAAGTGATATCAGAGGTAGTATGGACATGATATATTTTCGGTAAGCTTTAGCAGAGCATATCTATTCAGAGGTCATATGGACATGATAGAATATGATCCAACTAGTTTTGTTTTGGAAGTAATTTTGTCAGAATGAGATTACCTTATTCCACTTGAGCAGAGAAGGTTTAAGCATAGTACCTTTTCAGGAATTTGTCATTGATAGAAGCCATTAGCAGGTCTCCATTAGGCTGGGCTAACCTGTAAGCGCCATTTGAGAACGTTGTCTCGATCACGTAAGGGCCTTCCCATTTGGGCTAGAATTTGCCTTTACTCCTGTGAGTAAGAATCATCGGCCTTCTTACAGCTAAAACTAGCTCGCCGGCTTTGAACACTTTTTTCTTTACATTTTGATTAAAAGTTCTGGAAATACGTGCTTGGTAAAGCGCGATGCGCTGCTGAGTTTGAAGGCGTTTCTCGTCTAATCCTTCTAGCTCTTGAAGCCTTAACAGGTCATTCTTTTCTTTAGTTAACTCGTTAGCCACGGCTATCCTGAGTGACGAAATTTGAATCTCGATGGGGAGAACTGCTTCACTCCGGTAGACCAATGAGAATGACGTGCAACCTATCGGTGCTTGTACCGTGGTGCGGTATGCCCAGAGACATTCTCCCAGCTTCTCATTCCAATCTCTCTTGTTCGAAGAGACGAACTTCTTCAAGAGTTTGATAATGGTTTTGTTGAAGGCTTCCGCCAAACCATTAGCAGCCGGATAATATGCCGTAGAGGCCACGTTTTGTATTCAATTTTTATCGTAAAATCGGTGGAACGCATGGCTGATGAACTGAGGCCCATTTTCATGGATTATCCTTCGGGGAACCCTAAAGCGGTAAATGACGTGATGCTTGATGAAGCTGGTCACATTAGATGTCTTTACCTCAGCAAGAGGGATCGCCTCTGCCCATTTGGAGAAGTAATCCGTGATGGCCAGTATGAACCGGTGACCTCTGGAAGAAGACGGGTGAATAGGACCAATGATATCCATACCCCATGCTTCGAAAGGCCAGGATGTAACCGTAGGATGTAGATGTTCGGACGGTTGATGTATGAAGTCTGCATGAACCTGACAAGCTCTGCATCGTCTGGCATACTGGATTGCGTCTGCGATCATAGTGGGCCAGTAATAGCCCATTCTCCTGATACGATCCTGTAGCTTAGGACCAGGTTGATGCGCCCCATACACGCCGTCGTGAGCTTCACGGATAATCCGCTGTGCTTCAACACCAAAGAGACATCGTAATAATAGCCCGTCATAAGATCGGCGATATAGGCATTGTGATGATGCGTCAAAATAGAAGCGTAATGATCGTCTTTTGACAGATATTTCTTCTTTAGGATCTTCTGGCAAGATTTCGTATGCTACAAAATCTATAAAGGGACTTCTTCAGTCTCTCTTGGGAGGATCTGTGTCCACCGTGTAGTTGCATTCGATGTGAAAGTTGTTTTTTACACAGAATAAGTCTCTGTTAAGAAGGATTACCGAATTCTGCCTTCTTATAGGGGTAGCTAAATCTGCAGCTAGACTGGCTAGGGCATCAGCTTCTAGATTCCGAGATCGAGGTACATGCTCTAGGAAGAAACCTTTGAACGTCATGGCTATCTCGACCGTTGCTTGGTGATAGGAGATGAGGTCGGGATTCCGGACTACATATATTTCTCTGACTTGATTGACAATCAGCAGAGAATCTCCGAAGGCTTCCAGAGATTCGACCCCCAGCTCTTTAGCGACTTGGAGTCCGATTAGTAGGGCGTTGTACTCCGCCACATTGTTAGAACAGGGCTTGCTAAGAGAATATGCTCGGTAGATAACGAGTTTATCAGGAGTGACTAGGACGATCCCTACTCCTGAAACCATATTTCCCTTGGGACCATTCCTGGAGGCGCCATCGAAGAACAGTTGCCATGCATTACCTTCCATTGCGGAATTATACTCTGCAACTTCGTCGGGAATGTCCTCGTACAGTTTGGAGGCCTCCGGGATGGGATGAGCAGCTAGAAAGTCAGCCAATGCTTGGCCTTTGACGGACTTCTGAGGGACGTACACCATGTCATATGGCATTAATAACATCGTCCAAGTCGCGAGTCGGGAATCAAGAACACTTGGCTTGTTCATTAGTACCCGCAGGGGATTGATCCTGGAGATAATGTGAATGGTTTGGCCCATGACATAGTGCCGCATTTTCTGAATAGCGAACATCAGAGCCAAGCATTGTTTCTCCACTGGGTTGTACCGGTGTTCGGCTCTGACCATCATCCTGCTGAGGTAGTAAATAGCCTGCTCGTGGCCCACATCGTTCTTTTGTGCGAGAAGAGCTCCTAGAGAATGATTCATTGCTCGAACATATAGCACAAATGGTCTTCCTATGACGGGAGGTACCAGAACTGGCGGGCTAGTGAGGTAGCGCTTGATATCTCCGAACGCTTGCTGACAGGCTTCGTCCCACACGAAGGATACACCTTTCTTCATGAGACGAGAAAATGGCTGGCATCTCCCAGAGAGGTTGGATATGAATCTTCGGATATAAGCCAGACGACCTTGAAATCCCCTGAGTTCCCTCAGATTACGGGGCGGTCGCATTTCTAAGATGGCCTTGACTTTATCAGGGTCCACTTGAATGCCTTTGGCGGTGATGACAAATTCCAGAAATTTGTCGCTAGATACCCCCAAAAAGGACTTTGTAGGGTTCATTTTGAGTTGATGTTGGCGCATTAATTAAAATACTGTCTTCAAGTCTTGGATGTGATTATCCCTGAGGCAGCTTTTGATAGCTACATCATCCATGTAACACTCCACTGTCTTGCATAAATACGTATGGAATATGTTACTCATAGCCCGTTGGTACGTGGCCCCGGTATTCTTTAATCCGAAGGGCATGACCGTATAGCAATATACCCCCAGTGGTGTCCGAAAGGCAGTATGCTTCTCGTCTTCAGGATGCATCTTGATCTGATTGTATCCTGAAAATCCGTCCATGAAAGACATACGGTTAAAACTGCATGTATTGTCAATCATGACGTCTGTGATGGGAAGAGGGAACTCATCCTTGGGGAAGGCTGCGTTCAGATCTCGGTAATCGATGCAGATCTGTACTTTCCCATTCTTCTTTATGACCGGGACTACATTGGTGACCCAGTCGGGATGTTGTTCCGCACGGATGAAGCCGCAGGCTATCAACTTCTTGACTTCAGCTTCAATGGCGTCCATCATGTCCGGGCGGAACCAGCGTTGGTGCTACTTCACAGGCTTTGAATCATGCAGTATGTTGAGTTTATGAGTAGCCACCTTTGGATCAAGACCTGGCATATCCTCATAATTCCACGCAAAGACGTCGATATACTCTTTTATTAGCTGGGTAATTTCTTTCCTTTCTTCTTCGGAAAGGTTGTTACTGATAAATATCGGCTTTGGTGGAAGTTCATCCCCTACGTCAATCTGGATAACTTCATCTTTAGTGGGAGGTTCTCTTTGCTCGAAGCGGAACACCCATTTTGTATCCATCTGCTGAGCCCAAGCGTCATTCTCGAATTGTTCGGATTCTTGTTCATCTGATTCGAAGGAATCCGTCGTAACCATATTTGTTGATAATGTTTGCTCGAGAGCGTGAGATGAGTCGGAGGGCGATGAGCCATCTTGAAAAGGGGAAAAGATATCCTTATCTGACGTGGAAGTCGTAAGGGAGGTGGCATACCCTAATCCAAAACGGATTTGTTGATAGTGGGGATTGCCGAGCAGTGGTGTTCGTCTGCCTTTTTCGTAGTTGAGACCTGGTTCCATCCTCAAGTTGTAACCCATATTTTGCATGATCTTCAAGGCTTGCGGGCTGTACCTGTGAACTTGCATTTCACCAGAGTCGTCATCAAAGGAATCCTCTTGTATAGTCTGTTTGTTGCGCATGCGGCCAAAGACTATGGAACGCTGGCCGTTGCGGGCAGGTAGAACACTGAAGATAGAATCCTCATGTGGTCCATATGTCATGGTGACATTGGATGATGACGCCACTTCCCATATGTACGAATGATAGGAATCTATAGCTGCCAAGAATTTTCGTGCTATAGGCTCCATATCGTCCTGGGGAGAGGATTCCTGATTTAGAATCCGAGCGTCGATATACTGGAAAAGAGGTCCTTTATTATTATCAGAAACCACACTCCTGGTTGCATTTACATCACTTGGCTGCTTGTTGCACCGAAGATTGGTGATTAAGGACGGAGGCTTCTGGTTTAGAGTGATCACTAGAGGATCACCCCCTTTCCCTGACCTGGTCTTGTTCAGGTGGATAGCCAAAGGCTCTGTGGCTTTTGGACGGGTAGTCCGTCCTTTCACCTTGATTGACAGAGGTTGCTTGGCAGAAGGCTCTTTAGGCTACCGGTGGGATTCCTTCTCTGCTTGTGCTGACACCTCTTCCATGTAGTCTTGAGAGTATAACACGGCGTCGGAGTAGTAGGATTCTACTCCTTTAAAAGGGTTTAGGTCAGCAACCTCCATTTGTACTATCCCTCGGGCGTCTTCATACTTGAAGCATTGATGTAGGGTCGAAGGAACGATGTTGTGGTCGTGGATCCATGGTCTTCCCAGCAGGATGTTGTAGGACACCTCTGAATCGATGACGTAGCATGTAGCCACCGATCTGAGGTTGCCAATCTGGATCCTCAGGCGAATTTTTCCCAACGGCTTACTTCTTCCGGCGTTGAAACCCACAATAGTAGTGGTGGTGTAAGCCAGTTCGCAGGTAGGAATCCTCAGCGGTCTAAGCAGACTATGAGGAATGATGCTGATTGAGGATCCCGAATCTATGTGAATCTGATCGACCTCCATGGAACCGACATACCCGGTATGGTAGAGGGGTCTGTCATGCCTGTTATGTTTTAACAGCATGTCGTCTTGAGTGAAAGTGATGTTTGGGACCACCTCCATCATACTGTGGCATCGGGGACACGCTGCGGGTTCTTCGTCGGGGGACTTGAGTTGGGTCAAGTATGTATCCGCCAGCATCAATGCCTCACTCAGGGCTAGACGAGTGTCTTGGGAGAGCCTGAGTAGCTCGAAGATGGACAACCTGGCCGACGTATTAGCCAGTTGGGCCAAGATGTCGAAGTTGCACGGCTTCTCTAAACCTCTGTTTTGAATGTTTTTCACAGGTTTATCGAAGCACACTTCTTTTTGCTTCCCCTTGTCCGCCGAAGTTGGTCTCGAAGGACCGACCTCTGGTACGGCAGGCTCTGGTTCCGAAGGCTTGGCAGCTGAAGCGTCTGCAGGTGCATCTTCCTGACTTGCTCCATAGTCATTGAGGCAAGCCTTTCCTGAACGGGTTGCTGTGGCCAAAACCTCGTCTTCGTCTGATGTCGACAACCATATGGCATGGCTTGCATTTGGAGTTTTTTCTGGACTTAGCTTTAGTAGCATTAGTCTCTCTTTTCGAGCTCCGACACCAAGTCTGGGTGAACCCACATAATCTCGCCTCTCTGGGTAGTTAGGGGTAACAGGTCATAATTTTGACCCCTAGCCGGAGGGAGATTAACGATGTTCATCGTTGTCCAAGAAATAGGTGTAACACCGTCCGGTACTTCTTGGGGAGGCAGATTGCCAAATTGCAGAGAGATCATGTTGGTCGTGACCGTCTTCTCGCTATTACGCAGGGTGATGGCTTTAGCATCGATCAGCTCTTGGATCTTCCTTTTCAGTATGTAACACGCCTTTGTTGGGTGGTGTACGTATCTATGGAAGATGTAGTACTTGGGGTTGTTGGCACTGCCGACTTCACTGGGCCGCCACTCCTCCGGAAGGGTGATCTTGCCACTTTTGACGAGATACTTAAATATACTCGGAATATCGTCGTCGTCGAAAGAGTATACTTCGACGGGCCTGGAAGTCCCGGGTTTCGTCTGCGCGATTGCCGCAGTCTTCTGTCTGGGCGTATTGATTGCCAGAGCTTCTTTTCCTTTGGAACTGCGAGGATGGTCGCCGTTGGGGGATGACCTCTTACCTCTGTCAGAGGTAGAGATCATGATGCCATTATCACGCGCCTTGCGACTGTTGTCCTCGGCGACTACCGCTGAGATGATAAACGAGGGCCAGTCATGGAACTGATATAGTCCTGTGAACACCGAGATTACGAAAAGAATATTCTTTCTGCAAATGTCCACCAATGCTGAGTCTGGAACTCCTGGAGGCATCTGTAAAGTGGCTTGACGAAAATGTTCGACGAAGGCGCGAACGTCCTCTTTTTCCCTCTGCTTGACTTCGATGAGAGAGGACATAGACATGTCCATTCCTCCCTCGTAGAATCGTGTGAAGAATAAAGCCTTGAAGTCTTCGAAGAAAGTAATGCAGTTGTCCGCCAGGCTGCGGTACCACTGGTAAGCTACTCCTGAGAGACAGCCCTTGAACACCCGGGTGAGGAGGGCGTCATTCCCTTGTAGCAATACCGTCATCATACTGAAATAGTTTATGTACTGACTTGGTGATATTTTTTTCTCGAACATGGCCATAGTCTGAGGTTTGTACCTCGAAGGAAAAGGGACATCTTCCCAGATAGCTGGGTATGGCTGGTTGATTCCCAATTTCTTGAGCTGATCTTTGTGCTTCAAGGCGTCAAATTGGGCTTTCAACTTCCGTACTGCTTGCATCTGATTTTCAGCTGGTAGCGAGACCACAGAATGGTGCGGAGTCGGTTGTATCGTGACTCCCGTAGGAGGTAGTATATTCTCCGAGTGAGGAAGTGAATGACCAGCTGACTCTTGATCTAGAGCAGGCTCTTGGATCGTGTTGGATGGTGGTAGGTCCACCCCCACACGTATCTGAGTATGCGGGACCGATGTTCGAGCCATAGCAGCCGCCTGTTGAGTTAGCATCATTTGGTGCATGTCCTCCATCATGGATTGTATTTGTTTCAGAGATGTCTCTAGTGTAGTAATGCGTTGCTCAGTGTTCCCTGATGGCGAGGCTTCCTCGTGTTCATCTTCAATGGCATAAACTCCAATCTCCCTGGGCGTCATTGAAGGATGAGTATAGGTCACTGCATAAGTTGACTCTATACTCTCAGTATCTGATTCGGGAGACTGGCGACCCCCAGCATCGGAATCAGAAGAGCACGAAGTTAGTTGTCGTGACCTTGAACGAGTGTTCTTGAACACCCCAGCTTCGGTGTCCCTAAGGAGCAAGTTAAATTTTCTTCGGCTCGGAGTTCTAGAGGACGGACGTCTTGAGCCTGAGCTTCCTCCAGGTATATGCGAAGCCATGTTCACAGATGCATGCGTGGGCTCTTCTTCTAGGAAAGATGGAGAGTAGCTCAGCCGATCGAAAACCGGCCGTTTTGCTTTAGAACAGCAACAATTAATTACAATCCTGTGACTATTACAACAGTGCTCGCTAGGAGGCGTAATAGCCATGCTTGAAGATACCCTCTCCTTGCGTTTCTGGATTAGATACTTGCGCAGGTCAGGAGGAGTTACAGAAGAAGAAGATGATGGCTTGTTCCTTCTGTTCCCATCGGTGGGCATACGGATGATGGGAACCATAGTCTTTCCTGTGCCACCCGTATACAACAGGTTGGCCATCTGGGTGGCGGATAATCCCCGAGGAGGGTGTCTTTTCACAACTGGAGCCTTCTTTACGCTTAGGGACTTCACCTGGCATAATTTGGAGCTTCGCTCGGGTTGGCGTAAAGCCGAGGATGTCCTCAGGCGGCCATCGGCGTCTCGCGTAATTCGGAGGGCGTACAGATTATTCCCTTGCTGGCGTAAAGGTCGAGAAGTTGAGTAGTCCGCCACTTGCTTTCCCTTGCGGAGATCACAGGGATCATCTGGTTCTCCATAGAGGTCAGATGTTGTTTTACGCACGGAGCGTGTCTTGTACTTCTGATTTGGCGCTGAGGCTTTATCAGAAGTTTTGTCTATTCCACCAGGGACGGGAGACTAAATTTTACGCATAGAGCGCGGAGTATACTTCTGGGTTAGCGCTGAGGCATTGCCAGAAGTTTTGTCTGTTCCGCCAGGGATGGGAGACTGGACCTCACGCGCAGAGCACGGAGTATACTTCTGGGTTAGCGCTGAGGCATTGCCAGAAGTTTTGTCGGTCCTGTCAGAGACAGGCGACTGAATATTATGCGCAGGGCGCGGAGGGAGCAATGCTACAACCTCATTGGTCAAAGAGATCGGAGAGTCCACAGGAATGGTAGAGGATATCTTGGGCATCCAGACCTTACGTAGCTTCCTGTTGTTTTGGACAGAGAGAAAGCGAGAGCTGCCCCTTGTTCGGAGCATATCTTTGTAGGCAGACCGGTCGAACTGGACGACCAGTGTCTTCTTCACGGATCCCACGAATACCGCATTGTGTTGAGCAATAGCTTCCTTATCAGAAGAGAAAGATGTCCCCAGCATAGTCGCCATCTTGCTTTGGATAATAAACGAGAAAAGATTTGATGAATACGGAAAATGAGATCTTGTACGAAGACCCACCCTTCTTTTATGTTTACAAACAAGATTGTACAAATTTGATCCTACACGAGGATGTCTAAGTACAATTTATTTAATCTGGGTGAATATTGCTATAGGTGTCTGATCTGCAGTAGATCACTTTAGCCCTTGGACCACATGATGTTGAAGAAGTGCCGTGGTAGACAGGTAGCAGCTTCGAAGGTTGCTAAAGAGGGTAGATGCCCGAAGCCAAAGTCGTCGATCCCTTCTTTTTGCCTGAGCTCTGGATTCTCCTCTCTCTCTCTCTCTCTCTCTCTCTCTCTCTCTTTCTCTCTCGACCGTTGGATCTGGTACTGGATCTCTTGATCAGTTTTCAGACCTAACTTCTTCGACCCTCCAATTTTTTGACCTATTTCTGATCGTTCGACCTTTTTCCTCGTTGATAGAGGTCTCTATTTATAGAGTTTTTAGTGACAGTGACCACTCAATCGGTATAAAAATTGAGTAGCGGAAAGTACAACACCCTTTTACACAATGGTTAAAATAACCAATGCCTGCGTATAGATGATCTTTTGAATGAGCGTGTGACACGGGTCCAACTAAGGGATAAAACGCATATAACTGCTACGAAGATCACGACATAGAAGCCACGTAGGTAGTATCCCTCGTGTAGAAGATGTTGGCATAGAAGCCAATATCTGTCACCGTAGCATAGAAGCCAAATAGTTATCAAATCGGCATAGAAGCCGAATAGGCATAGAAGCCGAGTGGTCATAGAGGCCGAGTGGGCGTAGAAGCCGAGTGGTCATAGAGGCCGAGTGGGCGTAGAAGCCGAGTGGTCATAGAGGCCGAGTAGGCGTAGAAGCCGAGTAGGCACCGAAGCTGAATAGGCGTAGAAGCCGCTGCATAACGTGCCAGAGTGATGATGTGGACGTCTTAAGCCAGAATTATGACTCTTGAAGATAATCAGATCTCTTGCATTAAATGCAGAGATCTGCCCCCATCCTGTGCATTAAATGCAGATGCTTGTCTTTAAGATTTGCCATCATTCTGCACATTAAATGCAGATACGCACCTTGAATCCTGTACGAAGAGTAACCGCTGTCATGGCAGTCTGTTCATCGTCTGCGGAGCGTAAGGAGCTCACGTTTGCCTGTGTAAAACTAGACAGCGTATTCCCTTGTATGTGTAGAAGTAGCTCTCGCAAAGGGGATGTCACTAAACGACGGTTCGGTGACATTTAATCAAATCTCCTGCATTAAATGTGGAGATCTGTCATCATCCTGTACATTAAATACAGAGGCATGTTTTGAAGGTCTGCCACCCTTATGTGCATTAAATGCAGAGACGTGCCTCAGGCATCTGTCAGTATTCGGCGCATTAATTGCAGAGACGTGCCTTGAGGGCCTGTCACCACCCTGTGCATTAAATGCAGAGACGCGCCTCGAGTCCCGTACGGAGTGCAGCTTTTGACGTGGCAGGCAGTTTGTCTTCCGCGGAGCGTAAGGAGCTCTCATCTTCCTGTGTAAAACTAGGCAGCGTATTCCTCTGTGTACGTAAAAGTGGTTTACGCAAGGGAAATGGTAGTAAATGACAGCCTGGGTTGCAGTGCTGCACCATCATTATGGCCGTCGCCTGGGTAGTCGAGCAGTATCCCTTTGTCAGAAGTCGAGACGTCAGGTTCATTGCAGGATTTGACGGGTTCATTACAAGATCTGACAGGTTCACTTCGGAGAATAGAAAGCGTCCCTCGTACACTTCAATGCTGCATTGAAAGAGGATGAGTTTTACGCCATAAAGGCGATGAAGCACCCTGTTTACGCTGAAGCAGCCTGGACATACTGCCCTACGTGGATGGTCCTTGAGCCTATATTTTACGCTGTGCTTTGGCGGAGAAGCTCTGTTTGTACGTTAAAGGCTCTGAAGTCCTCTGTTTATGCTGCTTTGCATCAATATGCTGCGTAGAGCTATCCAGCGTATTTTTTATGCTTCTACAAGTAGTATATGTGTATGTATATTTATTAGTTATAGTTATATATATATATATATTTTTAGTATAAATATAGAGTGTGTATATATATAAGAGAGAGAGGGAGAACAGGAGTTTTAGAATTGAATTATAGCAACAACAACCAACTAATAGCAGCAGCAGCAAGAGCATTAATAGCAACAACAGCAAGAGCATTAGCGACAGCAGCTGCAGCAACATTGGCGACAGGAGAGAATTAGCAACAGCAACCGCAACAGCAATAGCAACAACAGCAGCAGTAGCGACGGCTGCAGCAGCAACAACGACAACAATGGTTCAGCAATAGCGACAACAACATAATTTTATCACAAATAACAGCAGTATCAGCCGTAGTATCAGCAGCTATAGCGACAGTCAGCAGGGTATTTAATGACAGTTATATAGTTTTAAATTAATATTAGATATATATATATATATATATATATATAAATATATATAGTATTAATATATATGTAGATACATTCCTAATTACTAATTGTCTTTTAGTGTACTATATGTATAATATTTATTTGTTAGCATATATTATTTATGGGTAGTTAGTATAAGTAAGGTATTGGATATTACCTTGAGTTACCAAGATAAGTATCAAGGTAATTCGGGATACCCATGGTATTGGGTTTGGGTATCTAGATTATGGTTTAGTGTTGTGATACCAAGTTTGTTCAAAACCAAGGTATCCATTTAATATCTGTAATTAGGATTTTATATAATTAATATTTGTTTGGTATGTATATGTGATGCTTTACCTATTATTTTACATATCATAAGATACGGTATCTTAGTATCCTAAGATATAGTTGGTATGACCTAGTTTCATAGTGTATGAACCCAACATCTTTGAGATAGACTCATACAACCTAGAAATAGGTAATTGACCATAGTATGACCATAGTTGACCATAGTTTGACTTTGAGTTGACTTAGTTTGACTTTTGAGTTAGAATTGATTTGTTGACCTAGAAGTTGACTAGTTTAACATATTTTTTTTCGAAATCTTGTATTAATATTATATTCCATATCTAGGTCTTCGAGGCACCATTTTAGACATCTGTAAGACTATTCATTGGACTTCATACGAGTATATTCTCTGATAGTTTTTTATTTATGATATCCTCTATGTTCATTGTATATAGTATAAATATCCATATATTTTGACATGATGGTTACACGGATTGGTATATCTGGATCTCATCATAAGATGTTATTCCTTGTATAGGTATATCTTGTGCAAATCTTGTTTCATTGATTATCTTGTGCATGTACAGACACTGATTCTCGGAGAGATTTTTTACCTTCCTAGAGAATCCCGTGCCATAGCATACCATGGTTGGATCTATTATACCATTCAAGATATAAAGTATTTAGTGTAGATATGTGATGATACCCTCCTTGTACATATATTGTTCCTTGTGAGTGTTGATCATACATCGCACATATGATCAACCAGGCCATTAAACTCTTGTCCAAGTTCCCAAGTCGATCACATGTTAAGCTAGTACTCACACACTTAGTCATTAGTATTCTTGTTCATTATCATATTGTTCATTATTGTATTTATTCAAGTATTTTCTTATTGTGTATCTCTTGTATCTATTGTATATCTTGTATATTCATATCTAGTTACTGTTACATAGTTTTTATCATTGATTAGAACTGCTGTTAGAGATGTACTCTGCTCCTTTCCTGACTAGATATATTTTTCCCAGATGACACTGAGGAGTGGTACCCTATACATTATGGACCTCAAGATTTTGTGAATTTAGAGTCAGAGATCCTAGCTCAGGAGGAACTTACCCCAACTGAGACAGATGACCCAGGACTTGTAGCTTCTTAGTATTCTTTTGTACTGGATTTGTCTCCAGCTTATTTGTTAGTATTCTTTCTGACTCATTGATGTTATTATTTTAGACTCATGTGTTGTATGTGACTATTCTATTCTTTTTCATATTCGTACTCATTTCTATCTTAGATCTGTGATTGAGTAAATTGATATTGTTGGTGGTTCATTATATTACTAAATAGATTACCCAAACATCGTTCTACCAACGATTCTGTGGCTTAGGCTGGGCGTTGTTCCTGACTTGCATCCCTATATCGGGTGCAGGTCATGACATATCCCTTTCCTACTATATCTAGATTAATATGTAAGTGTCTATTATATTTAATCAGGAAATGATCTACAAATAGGAGCAAGGATCTACAAGTTGGAGGCCAATTTTATCATATTTGGAGGTTTCATTGGGAATCCATCTCCCAATAGGTATAATTCAATTTTCTCCCTTAATTTAGGTTCTAAATCTGAGATTTAACCATAAGAAATTAACTCATATGCATAGGCTACCCATATGATTTGGTTTTGTGTTCATATGAGGCATATTAAGAAAGTTATGGTGCTTTTTGTGCCAATTTTGAGAGAATTTCGAGATTGACAATTGTTGTATGTGTCAATTGGTCCTATAGATCAATTTGACATGTGCTTGTTTGTTTGGGGCTAGTGTCGTGTCTACAATTGGATACGTGTAGGTCGTATCCTAATAATTTGGTGATACGTGTTAATTTTAGGGTTTTCTCTCCGACACGGGACTTTCTGCATAACATATTTTGACATGGACACGTAGATTTGTGTTTGACTCTTCGTGTTGTTCATAAATAATATAGTAGACTTTTTTGTATCCTTCGGGATACGTTTGGATGTGTGGTAGACTCGTGTCGCAAGCGTATCCTAGATCTAGTGGGATAAGGGTGTGATACACTCTGTGTTGTGCAATTATTTCTAGATCTATATTCTTCCATTGTTCTTGGACTTGGTGATGTGTAATTATATATATATATATATATATATATATATATATATATATATATATTATTGTGTATATATATTTATGTATTAGTGTGTTATAGATCTATGTATCTATTATATCTATATATATATATATATTATTGTGTATATATATTTATGTATTAGTGTGTTATAGATCTATGTATCTATTATATCTATGTGTATATATTTTTATGTAGCTATTCTTCTACATATGTACTGCTATTTAATGTTGTAGTGTATATATATATATATATATATATATATATATATATATATATATATATATATATATATATATATATATATATATATATAGTATGTGAGGAGTATGTGTATGTATATTTATTAGTTGTAGTTATATACATATATTTTAGTATATATTTAGTGTGTATATATATATAAGCAAGAGAGGGAGAACAGGAGTTTTAGCAACGAATTATAACGACAACAGCCAACTAACAACCGCAGCAACAAGAGCATTAACAGCAGCAGCATCAAGAGCATTAGCGACAGCAGCTGTAGTAGCATTGGAGACAATAGAGAATTATAACGATAGCAGCCAACTAACAGCCGCAGCAACAACAGCAACAACAACAGCAGTAGCAATGGCTGTAGCAGCAACAACGACAACAGCGGTTCAGCAACAGCGTCAACAATAGGTTTTTGTCACAAATAATAGCAGTATCAGCCGCAGTATCAGCAGCTATAGCGACAGTCAGCAGGATATTTAATGATAGTTATGCGGTTTTAAATAAATATTAGATATTTAAATATATTAGATATATATATGTATTTACATGGTATTAATATATATGTAGATATATTCCTAATTGCTAATTGTGATTTAGTATACTAAATGTATAATATTTAGTTGTTAGCATATATATTTTTGGGTAGTTTGTATAAACAAGGTATTGGATATTACCTTGAGATACCAAGATAAGTATCAAGGTAATTATGGATACCCAAGGTATTGGGTTTGGGTATCTAGATTATGGTTTAGTGTTATGATACCAAGTTGGTTCAAACTCAATGTATCCATTTAATATTTATAATTAGGATTTTATATATGTAATATTGTTTGATATTATATGAGTGTGATATTTCATTTCCCTATTTTTACGTATCCTGAGATACGATATCGTAGTATCCTAAGATGTAGCTTTTATGACCTAGAACTCTAGTGTTTGAATCCAATATCCTTGAGATAGACTAATGCAACCTAGAAATAGGTAGTTTGACATAATTAACCATAGTTTGACCATAGTTGACTATAGTTTTACTTAGAGTTGACTTAGTTTGACTTTTGACTTAGAATTGATTTATTGACCAAGAAGTTGACTAATTTAACTTATTTTCTTTCCAAAATCTTGTAGTGATATTATATTCCATATCTAGGTCTTCGAGGTACTGTATCAGACATCTATGAGACTATTCATTGGACTTCAGGTTAGTACATTCTCTGATAGTTTCTCATTTATGATATCTTCTATGTTCATTGTATCTAGTGTAAATATCCATATTTCTTGACATGATGGTTACACTGATTGGTATATCCGAATCTCGTCATGAGATGTTATTTTTTGTATATGGTGTATCTTATGCAAGTCTTGTTTCATTGAGTATCTTGTGCATGTACAAACACTAATTCTCTACGAGATTTGCTACCTTCCTAAAGAATCATGTGCCATAGCATACCATGGTTGGATCTATTATACCAGTCGAGGTGGAGAGTATTTAGTGTAGATATATGATCATACCCTCCTTGTGTATGTCTTATTCCTTGTGTGTGTTGATCATACACCGTACGTATGATCAACCAGGTTATTATACTCTTATGCAAGTTCCCAAGCCGATCACATATTAAGCTAGTTCTCACACACTTAGTCATTAGTATTCTTGTTCATTGTCATATTGTTCATTATTGTATTTATTCCAGTATTTCCTTATTGTGTATCTCTTGTATCTATGGGCATCTTATATATTCATATCTAGTTACTGTTATATAGTTTTTATCATTGATTAGAACTGCTATTAGAGATATACTCTGCTCCTTTCCTGAATGGATATATTTTTTCCAGATGACACTAAGAGGTGGTACCCTAAACCTTATAGACCTCAGGATGTTGTGGGTTTAGAGTCAGAGACCCTGGCTCAGGAGGGAGTTATTCCAACTGAGATAGATGACCCATGACTTGTAGCTTCTTAGTATTCTTTTGTACTGGATTTGTCTCCAGCTTACTTGTTAGTATTTTTTCTGACTCATTGATATTATTATTTTAGACTCATGAGTTGTATATGACTATTCTATTCTTTATCATATTCGTGCTCATTTCCATCTTAGATCTGTGATTGAGTATATTGATATTATTGGTGGTTCATTATATTGCTAGATAGATTACCCAAACAATATTCTACCATCGATTTTGCGGCGTAGACTGGGCATTATTTCCGACTTGTATTCCTATATCGGGTGCGGATAATCTATCTAGGAATGCAAGTCGAGAATAACGCCCAACCTATGCCGTAGAATCGATGATAGAACGCTATATGGGTAATCTATCTAGTAATATAAAGAGCCACCAACAATAATAATATACTCAATTATAGATCTAAGATGGGAACGAGCACGAATATGATAAAGAATAGAATAGTCACATACAGCTCATGAGTCTAAAATAATACATCAATGTGTCTGAAAGAATACTAACAAGGTAAGCTGGAGAAAAATCTAGTACAAAAGAATACTAAGAAACTACTAAACCCGGGTCATCTGTCTCAGTTAGGATAAGTCCTTCCTGAGCCAGGGTCTCTAACTCTAAACCCACAAAATCCTAAGATCCATATTGTGTAGGGTACCACTCCTCAGTGTCATCTGAGAAAAATATATCCAGTCAGAAAGAAGCAGAGTACATCTCTAACAGCAGTTCTAATCAATGATAAATACTATATAATAGTAAATAGATATAAATATACAAGATTCACAATAGATATAAGAGATACACAATAAGACAATACTAGAATAAATACAATAATAAACAATATGACAGTGAACAAGAATACTAATGTCTAAGTGTTTGAGTACTAGCTTAACATGTGATCGGCTTAGGAACTTGCACAAGGGTCTGATGGCCTGGTTGATCATACTTGCGGTGTATGATCAAAACTCACAAGGAATAAGACATGCACAAGGAGGGTATGATCACATATCTACACTAAATATTTTCTACCTCGACTGGTATAATAGATCCAACCATGGTATGCTATGGCCCGGGATTCTCTAGAAAGGTAGCAAATCTCTCCGAGAATCAGTGTCAGTACATGCACAAGATAATCAATGTAACAAGACTTGCACAAAGTATACTATATACAAGGAATAATATCTCATAACGAGATTCGGATATACCAATCCGTGTAACCATCGTGTCAAAAAATATGGATATCTATACTAGATAAAATGAACATAAAGGATATCATAAATGAGAAACTATCAGAGAATGTACTCGCCTGAAGTCTAATGAATAGTCTCACAGATGTCTAATACGGTGCCTCGAAGGCCTAGATATGTAATATAACATTAATACAAGGTTTCGGAAAGAAAATAAGTTAAACTAGTCAACTTCTAGGTCAACAAGCCATCTCTAAGTCAAAAGTCAAATTAAGTCAACTCTAAGCCAAACTATGGTCAACTATGGTCAAACTATGGTCCATTATGTCAAACTACCTATTTCTAGGTTGCATATGTCTATCTGAAGGATATTTGGTTCAAACACTAGAGTTCTAGGTCATAAAAGCTATATCTAGGATACTAGTATACCGTATCTAAGGATACATAGAATAATTGGTAAAGCATCACATATACATATCAAACAAATATTAATTATATAAAATCCTAATTACAAAAATTAAATAGATATCTTGGTTTCGAACCAACTTGGTATCACAACACTAAACCTTAATCTTGATACCCAAACCCAATACCTTGGGTATCCTCAAATACCTTGATACTTACCTTGGTATCTCAAGGTAATATCCATACCTTGTTTATACTAACTACCTATAAATATATATACTAACAACTAAATATTATACATATAGTATACTAAATCATAATTAGCAATTAGGAATGTATCTATATATATATATTAATACCATATATATACATATATATCTAATGTATTTAAATATCTAATATTTATTTAAAATCGTATAACTATCATTAAATACCCTACTGACTGTCGTTATAGCTGCTGATACTACGGCTGATATTGCTGTTATTTGCGATGAAAACCTGCTGTTGTCGCTATTGCTGAACCGCTACTGTCGTTGTTGCTGCTGCAGCCGTCACTACTGCTATTGTTGTTGCTATTCCTGCTGTAACTGTTGTTGCTAATTCTCTGCTGTTGCCAATGCTGTTGTAGCTGCTGTCGCTAATGCTCTTACTGCTGCTTCTGTTAATGCTTTTGCTGCTGCTGTTAGTTGGCTGCTGTCGCTATAATTCATTGCTAAAACTCCTATTCTTCCTCTCTCTTATATTTACACACACACACACACACACACACACACACACTATATATATACTAAAAATATTTGTATATAACTACAACTAGTAAATATACATACACATACTCCTCACATACATATATATGTACATAATAACTACATAGTAACATACACATATATAGTAACATATGTATAACAACACACATACATATACGTATATATAATCATACACAATATATAACATATATCATATAAATATAAATATAAATATAAATATAAATATAAATATAAATATAAATATAAATATAAATATAAATATAAATATAAATATATATATATATATATATACTATAAAATTAAATAGTTCTACATATGTAGAAGAATAGGTACATAAAACTATATATATTTAGATATAATAGATACATAGATCTATGACACACTAATACATAAATATATATACACAATAATATATATATATACATCTATATAATTACACATCACCATGTCCAAGAACAATAAAAGAATACAGATCTAGAAATAATTGCACAACACATGGAGGTATCACACCCGTATCCCACTAGATCTAGGATACGCTTGCAACACAAGTCCAACACACATCCAAACATACCTCGAAGGACACGAATAAGTCTAATATATTATTTATGAACAATACGAAGAGTCAAACATAAATCTACGTATCCGTGTCAAAATATGACATGCACAAAGTCCCGTGTCGGAGAAAAAACCCCCAAATCAATACGTATCACCAAATTGTTGGGATACGACCTATATATACCCAATTGTGGACACAAAACTAGCCCTAAACACACAAGCATATGCCAAATTGATCTATAGGACCAATTAACACACACAACAAATATCAATCTCGGAATTCCCCCAAAATTGATACAAAAAGTACCATAACTTTCTCAATAGGCCTCCTATGAACACAAAACCAAATTCTATGGGTAGCCTATGCATATGGGTTGATTTCTCATAGTTAAAGCTTAGATTTAGAGCCTAAATTAAGGTAAAAAATAAAATTGTACCTATTGGGAGATAGATTCCCAATAAAACCTCCAAATGTGATAAAATTAGCCTCCAACTTATAGATCCTTGCTCCTCTATCTAGATTCATGCTTTCTCCTTCTAGATCCTTGCTCCACTAGTCTCTAATGGTGATTTCGAAAGGAATTGGGATGAAATTTCGTAGGGAAAATAATGTGGAATGAAGGAATTTGTTTGAAAAAAATTCTAGATCTTGTTTTCAAATGAAAATAGGAGAGAGAAACTTTTTTCCTCTTCTTTAATAGGTCGGCCCCCTCTACCCCTTCCTTAAGTCACTATGTAACATCCATTACACCCCTTGGGGCCTCTCATAAAGAAATAATTAAGGAAGGAAGCTTCTACTCTAATGGTTTAATTAAATTAATCATCCTCCTAATCAATGGGCTTTCTAATTGGGCTCAATTCTAACAATTTATACATGTTGGTCCATGAGTCTAACTAAACTAGTTAGGTCCACTAACACAAGTCCAAAATAAATAACTAATATCAAACAATAATTAAATAATATAACAAATAATTATTTATCATGCATAATATTTAATTAAATATAAAATTACTAAAATACCATTTTGTAGAAAATATGGTAGTGACAAGTCTACCCTCCTTAAAATAATTTTGTCCTTGAAAATGTATCCTAACGATCTGCCTCACATACATCTCTGCAAGCTTCTCCATAGACAAACCCACCTTGAAAGGCAAAAAGTGGGCTGACTGGGTCAACCTATCAACTATGACCCAAATCACGTCTTTCCCTCATGGAGATCGTGGAAGTCCGGATATAAAATCCATAGTAATGTGCTCCCACTTCTACTCTAGACTGGATAATAGCTAAAGTAAACCTCCTGGCCTCGGCCTTTCAGCTTTCACCTGCTGGCACACTAAGTATTTAGATACAAACTATGCCACTTTCCTCTTTATGCTATACCACCACACACTCTCTAGCATATCCCGATATATCTTGTTGGTACCTGGATGCAAGAAATACTGAGAGCGATGCACTTTCTGTAATACCTCCTCATGCAGCTCCCCACTAGGCACACACACAATCTAACTCCATACCGCAAAGAACCATCCTCAATAATGGTGAACTCATCCTCCAATCTTGCTCTCACCTGAGCTCTGATGCTTCTAAGAGATACATCCTCATACTATGCTGCCTTGATCTTGTCCATTAAATCTTAATGTATCTGCAATCCCCATATCTGTATCGCACAACCAGGAACTATCATCTCAATGCCCAATCTCCAAGTCCTCCAACAAATATCAATCCTGTGTCAAGAATATAGCTACAAGATACCTACTCAAAGCATCGACAACTATACTAGCTTTTCCAGGATGATACTACAAAGATATATTAAAATCCTTCATCAGTTCCAACCACTGACACTGCCTCATGTTAAACTCTTTCTGCATAAAAACGTACTTCAAGCTCTTGTGGTCTGTGAAGATCTCCACACGTTCTCCGTACAAATAATATTCCCATAACTTTAGGGTAAAGATGACTGCTGCTAACTACAAATCATGGGTAGGATAGTTCTTTTTATGAGGACGCAATTGCCTGGATACATAGAGAATTACTTTTCTATTTTGCTGAAGAACACAACCCAAACCTTTTTCCGATACATCTCTATAAATGGTGAAACCTCCAGACCCTTATGGCAATATCAAAATAGGAGCAGACGTCAACCTCTTCTTCAATTCCTTAAAAGCAACCTGGCAATCCTTCGTCCAAACAAACTCTATATCCTTCTTGGTGAGTCTGGTCATCGGCTCGTCAATCCTTAAAAAATCTTACACAAACTTCCTGTAGTAGCCTGTCAATCCCAAGAATCTCCTGATCTCTGCTACCAAACTCGAGGTCTTCCAAGATTCTACTTCTGCGATCTTCTTCGGATCCACTGAAATACCAATCACCAGTCACAACATGCCCCAAGAACTTCACCTTGTCCAAGAAGAACTCACACTTGGATAACTTCCCATATAGCTTCTCCTTCCTCAACACCTCTAATACAATCTGCAAATGCTCCTCGTGTTCCTACGGTGTCTTCGAGTATATGAGTATGTCGTCGATGAACACCACTATAAACTTTTTAAGGTACTGATGGAATACTTTTTTTGTCAAGTTCATAAATATCGCTGGTGCATTAGTCAACCCAAACGGCATCACCATAAACTCGTACTGACCATACCGATATCTAAAAGCAGTCTTCGGTATGTCCTCCGGCTTCACTTTCACCTGGTGGTAACCTGATCTCAAATCTATCTTAGAAAACACCTTGGTACCACTTAACTGATCGAACAAATCATCAATCCGTGGCAAAGGATACTTATTCTTGATAGTGAGATTATTCAATGCCTTATAATCAATGCACCTATGCACCGATCCATTCTTCTTTGGTACAAACAATATCGGGGCTCCCCACGATGAAGAACTTGATCTGATAAACCCCTTATCCTACAATTTGTCTACCTGCTTCTTTACCTCGACCAGCTTGCTGTTGTTTACTCTATAAATATATTACAAAATTAATTCTACACCTGGCACCAAGTCTATAGAGAATTTAACATCTCGATCTGGCAATAATCCTGACAATTTCTCATGAAATACATCCAAGAACTTTTCTATCAACGGATGATGCAACTCCTTGTCTTCCACCATAGCTCCACAAATAATGCCTTCTTCCTGCTCTGCAGCTTCTCTAGCAAACTCGAACTCTAGATCTCCTGGCGAACCAAACTAAACTCTACCTCCTCTATAATCTATACTAGCACGGTGCCTACTCAACCAATTTATCTCGAGTACAATATCATAGCTTGGAAGTGGCATTACAAGTAGACACGCACTCAACTCTCGGTCTCCTAGAGTAACTATCCGATCCTTGTAAATATTATTAACCAAGATAATGCCTCCCCCGGTCATGATCTTATATGTCCTAAGCAAAGACTCAGCTACTAAACATATAGTGTTTATATGTATATAATAAGCAGCCTATAGCCTATATCAAACAACGGTTGAGGGCACAGACGAGTCCACCGACAATACAACCGATGGGACCACTTTCGAGACAGCAGCAGCGTTATGTCCAACATCAGCAGCAGGGAGGTACACGTCAGGGACGAGCATTTGCTATGACCGTCGAGGAGGATGAACCTACCGAGATGTCATCACAAGTTCTATTCTTCATGATTCCATTTTAGCTTTAGCTTTGTTTGATAGTGGTGCTTCCCATAGTTTTATATCTGTTTCTTTTGCTCTGAAGCATGGTTTGGTAGCTGAGTCTTTGCTTAGGACTTGCAAGATCATGACCAGGGCAGGCATTATCCTGGTTAATAATATTTGCAAGGATTGGAGAGTTACTCTAGGAGGCCGAGAGTTGAGTGCGTGTCTACTTATAATGCCACTTTTGAGCTACAATATTGTACTCGGGATGTATTGGTTGAGTAGGCACCGTCCTAGTATAGATTTTAGAGGAGGTAGAGTTTTGTTTGGTCCGCAAGGAGAGCCAGAGTTCAAGTTTGCTAGAGGAGCTGCAGAGCAGGGAGAAGGCATTATTTGTGGAGCTATGGTGGAAGACAAGGAGTTGCCACATCCGTTGATAGCAGAGTTCTTGGATGTGTTTCCTAAGAAATTGCCAGGTTTGCCACCAGATCGAGATATTGAATTATCTATAGACTTAGTGCCAGGTGTAGAACCAATTTTGTAATATATCTATAGAGTAAACAACAGCGAGCTGGTCGAGCTGAAGAAGCAGGTGGATGAATTGCAGGATAAGGGGTTTATCAGATCGAGTTCTTTACTATGGGGAGCTCCGGTATTGTTTATGCCAAAGAAGGATGGATCGGTGCGCATGTGCATTGATTAAAAGACTTTGAATAATCTCACTATCAAGAATAAGTATCCTTTGCCATGGATTGATGATCTGTTCGATCAGTTGAGTGGTGCCAAGATGTTTTCTAAGATAGATTTGAGATCAGGTTACCACCAGGTGAAGGTGAAGCCGAAGGACATACCGAAGACAACTTTGAGAACCCGGTATGGTCAGTACGAGTTTATGGTGATGCTATTTGGGTTGACTAATGCACCAACAATATTTATGAACTTGATGAACAAGGTGTTCCATCAGTACCATGACAAGTTCGTGGTGGTGTTCATCGACGACATACTCATATACTCGAAGATACCGGAGGAGCATGAGGAGCATTTACGGATTGTGTTGGATGTGCTGAGGAAGGAGATGCTATACGGGAAGCTGTCCAAGTGTGAGTTCTTCTTGGACAAGGTAGAATTCTTGGGACATGTTGTGGCTGGTGATAGTATTTTAGTGGATCTGAAGAAAATCGCAGTAGTAGAATCTTGGAAGACCTCGAGTTCAGTAGCAGAGATCAGGAGTTTTTTTGGGATTGGTAGGTTACTACAGGAAGTTTGTGCAAAATTTTTTGAGGATTGCCAAGCCGATGACCAGAATCACCAGGAAGGATGTAAAGTTTGTTTAAATAGAGGATTGCCAAGTTTCTTTTAAGAAATTGAAGAAGAGGTTGACGTCTGCTCTAATTTTGACATTGTCATTATGGTCTGGAGGTTTCACTATTTATAGTGATGCATCAGAGAAATGTTTGGGTTGTGTTCTTCAGTAGAATGGGAAAGTGATTCCCTATGCATCCAGGCAATTACGTCCTCATGAAAAGAACTATCCTACCCCTGATTTAGAGTTGGCAGCAGTCATCCTCATTCTGAAGTTATTGAAATATTATTTGTACAGAGAGCGTGTGGAGATCTTCACAGACCATAAGAGCTTGAAGTATATTTTCACGCAGAAGTAGTTGAACATGAGGCAACATCGGTGGTTGGAACTGATAAAGGATTTTGATATATCTTTGCAGTATCATCCTGGAAAAGCTAATGTAGTTGTCGATACTTTGAGAAGGTATTCGGTAGCTATGTTCTTGTTGCAGGATCGATATTTGTTGGAGAACTTGGAGAGCTTGGGCATTAAGGTGATAGTTCTTTGTTGTACGATGCAGATATGGGGATTGTATCATGCCCCAGTCCTAAAATATCGAGAGACTAGACACGTGACAATGGCCAGCAGCACACACTGATGGACAAACCCAATTTAATGGATCCACCAGGGCATACTTAAGCTGTAAAATAAAGTCTACTAAAACCTGCCACAACTAATCTCATCCACAGAAGATATATATGATCAACAACAAAAAGAAATAAAAATCAATAACCAGTCTCAATAAAGTAAATCGGGGAACAACCCGATATAAATCTGATACAATGGTTCAACAGACCAAAATATAATATCTAAATAAAGTAGATACTGAATATGAAACACGGATACTCAGGAAAAGTCTTCAGCTAATACCTCGTCCTCGGGAAGTGGTACAGCTCCTGTATCAACTCCTGCTCCTGCTGGTATCCCGTATACCTCGGGATAGATCTCGTCTGTAAATCCTGGGGACATAATCCGGATCCAGGTTCTCAGGGGACATAGCAAGGTACAAAATAACTCAAGCCAAAATAAATGCAGTAAAATAGTAAATAAAATAAACAGGGTAAATATGTAACCATCTAAGTAAAATGCAAGTGAGAGCATCACTAGTACTCAGGCTGAGACCACTACAAGCTCTTTGTTTGGGAGCCTATAGCAGAGTTTACTATGTATTTTACTATGTAATTTACTATATAGTATATATATATGAAATCAGCCTGTAGCCTATGTGTCTCTTTCCACCCAATGTAATCACACGTCTCATATCCACGATGCCTCATGTCCATGTCACGTAAGATCATATCTAATGCAATAAGTCATATAATGTCTATGAATATAATGTCTATGTTAGAAAACCTGTATCCTATACAGAATCACCATGAATATCTCAGGAAGATTCTGTCTCATGAATAGTGTCAAGTGTCCTGGGTTATGATATACTTGATAAGACAAGTACGAGAATGTATAGGGTCTCGGTATCCATGTCTAGTGACGTTACACAACTCTGCGTACGTTGTTGGCACCCGACTATTAATCAGACGCTAAGTAAGTCACACGGTCCTAGGTCAAGCATGTACAACATATAAATAAGACAAGGAAATATGTAACAAGAACTGCAAGTTTTGGCAAGGTACACTTGCCTGAGATTCTGGCTCCAGCTGTAGCTCTGGTCTCAGTGAAAATTGCAGGTACTCCTCCGGTTGCTGAAATAAACATCACCATCAGATTCAGAAAATATCAAATAGCTAGAAACGCCTGTCCTTGAGTCAAATTTGGACACAGGGGTAAAAAGGACAGTTTTTGGTCAAAGCGGGATCCATATGTGGGCCGCTTCGCACCGAAAAATGTGTCAAGAACAATGGTCTCTAAATTTGTCAAACTTAGTGTTAACAAGTCCAGAACGATGATACGAACCCAACGGAACTTCCAGAATTGGATTCCGACGAGCCGATCACAAAATCACCTGTCAAGTGGAGCCGTGGGGCCCACGATACGCGATTTTGTCAACATTCTCAGAATCAAACCAAACTTGGGTCACAGGACCAGCGTATTGCTACGAGTCCGATGACACAAGTTTTGTTTCGATCCGACTTGTGTACATAAAGTTACAACGTGTTCCAGAAAAGGCAAATACGGGGCGTTGTCGGCGGATACGCGTTGATTTCGGTGCGCACGCACATCCAAATCAACTTCTGCAAAATCCTGCACGTCCGTATCAATGGTGCGCACCTTTTGGTGAAGACCGCGCGCGACCAAGTCATCCCGTTTGGCAGGACGTACTCAGTTCCGAGGGAAAATAGGGTGTTGATTTTCCTGTTTTTGGATCGCAGTTCGCGATCGCCATACGACGCGACGCACTGAGCGGGTTATACGGGCATCGAGAGGGTTACGCAGTCTACGTGACAAAACTGACGGAACAAAAAATGGGGCAACGAGGAGAGAGAAAATGCTACCTGAACAGGGCTCCGTGGAATGAGGTTTCTCGTGTCCGCGAGTCGACTCGGCTCGACACGACACAGTGTCTACTGTATCCGGTTAGGGTTTGGCAATAGGGCACCGGTGCTGGCCGGAGGAGGGCGGAGACGGCCGGGGACGGCTCAGGCGAGGCTGGCCAGGGTTCTGGTGGGTCGTCGACGGCGAGGTGGGGCTGCTACGGCGAGGTCCTAGGTGGCGGAGGGCGGCGCTGGAGATGGCGAGGTCGGTTGGGATTTCGTCGAGGTCGGGGATGACGACAGAGCGGGGGCTCAAGGCGGAGGAAGGAGGAGGACGGGGGGAGACGTCAGGGATGATGGGAAGAGGTGGTGGCAGGAGGCTAGGGTTTTGTCCAGCGACTGCGGGTCGTCGGTAGGAGGTGGATCATGAGGAGGGAAGGCAGAGCGGGCTGAGGGTAAGGCGAGGACGGCCGGGGCTAGGGCAGAAGATCGTCGAGGGGAGAGGGCTGCGGTCTCGTCGAGGGCTGTCGAGGGGGCTGTGGGTTCTGGGCGGGAGGAGGAGGAGGAAGGCGGTGTCAGGAGGCGATGGTGGGTGTGGCGGAGCTAGGGTTCAGGCGGAGGAAGTTAGGGTTTCGGCCAGTAGAGGGAATTATATAGGGCGGCCGGAACAGTAAAGTCGGTTGGATTAGGATTAGGGTTACGGATTCGGGTCGGGTCAGCGGGTAGCGGGTTAGACCCGGATCCATTAAAGTTTAGGTGCGGGTTCGGGTAGTCGGGTTTCGGGTCGGGTTTAGATCCGACCCGACCCGCTAAGGTTGGGTTCGGTTCAGTTGAACTGGGTCTGGGTTGGTTTGGGTTGGATTGGTTCAATTGAACCGGATTTATTTCTAGGATTTAATTCGGTTTATTTAGACTTAGTTTTTAGGGCTTTAAAAATGCTTTCAGGGTCCAATAAATTCTTGAAAAATTACCCTATGTCTAGTTTTTCATTCTACACCAGAAAATATTATTTTTATATTATTTTAATATTAATTAATATCATTTAAAAAATCATTTAATTACAAATATCTTAGTTTTAATTCCAGAAAATAACAGAAATTTGTGTAAAAATTATTTTAAAAATTTTGGGAAAAAATCTGGGTGATTACAATCTTCCCAACTTAAAATAATTTCGTCCTCGAAATTAAACTAGGGTAGGGTCTCTCTATCAAATCTCACTTGATTACAGTCTAAAGGATTCCTCTCAAGTGAACATTGCGGTCTTTACCCAACTTAGAATTTACCCATATATCATCTAAGGCTATACATCTAAGAAAGCTATGCCCAAATTATTTAATCATGTTATTGAATCCTTAATGTTTTTAACACCAAATATATCATCCATGATATGCCCTTAATCATTTATAAAAGATAGTCACCAACCAATGCGACTGGCCTGTGGGGTATATCTAGTACTATCTATATATCAAACTTATACCAAGCAAGATGTTTCGTCTTTCCGAAATAAGGGGAGACGAAGATCAATAATAAAGAGTTCAATGGGGAGGTAATAGAATAGAAGTATTGGGATCAAGGTGTTTAAAGAATTCAAATGGGAATTGTCAAGACAGTTGTGGATTGAAATCATAATTTGGTAATTCCTATTCATATGCTCGCATCGGTACAGTTATGTAGCAGATATAATATACTCAGACATATCTAGAGGGCAAGTACATTCGTCTACTAATCACTATATATCTCAATCCATGTACGGTAGTTATGTGGAGGGGCGAACCAAGTGCACTATGGTTGATCAGACCATAGTACACTGATTCTGAAATGTATCAGTGTGTTAACCCACTAATACATATATCATGATCAAGCTCGATAGAAGAGTAAACTTGCAAAACTAGGCTATATTAGCAGCATAAGTCAAGGTAGTACAACAAATATAAGTACGCTAGATGATGATAAAAGGAGGTACAAATTAATTCAAGTTCACAAAGACAAAAACAAAATAAGCAATAATAATAAAAGACTTTACAATCTCTACAGTTATCATACAACCTCCTTGTCTAAGTTGCTAGTCGACCAAGTAGGACATGGACCTCTAAATTCTATCGTCTGAATAAACACTATCGTCTTATGCTAGCATACAATTAATGTCATTCAGCTACACTTTAATAATGGGTCAAAAGACTATGTGATACTAGGGTGTGAGGTATACTATCTAACTTATAACAATTGAACTACTATTGTGATAGTCTTAAGGGGATCCTGCAAAAATAATTTGGTCATTGTAGTTAAAGTAGAACTATGGTTAGGGCATACAAGTGGAAGATCTTGGTACATGTCAGGGTATCTGATTGCCTTATATAGGTAATGGTCATCTTAAGTCTTAATCATAGTGTTTATAGAATATAAGTGTTAATACTAAGAATGAAGAATTACTGGTCTTCAAGGGAGAGGGGAAATATAACTCGTATCGGGGTATGGTACGGGTTACGCGATTTAAAACTAAGGAATAATCATCCGGTCACGATCTACAGGAATAACTCGAAACTATCAAGTTCTAATTACCAAGTACAGAAATTTAAAGTTCAAGATTACAATTATCACCCTAGCAATCTACATATCTTAACATAGAATAAAATCACTTGGCCTTAAATCATAAGAGTTATGTGGCACGAGTTAAAAGATGAAGAAAAGAAGAATCATAATTTAGTCGTCGCACAATTAGCGACCGCTAAGGTTGCAGGGGGACAAGATATGAATTTAAAATAAGGGCTCAAGATAATATCATGGTTTCCTAAGGGGAAGGTGGCAAGCAATTCGCCGTGTTTGAGGTATGATCTCAAGGAAAATGTCATACTCGTTGCTCTGGGCTTCCTGAGGTACTGTCTACTAATACCACAACAAGAACCTATATCCTAACACTATCTCACTATGTACGTTAGGTTCAGTCCTAACATTCGATCTCGGATTTCTATTGGTTCCTCAAGACTGGGGTCAAACATTAGGGTCAGATCTCTAACTAGCCCTTAGTAGTGCCTATACTACTCTTAGGTCATTCATGACTATAACAAGAATAATGGTAAATTATTCTATAGGTGAGGGACACTTGCGTTCATTAAGCGTTCTGCTTAGGGGTGTGTCAATATCCTAGCTGTACTCTTATTAGGAAGGTTACCCAACTTATCATTCTATCAACATGGACTTCTATATTCTATGAGAAGGCTACCCTTAAGAAACTAATGAGAAGGCACATGAATCAAGCAGGATGCAATTATTCAGCGGAATAGATTGGAAGGAGGAGGAGTCATAGTCAGTCGTGGATGAGATCCTATACTCTAATCCTATTTGCAGGCTTGCTCGGTACAGTACCGTAACCGAGACAATATGCTATGACCTGCATCGGCCACCACAAAAACTATGTCATGCCCCAGTTCCAAAATTTTAAGAGACTAGACACGTGGCAATGGCCAGCAGCACACACTGATGGACAAACCCAATTTAATAGATCCACCAGGGTGTACTTAAGCTGTAAAATAAAGTCTACTAAAACCTGCCACAACTAATCTCATCCACAGAAGATATATATGATCAACAGCAAAAAGAAATGAAAATCAATAACCAGTCTCAATAAAGTAAATAGGGGAACAACCCGATATAAATCTGATACAATGGTTCAACAGACCAAAATATAATATCTGAATAAAGTAGATACTGAATATGAAATACGGATACTCAGAAAAAGTCTTCAGCTAACACCTCATCCTTGGGAAGCGGTACAGCTCCTGTATCAACTCCTGCTCCTGCTGCTGTCCCGTATACCTCGGGATAGATCTCGTCTGTAAATCCTGGGGACATAATCCGGATCTAGGTCCTCAGGTGACATAACAAGGTAGAAAATAACTCAAGCCAAAATAAATGCAGTGAAATAGTAAATGAAATAAACAGGGTAAATATGTAACCATCTATGTGAAATGCAAGTGAGAGCATCACTAGTACTCAGGCTGAGACCACTACAAGCTTTGTATCTGGGAGCCTGTAGCAGAGTTTACTATGTATTTTACTATGTATTTTACTATATAATTTACTATGTAGTATATATATATATGAAATCAGCCTGTAGCCTGTTTGTCTCTCCCCACCCAATGTAATTACACGTCTCATGTCCACGATGCCTCATGTCCATGTCACGTAAGATCATATCTAATACAGCAAGTCATATAATGTCTATGAATATAATGTCTATGTCAGAAAACCTGTATCCTATACAGAATCACCATGAATATCTCAGGAAGATTATGTCTCATGAATAGTGTCAAGTGTCCTGGGTTATGATGTACTTGATAAGACAAGTACGAGAATGTATAGGGTCTCGGTATCCATGTCTAGTGATGTTACACAACTCCGCGTACGGTGTTGACACCCGACAATTAATCGGATGCTAAGTAAGTCACACGATCCTAGGTCAAGCATGTACAACATATAAATAAGACAAGGAAATATGTAACAAGAACTGCAAGTTTTGGCAAGGTACACTTGCTTGAGGTTCTGGCTCCAACTGTAGCCCTGGTCTCAGTGGGAATTGCAGGTACTCCTCCGTTTGCTGAAATAAACATAACTATCAGATTCAGAAAATATCAAATAGCTAGAAACGCCTGTCCTTGATTCAAATTTGGACACAGGGGTAAAAATGACAGTTTTTGGTCAAAGCGGGGTCACATGTGGGCCGCTTCGCACCAAAAAATATGTCAGGAACAATGGTCTCTAAATTTAACAAACTTAGTGTCAACAAGTTCAGAACGATGATACGAACCCAAAGGAACTTCCAGAATTGGATTTCGATGAGCCGATCACAAAATTGCTTGTCAAGTGGAGTCGTTGGGCCCACGATACGCGATTTTGTCAACGTTCTCAGAATCAAACCAAATTTGGGTCACAGGACCAGCGTATTGCTACGAGTCCGATGGCATAAGTTTTATTTCGATCCGACATGTGTACACAATGTTACAATATGTTCCAGAACATGCAGATACAGGGCGTTGTCGGCGAATACGAGTTGATTCCGGTGCGCACGCACATCCAAATCAAATTCTGCGAAATCTCGCACATCCGTATCAACGGCATGCACCTTTTGGTGAAGATCGCGCATGACCAAGTCGTCCCATTTGGCGGGGCGTACTCAGTTTCGGGGAAAAATGGGGTGTTGATTTTCCTGTTTTTGGATCGCGGTTCGCGATTGCCATAGGATGCGGCGCACTGAGCAGGTTACACGGGCATCGAGAGGGTTACGCAGTCTACGCAACACAACTGACGAAACAAAAAATGGGCCAACGAGGAAAGAGAAAACGTTGCCTGAACAAGGCTCCGTGGAACGGAGTTTCTCGTGTCCGCGAGTCGACTCGGCTCGACACGACACAGTGTCTACTGTGTCCGGTTAGGGTTTGGCAATAGGGCACCGGTGCTCGCCGGTGGAGGGAGAAGACGGTCGGGGATGGCTCAAGCCAGGCTGGCCGGGGTTCTGGCGGGTCATCGACGGCGAGGTGGGGCTGCTACGGCGAGGTCCTGGGTGGCGGAGAGCGACGCTGGAGATGGCGAGGTCGGTTGGGAGTTCGTCGAGGTCGGGGACAACGACTGAGCGGGGGCTCAGGGCGGAGGAAGGAGAAGGATGGGGGGAGACGTCGGGGATGATAGGAAGAGGTGGTGGCAGGAGGCTAGGGTTTCATCGAGCGGCTGCGGGTCATCGGTAGGAGGTGGATCAGGAGGAGGGACGGCGGAGCGGGGCTGACGGTGAGGCGAGGACGACTGGGGCTAGGGCGGAGGATTGTCGAGGGGAGAGGGCTGCGGTCTCGTCGAGGGCTGTCGAGGGGGATGTGGGTTCTAGGCGTGAGGAGGAGGAGGAAGGCGGTGTCAGGAGGCGACGGTGGGTGTGGCGGAGCTAGGGTTCAGGAGGAGGAAGTTAGGGTTCCGGCCGACAAAGGAAATTATATAGGGGCGACCGGAACAGTAAAGTTGGTAGGATTAGGATTAGGGTTATGGGTCCGGGTTGGGTCAGCGGGTAGCGGGTTAGAACCGGATCCATTAAAGTTTAGGTGCGGGTTCGGGTAGTCGGATTTTGGGTCGGGTTTAGATCCGACCCGACCCGACCCGCTAAGGTTGGGTTCGGTTCAGTTGAACCAGGTCTGGATTGGTTTGGGTTGGTTTGGTTCAATTGAACCGGGTTTATTTCTAGGGTTTAATTCGGTTTATTTAGACTTAGTTTTTAGGGCTTTAAAAATGCTTCCGGGGTCCAATAAATTCTCGGAAAATTATCCTATGTTTAGTTTTTCATTTTACACCAAAAATATTATTTTCATATTATTTTAATATTAATTAACATCATTTAAAAAATAATTTAATTATAAATATCTTAGTTTTAGTTCCAAAAAATTACAGAAAATTGTGTAAAAATTATTTTAAAAATTTTAGGAAAAAATTAGGGTGATTACAGATTGCAGATTCATTCAGATTTGATAGACATGATCAAGGCAGCACAGTATGAGGATGTATCTCTGAGAAATATCAGAGCTCAGGTGAGAGCAGGATTGGAGGATGAGTTCACCATTGCCGAGGATGGTTCTTTACGACATGAAGTTAAATTTTGTGTGCCTAGTGGAAAGCTGCGTGAGAAGGTATTGCAGAAAGCGCATCGCTCACAGTATTCTATGCATCCATGTGCCAACAAGATATATCGGGATATGCGAGAGTGTGTGTGGTGGTATGGCACAAAAAGGGAAGTGGTACAGTTTTTATCCAGATGCTTAGTGTGCCAGCAAATAAAAGCCGAGAGGCAAGGCCAGGAGGTTTACTTCAGCCATTACCCATTTCAGAGTGAAAGTGGAAGCACATAACTATAGATTTTGTGTCCAAACTTCCTCGATCTCCAGGAGAAAAAGACGCAATTTGGGTCATCGTTGATAGGTTGACCAAGTCGGCCCACTTTTGCCTTTCAAGGTGAGTTTATCTACGGAGAAACTTGTAGAGATATATGTGAGATAGATCATCAGGATACATGGAGTTTCCATCAACATAGTCTCAGATCGGGATAGTTATTTCACTTCTCATTTCTGGAGGAGTTTGCAGGAGAGTTTGGACACTCAGCTCAAGTTCAGTACTGCATATCATCCCCAGACAGATGGGCAGTCAGAAAGGACTATTCAGACTCTCCAGGATATGTTGCATAATTGTGTACTAGATTTTGGGGGTTCTTAGGAGGACCATCTCCATTTTGTAGAGTTTGCTTATAACAACAGTTACCAGGCTAGTATAGAGATGTCACCTTTTGAAGCTCTGTACGGTCGGAGGTATCGTACTCCCTTGTCATGGACCGATGTTTGAGAGAAAGTTTTGCTTAGGCCAGAGATGGTTATGGATGCAGCGGAGAAGGTTCAATTGATCAGAGACAGACTTCGTATAGTGCAGGACAGATAGCGGTATTGGGCTGATAGCCACCAAAGACCTTTAAAGTTTGAAGTATAGTTTTAGAGTTTTGTTTTGTGCTTGCTATTGGTTGTTTATTATAGATTAAGTTCTTAAGGTTATGTTTTGTTCTTGGTGGGTGGTTTGATATTTCTGAGGATTTCTCCGACACGAGACACAATTTGCTTCGGTGGAGGTGGAAAGCTTAGTCTGCGATTCATCGAACATTTTACTATTCTAGAGAGGGTCGGTGCAGTTGCTTATAGACTAGACTTGCCACCTGCATTAGAGGGAGTGCACAACGGGTTTCCTGTGTCACAGTTGAGATGGTATGTGGCAGATCCTAGTCATGTATTGGATCACTCAGAGATAGAGGTGGGCCCTACTCTTAGCTATCCAAAGCAGCCAGTTGAGATTCTAGATCGGAGAGAGAAGGTGCTGGGGAACCAGGTTATTCCTTTGGTATGTGTCTCATGGAGGTATCACTCTCCGGGGGAGTATACTTGGGAGAGATAGGATGAAATGCAAGAGCGTTATCCATACTTATTTGTGCCTTGAGGTATGTTCTTTCATAGTTAGATATATGCTTTAGTTCTGTTCTTTTGTTCTGTTCTGTTATTTTATGGGGGTAGTTTTTGTCTTTGAATTTTGAAGGCAAAATTATTTTAAGGAGGATAGACTTGTCACTACCATATTTTTTATGAAAGGGTATTTTAGTAATTTTGTATTTAATTAAATATTGTGCATGATAAATAATTATTTATTGTATTATTTAATTATTTTTATATTATTTATTTATTTTGGACTTATGTTAGTGGATCTAACTAGTTTTGTTTAGACTCATGGACCAACATATATTAATTGTTAGATTTTAGCCCATTTAGAAAGCCCATTGATTAGGGGATGAATAATTTAATTAAACCATTAGACTAGAAGCTTCCCTCCTTAATTATTTCTTTATGAGAGGACCCAAGGGGTATAATGGACATTACATAGTAGCTTGAGGAAGGGATAAAGGGGGCCGGTCGGCCTATTAAAGAGGGGAAAAATGTTTTTCTCTCCTATTTTCATTTGAAAACTAGATCTAGAATTTTTCTCAACCAAATTCCTTCATTCCTACTTTATTTTCTTACCAAATTTTATCCTAATTTCTTTCCAAATCACTATTGGAGACTAGTGGAGCAAGAATCTAGAAAAGGGAAGCAAGAATCTACAAAGAGGAGCAAGGATCTACAAGTTGGAGGTCAATTTTATCACATTTGGAGATTTAATTGGGAATCCATCTCCCAATAGGTACAATTCAGTTTTTCCCATATTTTTGGCTCTAAATTTGAGATTTAACCATAAAAAATCAACCCATATGCATAGGCTACCCATAGGATTTGGTTTTGTGTTCATAGGAGGCCTATTGAGAAAGTTATGATACTTTTTGTGTTCCCAATATATATATTGTTGTATATATATATATATATATATATATATATATATATATATATATATATTAGTGTGTCATAGATCTATGAATCTATTATATCTATGTATATATTTTTATGTAGCTATTCTTCTACATATGTAAAGCTATTTAATGTTGTAGTATATATATATATATATATATATATATATATATATATATATGATATGATATGAATCGATATATTTATAGGTTATTGTATATATATTTATATTTAAATGATATATGTATATTGTGTATGATTATATATACGTATATGTATGTGCGTTGTTATATATATGTGTATGTATATTTATTAGTTGTAGTTATTTACATATATTTTTAGTATATATATATATATAAGAGGGAGAACACAGTTTTAGCAACGAATTATAGCAACAACAACCAACTAACAGCAGCAGCAAGAGCATTAACAGAAGCAGCAGCAAGAGCATTAGCGACAGCAGCTGCAGCAGCATTGGCGATAGCAGAGAATTAACAATAGCAGCCGCAACAGCAATAGCAACAACATCAGCAGTAGCGACGGCTGCAACAGCAACAACGACAGAAGTGGTTCAGCAATAGTAACAACAGCAGGTTTTTGTCACAAATAACAGCGGTATCAAGTACAGTATTAGCAGCTATAGCGACAGTCAGCAGGGTATTTAATGAAAGTTATGCGGTTTTAAATAAATATTAGATACTTAAATATATTAGATATATATATATGTATATATATATATATATGGTATTAATATATATATGTAGATATATTCCTAATTGATAATTGTGTTTTAGTATACTATATATATAATATTTAGTTGTTAGCATATATTATTTATGGGTAGTTAATATAAGTAAGGTATTGAATATTCCCTTGAGATACCAAGATAAGTATTAAGGTATTTGGGAATACCCAAGATTTTGGGTTTGGGTATCAAGATTATGGTTTAGTGTTGTGATACCAAGTTGGTTCAAAACCAAGGTATCCATTTAATGTTTGTAATTAGAATTTTATATATGTAATATTGTTTGATATTGTAGGAGTATGATATTTCATATCCCTATTTTTACGTATCCTGAGATACGGTATCCTAGTATCCTAAGATATAGCTTTTATGACCTAGAACTCTAGTGTTTGAACCCAACATCTTTGAGATAGACTCATGCAACCTAAAAATAGGTAATTGACCATAGTTTGACCATAATTGACCATACTTTGACTTAGAGTTAACTTAGTTTGACTTTTAACTTAGAATTGACTTGTTGACCTAGAAGTTGACTAATTTGATCCAGAAATAAAATATATAGCTAAGTGTTTAAAATATCAGTCTATTATGTGATCGGCTTGGGACAAGATCAGGCTTATTATATATGATTGGCTATGATACATGTGAGATCAGGCTAACCATCTGGTTAGCTATGATATGAACAATAGTTAGGCTAATCATATATAACAGGCTATGAGGCATATAAATGATGAGGCTACACCCGACGTAATGTGTGAGGTGAGCTATGATGCATGTAAAGTGGGGTATGATCATATAATCTGCTAATATTTTCCCGTCCCCAGCTAGCACGATGGATTCCAATCATGACTCCTCATGACAGGTATCAATGATGCTAATCTGTATATCTATAGTGTCAGAATCAAGTACACGATACAACTAAAATTATACAGATAATCCACATAATGAAAACTGTCAATAAATGTACTCGCCTGTGGTCCTGAGCTGGCAATACCAATATCCTGCTCCTGAAGTCTCGCAGAACGATCCAATGGTCCTATATATATATAATAAAGTTACCCTTTACACTAGTACAACAGCACTTAGAAACTAATACAAGCATGGGTGGTACTGGTCAACTAGCAGGGTCAAGTGTGCACGTCTAAATGCACATGTGTCATATCCTCGAATACCGTATGTAAAAGACAATCAACTAACAGTAACATATCCTAGCTGGTATGTTAGGGTACACAAGGCAGTCAACTAACACTTATGGTCATGCAATCATATATAATACTAGCAATCAATTTCCTATGAAGTAATATATATTAAACCTAATTATTACACATACATACATGCGCATACACATATACTAGTTATTAGGGTTTACCAACATAGTGTCATACTACACACAACATGAAGGAAAGAGCAAGTTTTGAACCTTGACGTGCACGTGACCGAGGAGGGGATGATACCGGGAAGATGGTGCTATCGTTGTGGACTGGTGGTGATGGCCGTGTGGCTTGCTACTCCGGCAGAGAAAGTCGTAGGGTCGTGGTGGCTGTGATAATGACGGAGGCGGTGGTGATCGTTGATGGAGGATGGTATAAAGTCGACGGGGGATGGATGATGATAATGGAGTAGATGATGGAGGCTATGGTGGTGCTGTCGGGGTCGTACAGAGGAGATCGATCGAGAGGGTTGTCGAGACGGTAAGGAGAACAAGGAAGATGATGGTGAGTCAGGGTCGAGGTGATTGGCACAGTGATGACCGTGGTGACCGGAGATGGTCGAGGAGGGTAGTTACGAGGTTGAGGGAGGTGGTGATGGTGATGACTGGCTGTGGCGATCCGACAGTGTGTAGTCGGATGTGAACGGAGTGGAGGTGATGATGAAGATGACTCGGAGATGGTCGGCTTGGGAAGGTGGTGCTCCGGCGGTTGGGAGTCGACTAGTGACCGAAGAAGAAGGGTCATGGGGAGAAGTCGATGGTGATGGGGACTATGGTGGTTGCAGTCAATGGAGGAGGTATCTCGACGGAGCTATAAAGTCTTGGGTGATCGTCTGTGGTGGAGGTCGATGATGAAGATGTAGGAGGAAGTCTGTGGCGGTGAGGCTACTCCAGCAGAATAGTGGCTGAAGGGGAGGAAGATGAAGGAAGGCTTAAGGTTAGGTTTCAATTTTGAGTGGAAGAATGGGTTGATGGTGATGAAAAATAATATAGAGATGGGTTTATATATGAGAGAGAAGAGGGTGATGATTACCTAGGGATTAGGGCCGGCCATGTACTCCTTGGGATGGAGATGGTTTCTACATGAAGAAAAATGGATGGCTAGGATAGTGTGTGTTTGAAGGAGGGCTTAGGATGGCTACGGGAAAAAGTTTGAGTATTACACACTCTAAAAAAAAGGAAAATAACATGTGACCGGTCAAAGAGGGGGAGTATTTCTTCATGTCTTGGATCCAATGGGAGGTGGACACCTCATTGTACTTTTGCATAAAAATCCCTAACAATTAGAAAATTGCACAAAAAGTAGGGTTTGGGATTGTATGAAGAAAAATACCTTGTTTGGTGTGATATAGTGGATAAAAAGGGTATATGGTGTTTATTATGAACCTTGAGGGTATGAGTGGGGGTTTGGGTTGGTGTTGGGTCTAGTTTTGGGTTTGGTTGGGTCCTTACACCAATTTAATTAAAATTAGTGTAAATGGTGCTCTTAAATTAATTGGAAGTGCATAGAATTAAAATTAGGTAGGATACAAGTTTCATGGACGTAGAAGACTCAGAATAGAATATTATCATAATTTGGGTTGTACAAAACTGGTCAAGATTATGTCTCCAATTTTGATTAGAACGGACAAAAATACAAAGTTGGAATTATTTGGATTTAAAAATAAACGTTTGTAAAGAATATTGTGCGACTAAAATGAAGAACAAAAGGGCATATTTATGAGTTAAACAAAGGTTAGAATAGAAGACTGGCACGTCTAGGATAAGGATGTGAAATTTGTTTGAAGGCAAAAACTAGTGTAGCGCTCCAAATATCGAAGCAATGGTAAGGTACAATAATGAATAAAAATTACAGTAGTGAAATATATATCCAATAATTAATCTCGAATAATAACAATTAAATTCATAATCCTATATTTTAGTCAGGAGTTCATCTAGTGGGTTTCTAGGTCTAGTCCATTAACTCATGCATTAATGAACACCATATATAATATGTATAAAATATACATATATCATACAATTATTTAAAACTAAAATATACATAATACTTATAATAAATAAAAAGACAAAATATCCCTATTTTAGAATATGGTAGTGACAACAGGTCAAGCCGTCTGTTGATGATCCTGTCGTATGCCCCCAATACAATAATATGATGGGCGATACCCAATATTACCATAGAAGCATAAAAATACTACAGGCCATATAGAGCTTATACCGCATAAAATATGATAGACACGACCAGAAAGAAGTCGCATAATAGCCTTCATACGGTCAGACCAACCAAGTAGCAAGAGGCCGCAAAAAGGATCCTTGACACACTCTCCAACGCCTAACAAAAAGGCCTGACATCCTTGAGACCTGCAAAAAGATGATAAACAAAAAGACAAAGAGTCATATCCAATAATTAATGACCTCGTCAGACAAGCCGTGCTACGTGTCCCGCCTATGCGGCTTCAAAATTATGCGACCTCGATGATATTTGGCCTCAGTCAGATGAAAGCTCATATATAGCCGGGATACATATACGGCCAGAGCACACATGTGGCCTCGACTCTCTACATACTCGTCCTCATGGAGCCAAAGTGTCCATCTGACCAAAGGCGGATGAGATCACATATACGGCCTTGCCAATATGTGGCCAGAGTGTCTATAAGACCAAGGCCCAAACAAGAGTATGTATGCGGCCTCACCATTATACAACCTCACTATTATGCGGCCTAGTTGTTATACGGCCTTCAGCTAACAAGATCTTCCCTTTACAACTACAAAGATCTTTGCACAGTTGGTATTGACTACGTATCCAGCTAATCAAGTCAATCCCACAACAGGTTGATAACAACCCCCAGATCTCATCAACAACATATCTGAACCGAACACATGTGGCAACCTCCCTATGCCATATGTCCACAGTTACAACCGTATTTTGTTGAAGTAGCCCTATGCGGCCACCAAGTAGGAATATATGCGGCATCCAAAGCACATCCACATGGCAGCTACAAATACCAAGGTACCACACCTATACAAAGGACCCGACTGGCTATTGGAAAACGTATACTCGAGCAAGAGAGAAGATTTTCTGTATCGGATCATCCACGGAGTAAAGAGAGTTGCTACACTCCTAACCCTCCATCGTCACTCCTAGAAAAAATTTGTACTTAGATTGTCTTCTAGAACTTTTATGTACTTTTTCTTAGTTTTTTAATTAAATCAAGTTCTTTTAGTTCTCCTTCTGATTTAATAGAAAATACGATGATGACTCTGCTAGGGACATCCTTCTTCTCTGTTGACAAGTCAGTGACACAGTCCAATGCGTCCAAGGTCGGCTTGACCCAAAAGATGCTGGTGGTTCACTTTAACCAGTAAGCATTCGAGGACATGCTCTCGGAAGGAAGTGTCAGTCCTTCCCCAAGGCTAGACAAGCCTAAGACGATCCGCATGCAATGGGTAGCAAAGGCCGCTGCGCCTCATCCAATTATGGAGGGGGTGCTTCCAACCGCTCACCCTGTTGCTGACAGCCAGGCCCGCACCCAAGTCATCCACGTCCATGCGGCCTTCCTACCCGACATAAAAACTACTCAGCACCCAGACTCTGGTAAAGGAAAATACTATGATACCGGATGTTCTGGGGCTGAAGTAGGTTCCATGCGGCCAAGGAGGAGGCTGCATAAGACTGGCATACAACTTCATGCGACCTGAGCTTACAGCCACAAGCAGACATCCACATACAACTCAGACAATAACAGAATTTCTATCTTCAATCGTATCTCATGTGGCCCAGACTCTTTGCAGCCCAATGAGAATGGCGAAAACCCAAACTTGGGCTCTGTGTACTATACATCCATTGGCGCTAAGTTAAAAAGGTCTAGGACAGTACGAGCTCGCCATGCTCAGACAACTCTTCATTCAGCCGACCGTCAGAGGGCACCGCTAATCATTACAAGGGCCCCTTGTCACTACCAAATTTTCTAAGAAATGGTATTTTAGTAATTTTATATTTAATTAAATATTGTGCTTGATAAATAATTATTTGTTGTATTATTTAATTATTATTAGATGTTAGTTATTTAATTTGGACTTGTATTAATGGACATAACTAGTTTAGTTTGGACCCATGGACCAATATGAATTAATTGGTTAGAACTTAGTCAATTTAGAAAGCCCATTGTTAAGGAGATGGATTAAATTAATTAAATTATTAGACTAGAAGCTTCCTTCCTCAATTATTCTTCATGAGAGGCCCCAAGGGGTATAATGGACATTACATGATAACTTGAGGGAGAGGGAAGGGGCCGGCCTATTTAAAAAGAGGGAGAGATTCCTCTCTCATTTTTCCATTCTAAATCTAGATATAGAATTTTCCACTACCAAATTTTCTTCATTCCTATTTTATTTTTCTACTAAATTTTATCCCAATTCCTTCCCAAATCACCATTAGAGACTTGAGAAGTAAGAAACTAGAAGGAGGAAGCAAAGATCTATAAAGAGGAGCAATGATCTACAAGTTGGAGGTAATTTTATCTCAATTGGAGGTTTCATTGGGAATTCATCTCCCAAAAGGTATAATTCAGTTTTTCCCTTTAAATTAAGTTCTAAATCTAAGTTTTAACCATTGAAAATTAACCCTTATGCATAGGCTACCCATAGGCTTTGGTTTTGTGTTCATAGGAGGCCTATTGAGAAAGTTATGGTACTTTTTGTGTTAATTTTGGGGGAATTCTGTGATTAACATTTGTTGTGTGTGTCAATTGATCCTATAGATAAATTTGACATGTGTTTATGTGTTTGGGGCTAGCATCGTGTCCATAATTGGGTACGTATAGGTCGTATCCCAATAATTTGGTGATACGTGATATTTTGGGGGTTTTTTCTCCGATACGGGACTTTGTATATGTCATATTTTGACACAGACACGTAGATCTATATTTGATACTTCGTATTATTTATAAATAATACATGTGACTTATTTGTGTCCTTCGGGGTACAATTGGATGTGTGGTGGACTAGTGTCACATGTGTATCCTAGATCTAGTGGGATATAGTGTGATACTCTCCATATGTTGTGTAATTATTTGTAGATCTAATTCTTGTACTCTTATTTCATGTAGATTGTAATTATGCATATATATAGATATTATATATATTATAGTATATATAATTATATTCTTATATCATAGATCTATATATTATATTTCTACTAAGAGAATATATATATTATGTAGCCTTTCTTCTACATGCATTACTATATATGTTATAATATATAGTATGGGAATATATGTATATGTTTTTATAAAATATGTATGTATGTTTAATTGGGTAATTATATTATATATAGTTATTATATAATTATTTATATATATGTATAGATGTATAAATATAATATATTTATGTATGTGTGTGTTGAGGCTATGTCATAATATGTACATATTAATAAGGGGGATATTTATAGTTTATTTGGTATATATATATATATATATGTGTTATATATATATATGTGTTATATATATATATATATATATATATATATATATATATATATATATATATATATATATATATATATATATATATATGCTTTTAACGACAGGGAGTTGGCGACAGCACCCGCTGTCATAAAACAACAACAGCCGCTGTAGCTAGAGGCGGCGATATTAATGACAGCAGCCGCTGTCATTAATTAGCAGCAGCAGCAGCGGAAAAAGAGGCAGCATGAGCGACAGTTAATAGGTGACGGTTGTAAACCGTTACCAAAACAGCAACAGCAGTGTATGAATCAACAACAGCAGTGACAGCAGCTTTCGCGACAGGCAAAAACTGTCACTAATGAGCAGCGTATCAGAATATCAGTTTTTAGCACAGTTTTTAGCGATAGTTGGCAGATTTTATATATTTATATGATTATATACTTATATATATATGTATATATATATGTATTAATATTGATATAATATATTATTAATTGCTAAATTCTTTATATGTATAATATTTAGTATATGTATATATTATATATAAGGGTAATTAATATAATAAGGTATTGGGTATTACCTTGAGGAAACCAAGGTAATGGAGGATACCCAAGATATTGGTTTTGGGTATCAAGTTTGTGATTTTTGTTGAGATACCAAGTTGGCTCAAAACTATGTTACCTATTTAATATTGTAATTGTGATTCTATATTATTATAAATGATTGTTTGATAATTATTTTGTGATGTTTTACCTTGGAAATTACGTATCCGGAGATACGGTATCCTAATTTTTAAGATGAGATTTCTATGGCTTAGACTTTAGTATCTTGATACGATATTTTTTATGTTAGACTTGTGCAACCTAGAAGTAGATAGTTGACCATAGTTGACCATAGTTTGACCATAGTTGACCATAGTTTCTTTTGACTTAGAATTGACTTGTTGACCTAGAAGTTGACTAGTTTAACTTTTTCTTTTTTTGAAACCTTTTATTGATGTTGTATTCTATATCTAGGTCTTTGAGGCACCGTGTCAGACATCTGTAAGACTATTCTTTGGACTTTAGGCGAGTACATTATCTGATAGTTTCTCATTTATGATATCCTCTATGTTCATTGTATATAGTATAGATATCCATGTTCTCTTGACACTATGGTTACACGGATTGGTATATCAGAATCTCGTCATGAGATGTTATTTCTTGGTATATGGTGTATATGGTGCAAGTATTATTTCATTGGTTATCTTGTACATGTACCGACACTGATTCTCGAGAAGACTAGCTATCTTCTTAGGGAATCTCGTGCCATAGCATACCGTGGTTGGATCTATTATACCAGTCAAGGGTGGGGAGTATTAGTATATATATGTGATCAATACCCTTATTGTATCAAATACTGATTACTGAATAGTGTTGATCATACACCGCACGTATGATTAGCCAGGCCGTATTGCATCTTGCCTAAGCCGATCACATGTTAAGCTAGTACTCACACACTTAGTCATTAGTATTCTTGTTCATTGGCATATTGTTCATTATTGTAATTATTCCAGTATTTTTTTATTGTATGTATCTCTCGTATCTATTATGCATCTTGTATATTCACATCTATTTATTGCTATATAGTTTTTATCATTGATTAGAACTACTGTTAGAGATATACTCTGCTCCTTTCCTGATTGGATATATTTTTCCAGATGATACTGAGGAGTGGTACCCTACCTATTATGGACCCCAGGATATTGTGGGTTTAGAGTTTGAGACCCTGGCTCCGGAGGGACTTATCCCAACTGAGACTGTTGACCCAGGAGTTATAGGTTCTTAGTATTCTTTGTACCGGATTTGTCTCCAGCTTATTTTGTTATTTCTTTCAGACTCATTGATGTATTATTTAGAATCATGAGTTGTATTGTGACTATTCTATTCTTTATTTGATTCGTGTTCATTTTTATCTTAGTTCTGTGATTGAGTATATTATTATTATTGGTGGTTTTTTATATTGTTAGATAGATTATCCAGACAGCGTTCTACCGTCGATTCTGCGGCGTAGGCTGGACGTTATTTTTGACTTGTACCCTTACACCGGGTGCGGATCGTGACACATTTTTAGTGGTGGCCCATGCAGGTCTAGCTTCACAAAGTATATGATATCGTGGTAGTGCGACAATTTAGTTGTACTACTGCGAGCCTACGATAGGATATAGGATATAGGCTATAGGCTGAGATACTCAATCACATCTAGAAAAATTCTTTTGATTCAACTATTCTCCTTTGATATTACTACTTGATCTCTTAATCTGTCCTTTTCTTGAATGTCTTACATCTTGTGCCATATTGATTCCTCATTTCTTCTTTTTATGAGACATACTTTGAGATACTTGCGGAGGCACGCAAGGTTGAACGGGAGTTGGGTTTGAAGCCCAAGAGAGACCGTGATTCTTTTCTAGGGGCCAACGGCAGTACAGTATCGGCCAAACATTCTTATTTCCAGTCCAGACCTTTCCAGCAGCCACAACAGAACTAGACTCCAGCTAGAGCTCCTTTTTACCAGGCACCTCCGCAGCAGAGACAGTTACAACAAGCTCCATGCAACTACTGCAAGAAGCCTGACCACATCTGGGAAGTTTGCAGGAGGAGGTTGGGAGTTTATTTGTATTATGGTACTGAAGGGCAATAATCGAGGGAGTGTCCTCATCGTGCAGTTCAGGCAGCATCTTCAGCTCCGAGGGCACAGACGAGACCACCTACAGCACAACCGAGGGGACCGCTTCTGACATAGCAACAATATTTTGTCCCGTATCAGCAGTAGGGAGGTGCTCGGCAGGGACGAGCATTTGCTATGACCATCGAGGAGGATGAAACCATCAGAGATGTCATCGCAGGTTCTATTCTTCTTGATTCCATTCCAGCTTTAGCTTTGTTTGATAATGGTGCTTCCCATAGTTTTGTATCTGTTTCTTTTGCTCTGAAGCATGGTTTGGTAGCTGAGTATTTGCTTAGGACTTGCAAGATCATGATCGGGGGAGGCATTATCCTGGTTAATAATATTTGCTAGGATCAGAGAGTTACTCTGGGAGGCCGGAAGTTGAGTGCGAATCTACTTGTAATGCCACTTTCGAGATATGACATTGTACTCGGGATGGATTAGTTTAGTAGGCACTGTGCTAGCATAGATTATAGAGAAGGTAGAGTTTTGTTTGGTCCGTCAGGAGAGCCAGAGTTTGAGTTTGCTAGAGGAGCTGCAGAGTAGGGAGAAGGCATTACTTGTAAAGCTATGGTGGAAGATAAGGAGTTATCACATCCGTTGATAGCAGAGTTCTTGGATGTGTTTCCTGAGGAATTGCCAGGTTTGCCGCCAGATCGAGATGTTGAATTTTTTATAAACTTGGTGCCAGGTGCAGAACCAATTTTATAGTATGTCTATAAAGTAAACAACAGCGAGCTGGTAGAGTTAAAGAAGCAGATAGACAAATTACAGGATAAGGGATTTATTAGATCGAGTTCTTCACCATGGGGAGCCCCAATATTGTTTGTACCGAAGAAGGATGGATCGATGCGTATGTGCATTGATTATAAGGCTTTGAATAATCTCACTATCAAGAATAAGTATCCTTTGCCACAGATTGATGATCTGTTTGATCAATTGAATGGTGTAAAGGTGTTTTCTAAGATAGATTTGAGATCAGGCTACCATCAGGTGAAGGTAAAGCCGGAGGACATACCGAAGACTGCTTGTAGGACTCGGTATGGTCACTACGAGTTTATGGTAATGTCGTTTGGTTTGACTAATACACCGACAATATTTATGAACTTGATGAACAAGGTATTCCACTAGTACCTTGACATGTTCGTGGTGGTGTTCATCGATAACATACTCATATACTCGAGGACATCGGAGGAGCATGAGGAGTATTTGAGGATTGTGTTGGATGGGCTGAGAAAAGAGAAGTTGTATGGAAAGATGTCCAAGTGTGAGTTTTTCTTGGACAAGGTAGAATTCTTGGGGTATGTTGTGACTGGTGATGGTATTTTAGTGGATCCGAAGAAGATTTCCGCAGTGGAATCTTGGAAGACCCCGAGTTCAATAGCAGAGATCAGGAGTTTCTTGGGATTAGCAAGCTACTACAGGAAGTTTATGCAAGATTTTTTAAGGATTGCCGAGTCGATGACCAGACTTACAAGGAAGGATATGGAGTTTGTTTGGACGAAGGATTGCCAGGTTGCTTTTGAGGAATTGAAGAAGAGGTTGACGAGCACTCATATTTTGACGTTGCCATCAGGGTCCGGAGGTTCCACTATTTATAGTGATACATCGGGGAATGGTTTGGGTTATGTTCTTCAGCAGCATGGGAAAGTGATTTCCTATGCATCCAGGCAATTGCGTCCTCATGAAAAGAACTATCCTACCCAAGATTTGGAGTTGGCAGCAGTCATCTTCGCTCTAAAGTTGTGAAAATATTATTTGTACGGAGAGAGTGTGGAGATCTTCAACGACCATAAAAGCTTAAAGTACATTTTCACTCAGAAGAAGTTAAACATAAGGCAGCGTCTGTCATGACCCGCACCCAGAATTGGGGCACGAGTACGTGGGTACGTCCAGCCTATACCGCAGCATCGGCGGTAGAACGCTGTCTAGGTCAAAGCACTATCTAAACACTCTTGCACGAGTATCCAACTCCATAAGGAGACACGGATATCACAATATAATATGAACAACATACTCAATCACATAACAACAACACGATAAGATATCAAAGAATAAAATAAAATACAATATATGTCTAAATAGAAATAATCTAACTCAACAATAAATTCAAGTCTCAACTAAGTATGCCGGAGATAAATTCGGTACCAATAAACTGCTAAAAGAACTAACTAGATAACTAGCGATCCCGACTAAACCTCCCAGAATTACAACTGAACTACCAATGTCCAAGTCTGCAGTTAATCTCCCTGTGGTCCATAAAATATCGGACACCAGTCCTCTAAGGCATAGTCAGCAAAAATATTTCCCGTCAGGAAGGAGCAGAGTACATCTCAAATAATAGTTCCATTTAATTGATAAGGACTATAAAACAATAAATAGATGATGCTATATACTGAGAGAAGGTAATAAGTAAATGCAATGACAATATAAAGAGACCGGCAATATAAGCAATATGGTACAGTCAGTGCATATATAAAATAAAGAGAAAGAGCTACAATATCATATACATGTGATGTAGTATATAAAAATGAAATGAAGAACGGTAACTTTTCTAAGTGTTTGAAATATTGGTCTATCATATGATCAGCTTGGGACAAGATTATTCTTGTTACATATGTTTAGCTATGATTCATGTAAGGTCAGGCTAAGCATTTGGTTAGCTATGATACAAGTAATGGTCAAGCTAATCATATATAACATGCTATGAGGCATGTAATGCTCAGGCTGCACCCGATGTGAGGTATGTGGTGAGTTATGATGCATGTAGAGTTGGCTATGATCATATAATCTACTAATATTTTCCCTGCCCCCAACTAGTACAGTGGATCCAACCATGACACATTACGATACATGATCAATGTCCAATATATCATGTACGATGTCTAATATCAATATCGTGTACAATGTCATAATTAATGTAACATCTCATAACTGCAGATCCAATCTATATACTAGTCCGTGTAGTACAGTGTCAAGAATCAAATGTAATATTTCTAGATACTGGAATTATAGATATTATCAAATAATTGAAAATTATCAGAGAATGTACTCGCCTTGGGTCCTTAGCTGATAATACCAACGTCCTGTTCCAGAGTATCGTCTGAAAGATCCAACAGTCCTATAGATATATCATAAAATATAATATTGCATCATATATTACACTAATCACACAATCATAAATACTCTGAACTCGGGGCCATGCTAGGTATAACTCTGTTCAACTAAGGTCAAGTGTGTGTCAAATTACACGGGTGTCGTGTCTGCAATTGCTGTGCAATCAGACAGTCAATGATACGGGTCTTTCCAGTATGTCAGTGTACATATAATGGTCTTCTAACATTTACAGGGCCATATGTTAAGATAGCTATGGGATATTCGTAATTACATTAGGGTCATATATTATTATTAACTTGCAATAATACTTACAATATATATATACCAAGTAGATCGGGGACTTTGGCCTTGGGATTTCAACTCCCAAGAGGTAAAACCTAACTTTTCCCTTGCTAATTACTTTTATGTAGTGTAATTAGTGGTTTAGAACCTTCCTAGACCCTAAGCCTACCCGTGGGAGAAAGTTGGAACTAGTTTGGTTGAGCTTAGAGACTTTGACATTAGATTTTGTGTCGATTTTGGGTGGAATCCAAATTTGGACCAATTTTGGGTGATGCCCTAGGTTAGACGGACCTAGGTTGGCGTTGTCGGGTGTCTTGAGGGTGAGTGCGTGTCTCCGTTCGGACACGAAAAGCCGTGTCACGGAGAAACGGGCATTTTGGGCAAAATTGGGGTTTTTCGTCGTCGCCGATTCTAAGTACGTGCTCGTTTCTGCCACGGACCTAGAATCGACGCGGGAGCACTTTTCCTAGGATCTAGGCATCGTTTAGAGCGCGTGGGAAATTTTGGGACTATTTCGAGTTCGTTTGGTGTGCGTTTCAGGAGGTTTTCCGAGCCGCGCACCACGTATTCGTCGAAATGACCGAACGGCCATTTCGACTTGGTTTCCTCGTTTCGGGCTTGTGCGCGCGTTGGGTTAGTATCGGGGAGTGTGTGCTAGAGTTTTCGGGTTATATTTTATATATTTTAGGGTATTGGTGAGTGTCGGGGTCGTTGGGCCTGAGTGGGGCGTGCTGTTTGTGTGTTGTGTGCGTTGTGTTGTGCTTGTGTATTTGTGTCTTTATATATAAATTTATGTGTGTGTCTATATATATATATATATTTATATATATGTATATATGTTTGTATGTATATATATGTGTATTTATATCTATGTGCTTGTGTATGTATATGTCTAGGTGTATATATATATATGTATATGTGTAAGTGTGCTTGTGTGTGTATATGTATATATATATTTATATGTGTATATATATATATTTGAGAGTGTGTATATATATATATATATATAGGTGTTGATATATATATATATATATATATATATATATATATATATATATATATATATATATATATATAGCTATGTATATTTATAAGTGTGTGTGTGTATTAGTGTTTGTGTGTATGTTAGTGTGTGTGTGTGTATATATATATATATAGTTATATATATATATATATGTATGTGTGTGTGTACTTGTGTGTGTGTGAGAGTGAGAGGGGGGAGGCAGTGCAGCGTGCAGGGGAGGCAGTGCAGCGTGCAGCGGAGGCGAGCCAGCAGCGCAGCGGGGACAGCAGCAGGCACAACAGCGTACAGTGCGCTGCGCACTGTACTGCAGCAGCAGCACAGCAGCAATATGTTGCAGCAGCAGCATGCAAGAGGCACAGCAGTAGCAGCAGCAATAAGGCTGCAGCAGTAGCACAGCTGCAGCAAAGCCAGCAGCAACAGCAACTTTACGCAGCAGCAGCAGCAAAGGCATAGCAGCAGCAGCAGCGTCTTAGGCGAGCAGCAGCAGCATTCGCAGTAGCTAGTGAGGGAGAGAGAGAGTGATATATATATAGATATATATATATATATATATATATATATATATCTATAGTTAACTATATATATAGATTATTAGATAGATAGGTTGATAGTTAGATAGGTATAGATAAATAGATAGATAGATAGTACTATAGATAGATAAGTAGATACATAGATAGATAGGTATATCTATAGATAATTAGATAGGTAGATATATGGTAGATAACTATATATATATGATAGATATATATACCTTTAGCTAGATAGATAGTTAGATATCTAGATATAGTTATATATACATATATATTTATGTGTAGGGTAAGGTAAAGGGGTATTCGTATATGTGTGTGGATATCTATATATATATGTATATAGATACTTAGATATATAAAAATATGATATATATATATATATATTTCCTAACCTAGATTAATAACTAGGTATATAAATATTAGTTAGATAGCTAGTTAGAGGGATTTGAGAGCGGTATCTCAATACCTTGAGATATCCAAGGTATTGAGTTTCGAGCGGGGTATTTGAGCAATAGCCTAGGAAATGTATTGGAATGATTTTTATATGCTTATGTATATATATTTACACGTGCAAGCATATGTTTTAGCGGGTTTAGGCGGAGTGCGTGGCCTAGGGCGAGGTATCGGATACCGAGGGTATCCCGGTATCCCGATTAGGCGAGTTTGAGAGTTTAGTAGCTTAATGAGCTTGGTTTGACCTAGAATTTCAGGGGCACCCTAGTTTGACCTAGCTTTGACCATAATTGTCCTCGTTGACCTTAAAAGTCAATGTTTGACCTAGTTTTGACCTAGAGTTGACTTTTTGGACCCCGGGTTGACTTTTTGACCCAAATTTCACCGGTTTGACCCGTTCGACCTAGAATAGCCCTATAAGCCTGTTTTTAATTATTTTATATTAGTTTAAAAGCTTAGAACCCTGTTTAATTCTGCTTTTCGCATTAGGTCCTTGCGATACCGGTCCGGATCTCGATCCTCATCAGTTGCTCAGGACATCAGGCGAGTACCTACTTCTGATAGTTTTTATTTCATGATAGCGTTTATATCACCTATTCTAGAACTATAATACTTGATTCTGACACATTGTTACACGAGATAGTACTAGTGGATCCCGTCATGAGATGCTATCCCCCTTACCGTGTTTAGCGGGTACTCTATCACGTGTATTTCATCATGTGCTTCGGGTATTGGTTCTCATGTGCTATCATGTGCTTCTTTTGCTCTCTCCTTCATGTACGCGAGCTATTATCATGTACGTAGCGTGTTGTGGTTGGATCCAATGGTATTAGTGGGGGAGGGGAGTAGGAGTTGGTTATGTGATCAAAGCCAAACAGTATTCATGTGTATGTCGGTTATACAAATCACGTATAACGGAGTTATCGTAGTATTTTTCATATGCAACCTAAGCCGATCATATAACGAACTTGTGCTCAAGGCACTTAGCTAGTATTCATGTTTCTCACCTGCAGTTACTTTTTCACTACTTGTATTGTTATCCAGTTATATTGCAGCTACTTATTGTGCTCCAGCATATATTTATTTCCTGTGCATCTTGTATACTTTTCTATTGCTCGTCATATACACCTTACCATGTATTTGGAGTTGCTTTCAGAGTTATGTACTTCGCTCTAGTCCTGACTGGGCATATTTTTTCCAGAGGATCCCAAGGACTATTGCCCGACGTTCTACGGGCCGGGTGTTGACGACTGTTGTGACCCCGAGATCGAGAAGGAGTGCGCCGAAGAGACGCCGTTAGCGCCCTAGTTAGCTAGATGGGTTTCCTGGGATGTTTCCAGTTGTTATTTTTGGATAATTGTACTTATTCTTTTGATGCTGTGAGATGTTGTAGCTATTTTTGCCTTGGACTGTATTATTTTGGATATTGTCTTGCTCTCTTGGTTCTATTTCTTTGTTGATATCATATCGTGCTTATATTCTTCCCCTAGATTTTGTGATTGAGAGTTCATATATATATTGCGTGGTTGCCCTCCTTTTGGAGAGGATTATTGATATATATATATTGCGTGGTTGCCCTCCTTTTGGAGAGGTCATGGCAGATTTTTCTGTGAGTTATATAGATAGTTGGTGGACCTAGAACGGACCTTTACAGCGTTCTACCGCCGATTCTGCGGCGTAGGCTGGACGTACCCACGGCTCATGCCCAATTTTTGGGTGCGGGTCATGACCCATTTTTGGTGGCGGCTCATGCAGGTCTAGTTTTTAGGTTTACCTGCAATAGGATATAGGAGATAGGCTGAGAGAGAGTGTGCTCAATCATAACTTGGACCCCTCCTGATTTCTCTTGCTATCTTTAATTTTTCTGAAATTATTTTCTTTTGCAATATTACTGTCCTTCTTTGATGATATCGTTTCTTGCACTGTATTGACTTCTTTTGATCTGTGTTCAGGATGCCTCCGAAGACCAGATCTCAGCGCACCGTCCCAGCAGCTGCCACCGAGAGGTCTGCCACCTCTCGACCTGCTCGACTTCCGGCAGCCGCTACTGCTCCACTCGCCACTCCTGCGATTGAGGGAGCGTCAGTTTCTCTCGGAGATCCTCTCACTCCCATTGATCCGAGGGTCACCCCAGTTGTTCCGGTGGTACCTCCTCCACTACCGCCTGCGCCAGTGGATGCTACGCAGTTGTTCGCGTTCTTCCGAGAGATGATGGATGCACAGCACCGCCAGGCAGATGTTATGAGGATGGGCATTGAGAATGCTCATCAGGTGGCTATGACAGCGGTCGACAGAGTGTCTCAGATCCAGCCACAGCCAGAGCAGGCTCAGTATCCTAGGCCGGGTACTATTATCGATTTTCAGAGGATGCGGCCTAAGGCATTCCGCGGCACAGAGGGGATCCTGTACGCCAACGACTGGATCGAGCATATAGAGGGCATCTTTAGGCTGGCGATGATCCCAGCCAGCATGCAGATCGAGGCAGCGGGTAGCCAGATGTTCGACCTTGCCCTCACTTGGTACCATACGGATACGCGGATAGCAGTTCTGGGATTGACTTGGGAGGCTTTCGAGAAGCTTTTCAAGAAGAAGTTCTTCCCGGATGTGGCTTTCAGTGCTTTAGAGAGTCAGTTCGAGGCGCTCGTCCAGGGGAGTATGTCAGTGGACGAGTATGCAGCGGAGTTCTGCCGTCTGGGCAGATTTGTTGAGGGGTTATCTGAGGCAGCGAAGGCGCAAAAGTTCCGCAAGGGCTTGGTCATGGCGGTCAAGTCCTTGACTAGGAGCGACCGCGAGGCGACCTTCGAGCAGATTGTCAGCGACGCACAGAAAGCTGAGGATGACCTAGAGCTGAAGACGAAGAGGAGCAGAGATGCTTAGGAGCAGGTAGCAGTACAGGCCCAGCCAAGAGGCCATTCCAGCAGACCCAACATCACCAGGGTCTGGGTCGTGCACCCTTCTGGCAGGCGCCCCAGCAGCAGAGGCAGGGACAGTAGCAGGGCCAGAGGCAGCCCATCCATTGCCCTTTCTGTAGAAAGCCAGGGCATGGATGGGATATATACAGAAAGAGGCTGGGCAGATATTTATTGTGTAGCACCGCAGATCACCAGCTGAAGGATTGTCCTTCAGAGCTTGCCCATACAGCTCAGGACGGAGGAGCCGCTCAGAGGGCACCAGCCAGAGCACCTGCAGCGTAGCAGAGAGGACAGTCTTTGCAGACTCAGCAGCAGAGGTTTGCCCAGCACCAGTAGCAGCACCGAGGAGGACAGCAGGGGCGAGCTTTTGCCCTGACAGTAGACGAGGCCGAGCTAGTTGGTGACGTTATCTCAGGTTCTGTTCTTCTTGATTCCATTCCAGCACTTGCTTTATTTGATTACGGTGCTTCCCATAGCTTTATGTCTATATCTTTTGCTGTTAGACACCATCTTGTTGCTGAACCTTTAGCTAGACTCTGTAAGATCACGACCGGGGGTGGTATCATCCTAGTCCGTGATATCTACAGAGACCGGAGAGTTACCTTGGGAGGCCGGGAGTTGGGTGTGTGCCTACTCGTAATGCCACTTCCGAGCTACAATATTTTACTCGGGATGGATTGGTTGAGTATGCATTGTGCTAGTATAGATTGTCGTGGAGGCAGAGTTTTGTTTAGTCCGTCGGGTGAGCCAGAGTTTCAGTTTGCCAGAGGAGCAGCAGAGCAGACCGAGGGAGTCTTCTGTGGAGCCCTGGTGGTAGAGCCGAGGTCGCTACATCCACTGATAGAAGAGTATATGGATGTCTTTCCGGAGGAGTTGCCAGGGTTACCTCCGGACAGAGACGTGGAGTTCTCTATAGACTTGGTGCCAGGCGCAGAGCCGATATCCCAGCACGTCTATAGAGTCAGCAACAGTGAGCTGATAGAGTTGAAGAAGCAGGTGGATGAGCTTCAGGACAAGGGATTTATCAGATCTAGTTCTTCTCCATGGGGTGCTCCGATACTTTTTGTGCCGAAGAAGGATGGGTCGATACGGATGTGTTTCGACTACAGGGCTCTGAACAACCTCACAATCAAGAACAACTATCCGCTGCCGCATATTGATGATCTTTTTGACCAGTTGAGCGGAGCGAGGGTATTTTCCAGGATTGATCTGAGGACAGGCTACCACCAGGTGAAGGTCAGGAAGGAGGATATTCCGAAGACAGCTTTTCGGACCAGATATGGACAGTATGAGTTCTTGGTGATCTCGTTTGGGTTGACTAATGCCCCAGTAGTATTCATGAATCTGATGAACAAGGTATTCCATCAGCATCTGGATAGGTTTGTGGTGGTGTTTATAGATGATATCTTGGTGTATTCGAAGACCCCAGAGGAGCACGAGGAGCATCTGAAGATAGTGCTGGAGACCCTCAGGAAGGAGAAGCTTTATGGAAAGCTCTCGAAGTGTGAGTTCTTCCTTGACAAGGTGGAATTCCTTGGTCATATGGTGACTGGAGAGGGTATCTCGGTAGATCCGAGAAAGATCATGGCAGTTGAGGCATGCAGTGCTCCGAGTTCAGTAGCCGAGGTCAGGAGTTTCTTGGCACTAACAGGCTACTACAGGAGATTTGTTCAGGATTTTTTCCGGATTGCAGAGCCATTGTCCAGGCTGACTCGGAAGGACGTAGAGTTTGTTTGGTCAGAGGAGTGCCAGATCGCCTTTGATGAGCTGAAGAGGAGGTTGATGACAGCTCCAGTGTTGACGTTGCCATCAGGTTCTGGAGGTTTCACTATCTATAGTGATGCATCGGGGAAGGGACTGGGTTGTGTATTATAGCAGAATGGGAGGGTGATTGCCTATGCTTCCAGGCAATTACGTCCTCATGAGAAGAACTACCCTACCCATGATTTGGGGTTGGCAGCGGTCATCTTTGCTCTGAAGTTGTGGAAATACTATTTATACGGAGAGCGTATGGAGATCTTCACAGACCACAAGAGCTTGAAGTATGTGTTTACCCAAAAAGAGCTGAACATGAGGCAGAGGAGATGGTTGGAGTTGATGAAAGACTTTGACATATTATTGCAGTACCATCCAGGGAAGGCGAACGTAGTTGCGGATGCGTTGAGCAGGTATCCGGTAGCTATGTGCCTGACTACAAATCGTTATCTTCTGGCAGATCTAGAGAGCTTGGGCATTGAGGTGATAGTGCCTGGAGTTGAGATACAGATGTGGGGACTGCAGATTCAGTCAGGGTTGGTAGACCGGATCAGGGCTACACAGTTTGAGGATGAGTCCCTGAGGAGCATCAGGGCGCAGGTTCAGATGGAATTGTCAGATGACTTCACCATTGCTGATGATGGTTCATTGTGGCACGGTACCAGGTTGTGTGTGCCGAGTGGGTCGTTGCGCGAGGAGGTTCTCTAGGAGGCATATCGATCCAAGTATTCTAAGCATCCAGGTGCCAACAAGATTTATAGAGATCTGAGACAACATGTATGGTGGTACGGGATGAAGCGGGAGGTAGCACGCTTCGTTTCCCGATGCTTAGTGTGCCAACAGGTGAAGGCGGAGAAGCAGAGGCCAGGAGGATTGCTCCAGCAATTACCCATTCTGGAGTGGAAATGGGAGCATGTGACCATGGATTTTGTTTCTGGACTTCCCCGTTCTTCAGGAGGGAAGGATGCAATTTGGGTCATCGTGGACAGGTTGACCAAATCGGCCCACTTTCTACCATTCAAAGTGGGTACGTCTATAGAGAGACTAACAGAGATATATGTGCGCCAGATAGTCAGACTGCATGGAGTTCCTGTGAGCATAGTATCAGATCGGGACAGTCGCTTTACTTCGCATTTCTGGAGGAGTCTGCAGTCTAGCTTGGGCACCCAGCTCAAGTTTAGTAGTGCGTATCACCCACAGACAGATGGTCAGTCAGAGAGGGCCATTCAGACACTTGAGGACATGCTTCAGACTTGTGTTTTGGATTTCAGAGGCTCTTGGGAGGATCACTTGCACTTGGTAGAGTTTGCTTACAACAACAGCTACCAAGCCAGTATCGAGATGTCACCCTTTGAGGCGTTGTATGGACGGAGGTATCGTACTCCGTTGTCATGGGATGATGTAGGCGAGAGAGCTTTGCTTGGCCCGGAGATGGTGGTTGATGCAGCAGAGAAGGTCAAGCTCATTAGAGATAGACTTCGGGTGGCGCAGGACAGGCAGCGGCATTGGGCCGATAGCCATCGGAGACCTTTGGAGTTCGAGGTATAGCTTAGAATCTAGATTTTGTTCTTGTGTTTGCTTGTGATTGCTTATTTTAGACTAAGTGCAGAGACCTTGTTTGTGCTAGGTTGGAGATCTGGTGTTCTTGAGGATTTCTCCGACGCGGGGCACTATTCGCTTCAGTGGAGGCGGGAAGCTTAGCCCACGTTTCGTCGGACCCTTCCGTATCCTCGAGAGGGTCGGCGCCGTGGCGTATAGGCTTGAGTTACCGCCTACGCTGGAGGGAGTTTATGATGTGTTCCACGTGTCACAGTTGAGACAGTACGTGGCGGATCCCAGTCACGTATTGGATCACTCAGAGATCGCGGTGGGCCCTACTCTTAGCTATCCAGTGCAGCCGGTGGAGATTCTGGATCGGCAGGAGAAGGTGTTGAGGAGCCAGACTATTCCCTTGTTTGCGTCGCGTGGAGGCATCACTTTCCAGGTGAGTCGACCTAGGAGAGGGAGGATGAAATGCGCGAGTGATACCCCTATCTCTTCGAGCCCTGAGGTATGGTTTTTTCTTTGCATTCCTGTCCTAGTTTCGTCTTTTAATTTCGAGGACAAAATTATTTTAAGGAGGGTAGACTTGTCACTACCCGATTCTAGAAAATAAGGTATTTTTTTTATTTGGTAAATTGTGTATTGTATTTAATTAATTATATTTATATTTATTTAGTGCTTGTATTATTTTTTTAATGATTGTTTTAGAGTTTAGGCTAGCCTAGACCCATGTCAGACCCTAGTGGACCCATGTCCGACCCGACCAACACCCTTGTGAGAATTATTTTGGGGCTTAGAATTATTTATTATATTTTTAGTGGGTTAGTGGGAGAGATTTGGAGTTAGTTTGAGTGCTTTTGGAACCCGGAACCCGAAACCAAGTCAAGTAGGGGCATTTTGGAAATTTGGAAACTTGTGTAACCCCTTTATACTTGCTTGGCCGACCCATTCAGCCCCCCACCCGTGGAACAGCAGCCCCCTCCCCCTTTGCTTCATATTCCACTTCTTCTTCTTCTCCACTTCTTCTTTTTTCTTCCTTCTTCTTCAAAGTAAGTTTTTCTTCCATTTTTCTTCCTTCTTTCTTCCATTCCTTCTTTTTTATGCTAACCCTAACATTACATTTTCCCTAACCTAGGTGTGAGGAGTCTAGATTTAGTGTGGAGGCTAGAATTGGAGGCTTGGAGCTTGAGGGAGGTGATTCCAAGTAGATCGGGGACTTTGGCCTTGGGATTTCAACTCTCAAGAGGTAAACCCTAACTTTCCCCTTGCTAATTATTTTTATGTAGTGTAATTAGTGGTTTAGAACCTTCCTAGACCCTAAGCCTACCCATGGGAGGAAGTTGGAACTAGTTTGGTTGAGTTTAGAGACTTTGACATTAGATTTTGTGTCAATTTCGGGCGGAATCCGAATTTGGCCCAATTTTGGGTGATGCCCTAGGTTAGACGGACCTAGGTAGACGTTTTCGGGTGTCTTGAGGGTGAGTGCGTGTCTCCGTTCGGACACGGGAAGCCGTGTCGCAGAGAAACGGGCGTTTCGGGCAAAATTAGGGTTTTTCGTCGTCGCCGATTCTAAGTGCGTGCGTGTTTCCGCCACGGACCTAGAATCTATGCGGGAGCACTTTTTCTAGGATCAAAGCATCGTTTAGAGTGCGTGGATAAATTTTGGGCCAATTTCGAGTTCGTTTGGTGTGCGTTTCAGGAGATTTTCCGAGCCGCGCACCACGTGTTCATCAAAATGACCGAACGGTCATTTCGAACGGCCATTTCGACTTGGTTTCCTCGTTTCGGGCTTGTGCACGCATTGGGTTAGTATCGGAGAGTGTGTGCTAGAGTTTTTGGGTTATATTTTATATATTTTAGGGTGTTGGTGCGTGTCGGGGTCGTTGGGCGTGAGTGGGACGTGTTGTTTGTGTGTTGTGTGCGTTGTGTTGTGCTTGTGTATTTGTGTCTTTATATATATATTTATGTGTGTGTCTATATATATATATATTTATATATATGTATATGTATTTGTATGTATATATATGTGTGTATTTATATCTATGTGCTAGTGTATGTATATGTCTAGGTGTATATATATATATATGTATATGTGTAAGTGTGCTTGTGTGTGTATATGTATATATATATTTATATGTGTATGTGTATATATATATATTTAAGAGTGTGTATATATATATATATATAGGTGTTGATATATATATATATATATAGCTATGTATATTTATAAGTGTGTGTGTGTATTAGTGTTTGTGAGTATGTTAGTGTGTGTGAGTGTATATATATATATATATATATATATATATATATATATGTATGTGTGTGTGTGGTTGTGTGTGTGTGTGAGTGAGAGGGGGGAGGCAGTGCAGCGTGCAGCGTGCAGCGTGCACCGGAGGCGAGCCAGCAGCGCAGCGGGGACAGCAGCAGGCGCAGTAGTGTGCAGTGTGCTGTGCACTGCACTGCAGCAGCAGCACAGCTGCAGCAAAGCTAGCAGCAACAGCAACTTTACGCAGCCGCAGCAGCAGCAAAGGCATAGCAGCAGCAGCAGCGTCTTAGGCGAGCAGCAGCAACATTCACAGTAGCTAGTGAGGGAGAGAGAGAGTGATATATATATATATAGATATATATATATATCTATAGTTAGCTATATATATAGATTATTAGATAGATAGGTTGATAGTTAGATAGGTATAGATAAATTGATAGATAGATAAGTAGATACAAAGATAGATAGGTATATCTATAGATAATTAGATAGGTAGATATATGGTAGATACCTATATCTATATGATAGATATATATACCTATAGCTAGATAGATAGTTAGATATCTAGATATAGTTATATATACATATATATTTATGCGTTGGGTAAGGTAAAGGGGTATTCGTATATGTGTGTGGATATCTATATATATATGTATATAGATACTTAGATATATAAAAATATGATAGATATATATTCCTAGCCTAGATTAATAACTAGGTATATAAATATTAGTTAGATAGCTAGTTAGAGGAGTTTGAGAGCGGTATCTCAATACCTTGAGATATCCAAGGTATTGAGTTTCGAGCGGGATATTTGAGCAATAGCCTAGGAAATATATTGGAATAATTTTTATATGCTTATGTATATATATTTACGCGTGCTAGCATAGGTTTCAGCGGGTTTAGGCGGGGTGCGTGGCCTAGGGCGAGGTATCGGATACCGAGGGTATCCCGGTATCCCGATTAGGCGAGTTTGAGAGTTTAGTAGCTTAATGAGCTCGGTTTGACCTAGAATTTCAGGGGCACCCTAGTTTGACCTAGCTTTGACCATAATTGTCCTCGTTGATAGTAAAAGTCAACGTTTGACCTAGTTTTGACCTAGAGTTGACTTTTTGGACCCTGGGTTGACTTTTTGACCCAAATTTCACCGGTTTGACCCGTTCGACCTAGAATAGCCCTAAAAGCCTATTTTTAATTATTTTATATCAGTTTAAATACTTAGAACCCTGTTTAATTCTGCTTTTTGCATTAGGTCCTTACGACACCGGTCCGAATCTCGATCCTCATCAGTTGCTCAGGACATCAGGCGAGTACCTACCTCTGATAGTTTCCATTTAATGATAGCGTTTATATCACCTGTTCTAGAACTGTAATACTTGATTCTGACACATTGTTACACGAGCTGGTACTAGTGGATCCCGTCATGAGATGCTATCCCCCTTACCGTGTTCAGCGGGTACTCTATCACGTGTATTTCATCATGTGCTTCGGGTATTGATTCTCATGTGCTATCATGTGCTTCTTGTGCTCTCGCCTTCGTGTGCGCGAGCTATTATCATGTACGTAGCGTGTTGTGGTTGGATCCAATGGTATTAGTGGGGGAGGGGAGTAGGAGTTGGTTATGTGATCAAAGCCAAACAATATTCATGTGTATTTCGGTTATGCAACTCACGCATAACGGAGTTATCGTAGTATTTTTTATGTGCAACCTAAGCCGATCACATAACGAACTTGTGCTCAAGGCACTTAGCTAGTATTCATGTTTCTCACCTGCAGTTACTTTTCCACTACTTGTATTGTTCTCCAGTTATATTGCAGCTACTTATTGTGCTCCAGCATATATTTATTTCCTGTGCATCTTGTATACTTTTCTATTGCTCGTCATATACACCTTACCATGTATTTGGAGTTTCTTTCAGAGTTATGTACTTTGCTCCAGTTCTGACTGGGCATATTTTTTCCAGAGGATCCTGAGGACTATTGCCCGACGTTCTACGGGCCGGGTGTTGACGACTGTTGTGACCCCGAGATCGAGGAGGAGTGCGCCGAGGAGACGCCATTAGCGCCCTTGTTAGCTAGGTGGGTTTTCTGGGATGTTTCCAGTTGTTATTTTTGGATGATTGTACTTATTCTTTTGATGCTGTGAGATATTGTAGCTATTTTGGACTTGGATTGTATTATTTTGGATATTGTCTTGCTCTCTTGGTTCTGTTTCTTTGTTGATATCATATCGTGCTTATATTCTTCCCCTAGATTTTGTGATTGAGAGTTCATATATATATTGCGTGGTTGCCCTCCTTTTGGAGAGGATTATTGATATATATATATATATTGCGTGGTTGCCCTCCTTTTGGAGAGGTCATGGCCGATTTTTCTGTGAGTTATATAGATAGTTGGTGGACCTAGAACGGACCTTTACAGCGTTCTACCGCCGATTCTGTGGAGTAGGCTGGACGTACCCATGGCTCATGCCCGATTTTCGGGTGCGGGTCGTGACAAAATACTAATCCATTAATGATCTTATTCTTTAATTCATTTTTTCACAAAATACTCAACAATGCAATACTTATAGAATCTTCAAATGCGACATTCATAATATAAATTTTTAAATTCATATTTTGTAATCAAATAAATATAATGATAATCTCCTTAATTTCTTGAATTTTTAATGATAATTTTAATAATATTTCAATCAATCATCAATTCTATCATATTAAATTCTTATCTCTTTATTTAAATTAATGATTATCCTCAAAATTTAAGTATCTTGTCTCTCTTGTCAAGTCATAACAACTTCCTAAATTCTTTCACTACGGTCAACTCTCAACAATCAACGTCTAAGAGAATCCTACCTATAGTCATATAATACGCAATATAACATGCATTCTAGATAAAATATGGATCCTGTCTCATTCGTTGTCTCGCAGTACATTTTTTTTTTATCCGATACGGCTCACGACCAACAAAAATCCCGGCCCACTCGCCACGGTCCACTCGTTGCTTCAAGTAAACCACTCGATGCTATCTCGCAATCGATTAGTCTTGCTTCGTCTATTGCGCAATCTAGATGAAATATACATGGTCATAGTCTGTTTTTGTCATGGTATTGTAGTCTCTGTCGAGGGGTACTACTAACTACATTCTAGCAAAAGAATTATTGAGGAAAGTTATGATACTAGAAAATTTATTAATCCAATAGACAAAAAGGAACAGAAGAAAAGAACAGAACATAGCCTTCTAATCCCATTACTCGGATATCTACAACCTCTATCATATACTTAACTCTGGCATATTTATTTATAAATTCCTGTCCCTATGCACTGTTACCCATATCAACTAATCACTAGTCCACAAGATATCCATGGATACATCTATATTACACACATCTGTCTATTGATACCAAAATCTGATACCAAGGACCTCTTAACATAATTATCGATCAAATGATGCATGTAAAGTTAGATACCTCTATCTCTTTAGGTACCACAGTTCTACAACAAGTACACCCACTGTTAGTTCTCTTTCCTACTATAATTGTTCATACTAGTTGTTCTTATCATTCAAGTGCACACCAAGTGCAACACACCATACTAAGTACTTCTCTCTCTAATACAACTCTAGATGGATACCCAAGTCAGTTTACAGTGTCATCTCAATCATGCTCAAGTCAACAGATCCTTACACATGCCCTTTATCCACTCATATACTATTATACATTTCTTACACACAATAAAATTTTATCCTCAAAATAAAACACTCAAAATTTAACTTCGTGAACAATAAAATGCATTACTTTCCTTAAAAGTCAAATATTCAAATATCAAAATAAAATTTTAATCACTTCCAAAAATCTTTATAGCTTTGACTATGTTTATTGAATCAAAATTTTGAATCCTCAAATATTTTTATAACATAAAATCTCAACTCCTTAAAATTCTTAAAAATTGTAATTCATTTCCACTCTTCAAATTATAAATTTAAATCCACAAGTATACATATAAATACTCACAGTCTCTAATACTCAAGGTGCACACAAATACACCAATTATCTACAACCTCAACTGTGTATCAAAATTTATACTACCCGGATTACTTGTACTATTACTCCCAATAATTAAAGTTATCATCACACGTATTTTCTTCCATGATTTTCAATCTATATCAACTGGTACACCAATCTAATTATCATCACACGAAGTACTTACTGTTACTAGCATAATTCTCAATAGTTCCTTGATATAAAAACATTAGCACTATTGGTATGGTAACACTAGCTTCATTATTGGATCATCTCATCAAACTTATTAGAACTCACGATTACTTATACCTTCTATAACACCCATGTTTCCTTTACTCTCATAGGCAAGTATATGGTTCCTCATCTTGATTGATTTATATGTATTTCTCTTTAATCTTTTACAGCCTGTTAAACTAATCTGTGATATGCTTCACAACTTTTATTACCAATCCTGATATTTCTCTACTCATGACATCTCATTAAAATCCTTTATGCATATACATTTCTTTACTTTTAACACACCCAAGTATCAATCATCAAATTAAACATTATGCTCCATTAATCTTTAATACAATTCTTTGATACTTAATTGTTTACATAGATCATCCAATTACATAAATTTATGACTAGCCAGGACGGGTATGCTGGCTCTGATACTAACTCTTGGAATTATCACTGATACTCTATACTCTCCTTCTACTTATAGTACTATAATGACACATATCCTAGAGCTATTGCGACAAGGTACTATGCTATGGGTTAACTCTAGATTAATGCCTACTGCTCACATGTCCAACTAAGAAACACTTACAACGAACAGGTCACACTCAGTCAACACTAATACAAGACACAAACATAATTTACAAGTCACTAATTATCATACTTAATAAGGAATCCTCAAAGAATAGAAGCTCAAAAAGGAACTGGATTGAGGACTGAAGGTATTTCTACTGCTAGTAAAGAAAAGAAGCGATGGAACAAGGTCCTGTAATAACAAAAATAGATAAGTATGGAGATGAGACTTTAAGAACCAATTTAAGATACAACCTGATAATCATACAGGTCTGTCCGAAATCATGACACTCAGAATCCTTGCCACACTAGTAAGCATAGATACGATAAACAACAGGATCCGTAACTAAGGTATGCAACTCTATAATCATGTCATCTAGAATCCTCGCTATGCCAACCGGTATGGCTATAAGAGACTCTAAATTTCATAACTTAAGTATGTACATCCAAGTCAGGTTCCTATGTTCTCGTCACGACAGCTAGTATGGCTGCGATAAACTCTAGGTTCCATAACTAAAGTAGACATTTTACCTTTGTCACTGTCCTCATCAATATATGCCATCAGATGATACCATAAATTTTAGCCCGTAAAATTTATCTCGATATGAAATCAACTCAACAACGATACCAAGAATTATGTTTTAATAACTGGTCAACAAGAATCGAGTTCATTAACAATAAATAAGAGTGGACGGAAACAAGAAAAAAGATTTAAATTGGAAATTGTAATAAGATTCTCAAGGGGTCATCCCAGGAATCTCTTAAGATTTTTTTTTGTGATTGAGTATCCTCTCTCTTCCTAGTATCCTATGTCCTATATTCTATAGCAGGCACGCAGTAGTACAACTAAGACGTCCTACTACCACGATATTGCACCACTTGTGAAGTCTGACCCTCATGGGCTACCACTAAAAATGTGTCACAACCTGCACCCGAAATTGGGGCACGAGTACGTGGGTACGTCCCGCCTACGCCGTATCATCGGCGGTAGAACACTGTCTAGGTCAAAGCACTATCTAAACAATCTCGCACGAGTATCCAACTCCATAAGGAGACACGAATATCATAATATAATATGAATAGTATACTCAATCACATAACTACAACCCGATAAGATATCGAAGAATAAAATAAAATACAACACAAGTCTAAATAGAAATAATCTAACTCAATAATAAATTCAAGTCTCAATAAAGTATGCTGGAGACAAATCCGGTACCAATAGACTGCTAAAAGAACTAACTAGATAACTAGTAATCCCGGCTAAACCTTTCGGAATTACAACTGAACTACCAATATCCATGTCTGCAGCTAATCTCCCTGTAGTCTATAAAATATCGGACACCAGTCCTCTAAGACATAGTCTGGAAAAATATTTCCAGTCAGGAAGAAGAAAAGTATATCTCAAATAACAGTTCCATTTAACTGATAAGGACTATAAAACAATAAATAGATGATGCTATATACTGAGATAAGGTAATAAGGAAATGCAATGATAATATAAAGAGACAGGCAATATAAGCAATATGGTACAGTCAGTGCATATATGAAATAAAGAGAAAGAGCTACAATATCATATACAGGTGATGTAGTATATAAAAATAAAATGAAGAACTGTAACTATTCTTAGTGTTTGAAATATCGGTCTATCATGTGATTGGCTTGGGACAAGATCAGGCTTGTTATATATGATTAGCTATGATTCATGTAAGGTCAGGCTAACCATTTGGTTAGCTATAATGTAAGTAATGGTCCCGCTAATCATATATAACAGGCTATGATGCATGTAATGGTCAGGCTGTACCCGACGTGAGGTGTGGGGTAAGCTATGATGCATGTAGAGTTGGGTATGATCACATAATCTACTAATATTTCCTCCGCCCCTAACTAGTACAGTGGATCCAACCTTGACACGTTACCATACACAATAAATGTCCAATATATCATGTACGATATCTAATATCAATGTTGTGTACAATATCAATACGATAATCAATGTAACATCTCATGACTGCAGATCCAATCTATATACTAGTCCGTGTAGCATAGTATCAAGAATCAGATGTAATATTTTTAGATACTGAAATTATAGATATTATCAAATAATTAGAAATTATTAGAGAATATACTCGCCTTGGGTCCTTAGCTGGTAATACCAATATCCTGTTCTAGAGTATCGTCTGAAAGATCCAACAGTCCTATTGATATATCATAAAATATAATATTGCATCAGATATTACACTAATCACACAATCATAAATACTCTGAACTTGGGGCCACGCTAGGTATGACTCTAGTCAACTAAGGTCAAGTGTGCGTCAAATTGTACGGGTGTCATGTCTGCAATTGCTGTGCAATAAGATAGTCAATGATACAGGTCTTGCCAGTATGTCAGTGTACGTATGGCGGTCTTCTAACATTTACAGGACCTCATGTCAAGATAGCTACGGGGTAGTCGTAATTATATTAGGGTCATCTAGTACGCGGGCATATAATACCTATTATTATTAACTAGCAATAATACTTACAATATATATATACCAAATTAAATACATATATAATATATACGTATACCAATTAATTATATTATAATATATGTATATACACAAATGAATTCATACTAGGTATATATATATATTAAACATACTAATTAATAATATTCATATACTAAATCGAATAATATACAATACGTATACATTTGTATATATATATATTATTTGAGAAATATGCTATATATATATGTACCTATATATATATATATATATATATATATATATATATATCAATACGTATGCTAATACGTACATACCTTCACCCACATACCATACAAGCATATACTAAAAGAGAGAGAGAGAGAGAGAGAGGAGGAATAAGAGGCTCACATAGGCTTCAGCTCGAGGGAATGTGGTATCCAGTCGATGTGGAGGAACGTAGGAGCTCCAGCTCTTTTGTGGTTCTAAGTGGCCAGATTAATAGACCGGACGGCCAGGCAAGGTAGAGGCGACGATGGCGTCGATATTGGCGATGGCGTAGATGATAATAATGACGATGATGATGATGGTGAATGGTGATGACGATGATGAGGGTAATGGTTATGATGTTGATGATCATCATAGTGAAGATGGGGATGTTGATCATGGCGATGAACAGGTGGTGATGATAGTGAACAGGGATGACCGAAGGTGACTGTCGCGGGTTGCACAACGTCGGGCTCCGGTGGCTTAGCCATGGAAAAGATGAATAGGTGGTCGAGGGAAAGAGGGAACTCGGCCAGGTGATTAGGCGACGAGACATCGTGGAGATGCAACGAGGCTCGATCCAGGCGATGTTGACTGAAGGGGAGGACGATGATCCGGTCGACACAATGGGTCAAGATCTGCTTCGGCGAGGCGGATGAGAGAGCAGTGAGGAGATGGCCGCGGGCTCAGAGTCGAGGTGACAACAGCTCAGGCGGAGACGTCGGTGCAGCGAGGGGATGGCTCAGATGGTGCTCGTTGAGTTGGCGAGGTGGTTGAGGGTGGAGCTGAACGGTGGGACGGTGGAGAACGATGTGGTAGAGGGATTTACAGCGGGGTAGTGCAGGAGTTGCAGCGAGGTGCTCATTGTCGGGTGAGGCTTCAAGCGGGGGAAGGCTCTCGGAGATGGAGGAGGACGGGTGTGCAGCGGGTGGTTGACTCGGCGTGGAGGGGGACTAAACTGATGATGGTGGTGGTGGCTCTAATGGTGGTGGTGGTGGCTCTAATGGTTGTGGTGGTTCTAATGGTGGTGGTGGTACCGGTGGAGACTGGAGGCTTGGAGCTCGGGAAGAACAGTAAAGGAAGGTCGACGTAGTGGTGACTGTAGCTTGGCCGGAGAAGGAGGTTCGGGTGAAGGAATTTGTTTTAAACCAAAAAATATATGTGAAGAGGAAGAAGAAGAAGGAAGAAGAAGAGAAAAAAAGAAGAAGAAGAGAAAGGAAAAATTTTCCTACGTTGGGAGAAGAGGGAGGAAAGAGAGAGGTGGGGGCTTTCCTAGGTTTGGAGATTAGGGCATGCTTGGGAAGAGTGCATTGGAGAGATATTTTATAGGAAAGGGTAATGTAGAGTGTGTGGTGATGATGAGCCCCATTTTGAATGGGTGGCTCAGATTTGACATGAGAAAATTGGGTTCACATAATGTAGAGAGTGGGATGAGGTTTGAACCGGTCATGGGTTGAGGGCTTCTCCATTTGATTTGAACCAATGGGGTGTTGACACCTAATGCAACAATTGTAAATGAGCCCCCTTAAATTTGGGTATTTATACAGACACATAAAATGATAAAAAATTGGTAGGGGATTTGGTATTTGGTATTTTATAGGGTGAGGGGGTGTTGTGTGTTTGGTATGGGCTTAATTAATGGGGTACTTGGATTAAATTAGGTTAAAATAGGATTAATCAAAGTTGGTATCCCTAATTTAATTAGAAACAAATGCAAGCAGTATTTTAAAATTAATTAGAAATGCATGGAGGTAAAATTAAGTTGGGACACAAATATCATTAGTGAAGAAGACTCAGAACAGAATATTACCCTAATTTGGGTTGTATGAAAATAGGTCGAGATTGTGTCCAATTTCGATTGGAATGCACAACAATACAAAGTTGGATTTTATTTAGAAATTAAATAAACGTTCGCGACGAATATTGTGCGGCTAAAATAAAGCACAAGAGGACATAATTATGAGTTACAAAAAGGTCAGAATGGAAGGCGGGTACGTCTAGGACAAGTTTATGAAATTTGTTGGAAGACAAAGGATAGGGTAGCGCTCCAAATATCAGAGCAACGACAAGGCGCAACAATTAAATAAAATTACGATAATTAATTACAACCTCAAATAATTAAATTTGAAATAATACAAATAAATGCACAACCCTATAATTCGGTCAGGTATTCATCTAGTGAGCTTCTAGGTCAAGTCTACTAGCTCAAATATTAAGAACACTGTATATAATATATATATAAATACACATCTCATATAATTATTTAAATTAAATACACACAATATTAATAATATACAAAAAGTCAAAAATACTCCTGTTTTTTGAACGTGGTAGTGACAGCGTCGGTGGTTGAAACTGATGAAGGATTTTGATATCTTTTTGCAATATCATCCTGGGAAAGCAAATATAGTTGTTAATGCTTTGAGCAGGTATCCTGTCACTACCACATTTCCAGATAAGGGCATTTGTGTAATTTTACTATTTTGAATAATTATGTATTTAATTAATCTGCTGAGTTTTAAAACTATTTATATGTTGTTAGTTGTGTTTGGTTTAGGTCAAACCCTAAAACTCATTAGGACTATAACCCTAAGGACTAAACCCTAGTTTGAAACCCAAATTCTAGACAAACCCTAGAATTCTAACTTTAGGGTTGAACCTCAAACCCTAGAAAACCCTAACCTGAGCTAATAGAGTTCTGTATGACCTAACATGGGGGTTTAACCTAAACCTATGCATTAGAAACCCTAACCTAGCTTTTAATATAAAAGGGAGCCACCCTCAACCCTTTTCTCCTTCATGAAGAAAGGAAACCCTAGCCTCAATTAGAAAAACCACTTCCCTACCCCAAATTCGGAATCAAACCCTAGGATTCCATCTTCCTCCTCCAAAGAAAAGGGAAGCAAGGAGCTTGGGTCAAGGAACCTTGGGGAAGAAGAACTTTCATAGGGAAACCATCTCCCTATAGGTAAAACCCTATTTTTACTCAATTATATTCTATTTTCTGTTGATTATCGTCCATTAGGAAACCCCTTTTTGTGTAGATCCCGATTTCTAGGGATCCTACATGAAGACCTAGGAGGAATTAGGACTTGGGTGTACCTATGGGTGTTTTCCCTAATTTTTGGAACCCTAAACCTAGGGATTTTTGTGTAGACACGATTTTACCTCCAACATATGAGTTTAGATCTCGAATCTTAGGTTTTCGAATTTAGGATTCATGGGTACTTGTGTGAATCCGTTTTCTGCACTTCTTGTGTTTATAGAAATGCCCTTAAGGTTTTACCTATCTAATGTATTCGAATTTTTAGCATAGTTTGGCATACATCTTTATACATACATTATTGCATAGGTGTATAGATGTGTTTCGATAATTATATATATATGTACAGTCGGGCTGTGTTTTGTTATGCCTGTGTTTGTAGGTATTTAAATTCAGTTGAGAGTGTATCCCTGAGTTCAGTGGGTGTTTATTCTTAGAAATCTGTGTGTGCCGTATGTGTGAGGTTCTGTGAAGTCGGGTTGTGTGCATTGAAGGATTTTGTGCTATCGGGTTATGTCAATAACTTGTGTGGGTTAGTGTGTGCAGATTTCTTGTGTATGTGTTGGGCAGTTTTCTTATGTATCAGTAACTAGTTTGTGGTGTCTGTGTCTTAGAGTATGTGTCGGGTTATGATCAAATAATCTGAGATATATAGTTCAGTTCCTGTGTGTGTGGATGCTGAATTCAGTGAGTGAATTATCTCAGGTTCAATGTGGTTTCTGTGCAGTATAGGATTTAGATATCAGTGTGTTTACCTATATATATGAGTGTGAGAGAGGAAATGTTGTGTGAGTGGGTGCCTGTGTACCCAGATCAGGGAATGCACATGTGTACACAGGTGTGTGTGTCCCTGTGATAAACATCAGTGTCTCTACCTGTGTTTAAACCTGTGTCTCAGTTAGTAATACCTATGTATCTGTGAATAATGTGTGAGTGTGTGAACATGTGCTTATATGTGAATTATCTGAGTGTGAGGGTGTAGTTCAGTAGCAGAGCATCAGTGAGTGTGCAGTAAATTAGGGTTGGGTGATTGAGGGTAAAATTCTGAGAGAAGGGAGAGAGAGCAGTGAACTCAACCTTGTGTTGTGTATCAGTTTATGAGTGTCAGTTAGCCCCAGGTTCAACAGTGTGTGAGTGAGGTGTATTTGGTTTCAGTAGTTCTCAGGTAGCAGTATTTGGAAGAAAGGGGGAGGGGGAATTAGTGTTATCAGTTAGGTGAGCAGTGTGTGTGATAGTGTATGAGATACCTAGGTGTCTATGTGCCAGTGTGTCTGTGCCAATGGAGTATCAATACCTGTGTCAGTTGTGTGTATCCTAGAACCCAGCATCTTGAGTATCAGTAGTTTAGTGTATTAGTCAGTGTTAAGGGTGAAGTGTGAGTAGTGCTCTAAGGTAACAGTGGATACCTAAGTAAGATACAAGGGTATGGGTAATGTATTTAATTGCCAAGGTTTTGAGAACTAGCATAGGTATATGAGTTAATATACATGTATGATATAAATAGCTAGTATAAGACTAATACTAACTCGTATATACTAATTACCTTAGTATCAATGACAATTATAGTTAATATGACTAGTATGGTTAAGTATGGCATAAACAGCTCACCAAAGACTTAGAAATGGCCTACCACCCTCATTTCAACTTAGCTAATTACTTTTATCATTCCAAACACCATTTAAAACTGATATCTTATATATAGGTCATTGTGATCCCACTTTGGACATCGATCCTCACCCTTTGCTCAGGACCACAGGCGAGTACATTCTCTGACAGTTTTTATTTTGTTGATTACTTCTATAATCTAGTTGTATTACATACTTGATTCCGACACTATGGATACACGGGTTAGCACCCTAGATCCCCATCATGAGGAGTCGTGATTGGAATCCATCGTGCTAGCTGGGGGATGGGGAACTATTAGTAGATTATGTGATCATATCCAAACATTTACATGCATCATAGCTCACCCCACTTCTCACGTCGGGTGCGACCTGACCATTTACATGCATCATAGCTGTTATATATGATTAGCCTGACCACTACATGCATCATAGCTAACCATATGGTTAGCCTGACCTACAAGAATCATAGCTAATCATATATAGCCAGCCTGATCTAGTCCCAAGCCGATCACATAATAAACTGATAATTCAAACACTTAGCTAGATGTCTATTCGTTATTTCAGATTCACTTGTTCTAGCATTCACTATTATTGTTCATTGCTAGATGCTCTATTGCCTATTTTATTTCTCCAGTACTTTATATTTCCAGTATTTATTCTCATCTTGTATTTCTTACACTGTTTATAATTTTTGTCAATTTAATGAAACTACTGTTAGTGCTTGTGCTTCGCTCCAATCCTGACTGGATAATATTTTTCAGAGGACCTGGAGAACTATTGCCCCACTCATTACGGCTCGGGAATAGAGGGAGATTTCACCCCAAAAATACCAGAGGAGTTGCCTAGCCTAGAGGAGATCTTACCTGCCTGTACTTAGATTACTTTTTCTGTATTTATTATTTTAGACTGAGACTGAGTTGTATTTATTATTTCGTGACTTTGTGAGGTCATCTAGACTCCGGACTTGTGTTGCACTCTTGTGATTGGTTTATATAGAACTCTTTTCCATTCTCTTCGTGCCATTATTTCTTATAGCTTGTGATTGAGTATATTTATAGATCTGTGGATTATTATCATTGTCCTCCGTACAGAGTTGAGACTATTGACAGGAGATATATTGTGTTGAGACCTAGACAGTATTCTACCGCCGATGCTGCGGCGTAGGCTGGACGTACCCACGACTCATGTCCAAATTTTGGGTGCGAGTCGTGACATATCCGGTAGCTATGTTCTTGACGCAGGATCGATATTTGTTGGAGAACTTGGAGAGCTTGGGCATTGAGGTGATTATTCCTGGTTATGCTATACAGATGTGGGAATTACAGATACACTCAGATTAGAAAGGATCAAGGCAGCATAGTATAAGGATATATCTCTAAGGAGTATCAGAGCTCAGGTGAGAGCAGGATTGGAAGATAATTTCACTATTACAGAGGATGGATCTTTGAGGCATGGAGTTAGATTGTGTGTCCCTAGTGGGGAGCTACGTGGGAAGGTACTGCAGGAAGTGCATCGCTCTCAGTATTCCATGCATCCAGGTGCTAATAAGATGAATCGAGATATGCGAGAGAGTGTGTGGTGGTATGGCATGAAGAGGAAAGTGACACAGTTTGTATCCAAATGCTTAGTGTGCCAGCAGGTGAAAGCTGAGAAGCAGAGGCCAGGAGGTTTACTTCAGCCATTACCCATTCCAGAGTTGAAGTGGGAGCATATTAGTATGGATTTTGTGTCCGGACTTCCACGATCTCCAGGAGGGAAAGACGCGATTTGGGTCATCGTTGATATGTTGACCAAGTCGGCCCACTTTTTGCCTTTCAAGGTGGGTTTGTCTACGGAGAAGCTGGCAGAGATATATATGAGGCAGATCGTTAGTATATAAGGCATTCCTATAAGCATAGTCTCAGATCGGGATAGTCATTTTACTTCTTATTTCATGAGGAGTTTGTGGGAGAGTTTGGACAATCAGCTCAAGTTCAGTACTGCATATCATCCCCAGACAGATGGGCAGTCATAGAGGACTATTCAGACTCTCAATGATATGTTGCGTACTTGTGTATTAGACTTTGGGGTTCTTGGGAGGACCATCTCTATTTGGTAGAGTTTGCTTACAACAACAGCTACCAGGCCAGTATAGAGATGTCACCTTTTGAAGCTCTGTATGGTCGGAGGTATCATACTCCTTTGTCTTAGGATAATATTGGAGAGAAAGTTTTGCTTGGGCCAGAGATGGTTGTGGATGCAGCAGAGAAAGTTCAGTTGATCAGAGACAGACTTCTAGTGGCGCAGAACAGACAACGGCATTGGGCTGATAGCCATCGCAGACCTTTGGAGTTCGAGGTATAGTTTAGATTTTTGTTTTTTGCTTGTTCTTGGTTGTTTATTATAGATTAAGTTCTTAAGGTGGTGTTTTGTTCTAGGTGGGTGGTTTGGTGTTTCTGAGGATTTCTCCGATACGAGGCACAATTAGCTTCGGTGGAGGCAGAAAGCTTAGTCCGCGATTCCTTGGACCTTTCACTATTCTAGAGAGGGTCGGTGCAGTTGCTTATTGACTAGACTTGCCACCTGCATTGGAGAGAGTGCACAATATATTTTATATGTCGTAGTTGAGACAATATATGGCAGATCCTAGTCATGTATTGGATCACTCGGAGATAGAGGTGGGCCCTACTCTTAGCTATCCCGAGTAGCCAAATGAGATTCTGGATCGGATAGAGAAGGTGCTGAGAAACCAGACTATTCATTTGGTCTATGTCGCATAGAGGCAACACTCTCTGGGGGAGTCTACCTAGGAGAGAAGGGATGAAATGCGGAAGCGTTATCCATATTTTTTTGTACCTTGAGGTATATTATTTCCTAGTTATGTTCTGTTCATTATTATGTTCTGTCATAGTTAGTTAGGGTTCTTTAGTTCTGTTCTGTTATTTTCAGGGGGTAGTTTTTGTTTTTGAATTTTGAGAAAAAAATTATTTTAAGGAGGATAGACATGTCACTACCATATTTTCTAGGAAAGGGTATTTTAGTAATTTCATATTTAATTAAATATTGTGCTTGATAAATAATTATTTGTGGTATTATTTAATTGTTATTAGATGTTAGTTATTTAATTTGGACTTGTGTTAGTAGACCTAACTAGTTTAGTTTGGACCCATGGACCAACATGAATTAATTGGTTAGAACTTAGCCCATTTAGAAAGTCCATTGTTAAGGAGATAGATTAAATTTATTAAATTATTAGACTAGAAGCTCATTTCCTTAATTATTCAGGGGTATAATGGACATTATATGATAACTTGAGGGAGAGAAAAGGGGTCGGCCTATTTAAAAAGAGGGGAAAATTTCTTTCCTCTTTCTACTCCAAATCTAGATCTAGAATTTTCTACTACCAAATTTTCTTCATTCCTATTTCATTTCTCTACCAAATTTTATTCCAATTCCTTCCCAAATCACTATTAGAGACTTGAGAATCAAGGATCTAGAAGGAGGAAGTAAGGATCTACAAAGAGGAGAAAGGATCTACAAGTTGGAGGCAATTTCATCTCAATTGGAGGTTTCATTGGGAATCCATTTTCCAATAGGTTTAATTCAGTTTTTCCCCTTAAATTAAGTTATAAATATGAGTTTTAACTATGAAAAATTAACCCATATGCATAGGCTACTCACAGACTTTGGTTTTGTGTTCATAGGAGGCCTATTGAGAAAGTTATGGTGCTTTTTATGTCAATTTTGGGGGAATTCCGATATTAATATTTATTGTGTGTGTCAATTGATCCTATAAATCAATTTGACATATGTTTATGTGTTTGGGGCTAGCGTCATATCCATAATTGGGTACATGTAGGTCGTATTCCAACAATTTGGTGATACGTGATGTTTTGGGATTTTTCCTCAGACACGGGACTTTGTACATGTCATATTTTGACACGAACACGTATATCTATATTTAATACTTCGTATTGTTCATAAATAATATATGACTTATTTGTGTCCTTCGGGGTGCAATTGGATGTGTGGTGGACTCGTGTCACATGCATTTCCTAGATCTAGTGGGATACGGTGTGATACTCTCCATATGTTGTATAATTATATGTAGATCTAATTCTTGTACTCTTAATTCATGTAGATTATAATTATGCATATATATAGATATTATATATATTATAGTATATATAATTATGTTCTTGTATCATAAATCTATGTCTTATATATGTACTAAGAAAATATATATATATTATATAGCCTTTCTTCTATATGCATTAATATATATGTTATAATATATAGTATGGAAATATATGTATATATTTTTATAAAATATATATGTATGTTTAATTGGGTAATTATATTATATATAGTTGTCATATAATTATTTATATATATGTATAGATGTATAAATATAATATATTTATGTATGTGTGTGTTTAGGCTATGTCATAATATATACATATTAATAGGGGGTATTTATAGTTTATTTGGTATTTGTATATATATATATATATATATATATATATATATATATATATATATATATATATATTTATTATAGGTTTTATATATATATATATGTTATATATATATATAATAAATATATATATATAAATATATATATATACATATATATATATATATATTTTTATGCTTTTAGCGACAAAGAGTTGGCGACAGCAACCGCTGTCATTAATTAGCGACAGCAGCAGCGGGAAAAAGGCAACAGCAGCGAAAGTTAATAGGTGACGGTTGCAAACCGTCACTTTTTACATCAACAACAGTGCAGGAATCAGCAATAGCAATGACAGCAGCTTTAGCGATAGGCAGAAACTTTTACTAATGAGCAGCGTATCAGAATATCAGTTTTAGCACAGTTTTTAGTGATGGTTGGCAGATTTTATATATTTATGTGATTATATACTTATATATATATATATATATATTAATATTAATATTGATATAATATATTATTAATTGCTAAATTCTTTATATGTATAATATTTAGTATATATATATTATATGGAAAAAAGGGATATGAGCCATAGGCTCATATTCCTACATGAGACAATGCACATATGGACCAATAGGAATGAAGTGTACTAATGCACATGGGTGCACATGGGATATATAAATCCATTCCTATTGGTCCATATGTGCATGGCTCATATAGGAATATGAGCCTATGGCTCATATCCCGTTTACCCATATTATATATATATAAGGGTAATTAATATAACAAGGTATTGGGTATTACCTTGAGGAAACCAAGGTAGTGGGGGATATCCAAGATATTGGGTTTGGGTATCAAATTTGTGATTATTGTTGAGATACCAAGTTGGTTCAAAACTACGGTACCTATTTAATGTTGTAATTATGATTCTATATTATTATAAATGATTGTTTGATAATTATTTTGTGATGTTTTACCTTGGAAATTACGTATCAGGAGATACGGTATCCTAACTTTTAAGATGTGGTTTCTATGTCTTAGACTTTAGTATCTTGACACAATATTTTTTGTGTTAGACTTATGCAACCTAGAAGCAGATAGTTGACCATAGTTGACTTTTGAATTAGAATTGACTTGTTAACCTAGAAGTTGACTAGTTTAACTTTTTATCTTTTTGAAATCGTGTATTGATGTTGTATTCCATATCTAGGTCTTTGAGGTACCGTGTCAAACATTTGTGAGACTATTCTTTGGACTTCAAGCGAGTATATTCTCTGATAGTTTCTTATTTATGATATCCTCTATGTTTATTGTATCTAGTGTAGATATCCATATTCTTTTGACACTATGGTTACATAGATTGGTATATTCGTATCTCGTCATGAGATGTTATTCCTTGGTATATGGTTTATATGGTGCAAATATTATTTTATTTGTTATCTTGTACATGTACAAACACTGATTCTCGGGAAGACTAGCTATCTTCTTGGGGAATCTCATGCCATAGCTTACCGTGATTGGATCTATTATACCAGTCGAGGATGGGGAGTATTATTATAGATAAGTGATCAATACCCCTATTGTATCAAGTACTGATTATTGAATAGTGTTGATCATACACCGCACGTATAATTAGCCAGGCCGTATTGCATCTTGCCCAAGCCGATCACATGTTAAGCTAGTACTCACAAACTTAGTCATTAGCATTCTTATTCATTGGCATATTATTCATTATTGTATTTATTCCAGTATTTCTTTATTGTATATATCTCTCGTATCTATTGTCACGCCCTGAGGCGTCCCCCGAGTCGTGACCGCCTTGCGGGCCTGGAGTTGCGCCCGCACAAGGCTTTAATGATTTGCATAGCAAGCACATACTCAGAGTACGCAGATAAATTGAAACACAGATTTGAAACATAGAAAAGTTCTCTTTATTGATAATGAACATCTATTACAAACTCTTGAACGAGTTAGCTAATATGCCGAACGGCTTACAAAAGGGTTGACTCAAAATGAGATAGCAGTCCTGTACATTACATCCTTTTATAAACTCAAAACGATAAAGACCTCCAGGCTGGAGGATCGCTTTGCCACGGAGCTGCATTTGTGTATGAAGAGTTGCAGCTTCGGACTTCAGAAGGCTTCGAGGCGCGATGAAGATGCACTAACAGCTGGACTGGATCGGGAAGACGACTTCGGCTCCTCGCTCGGTTTGCCTTGGTACGGAGAACCTGTTTCAACGAGGGTCAGCATATCGAAACATGCTGGTGAAGGCGAGCTAGCCTGACTATACCAATCAACACGTTGTTTAGTGAAGCATGCATATTTGGTTGGTTTCTATCTTGCCTTAGTTCATTTACAAGTAAGCAGCATATTGAATATACTGAAATGAACTAGCCACCGTTCGGTGGATTTTACCTGACCGTCTGAATTACCTGCACAATACTTACCATGCCTTCCCTGCCACGGAGACACAAGTTAGTATGCAACAGGTTTAAATATACACGATGATCACTGGCATGATTGCCATTTGGGACGGTAGTCTTTGACGAGAATGGTTTGCAACGTAAGTACAAGAGGTGCTGCAAGCCATTTCCGCCGAACAAGAGACTAGAACAATATGTCTCGCCCGGACCGGATCGATGCCAGTGCCCCAGCATCGTCCGCGAGACGTTTACCCTGTGCACTGGTTGTCCATGATCGAACAATATACAAGTAACAAGTTTGTGTTTGAGGCAACAAGAGTACAAGACAAGCAGTTTATGATCCATTCCCAAACGAACAAGCACGTAGTTAAGTATCCGTTCATGAAATTATTGACAAGCATATGAACCAAGTCTATTCTCTTTTATCTTGGTTTCTTTTATTATTACTTGGTATCGTTTGATCGGGCAAAGGAGAGTTCAAGCTTTTAGGGTGTGAAGCTTGGAAGCAGGGCTAGCTAATCGGGTTGGTAGCCACTCACTTAGATTTTGGAAAGAAGAAGGAAAGAGGCGCTTCACGACTCCGCTCGCAAGCCGCCTACTGCTCGTTCACCTGCACACGAACAGCTCGATTAATACTTCTTCCTCTCTTTCCAATCTCGGAATAGAAGTGCAAGTCAATGAACGAAAACAATGAAACCATCGAAACCGTTCAAGGAAAACAAGCAAATCCCAAAACCAACTCAAAGCACTAAAGCAACAAGCGACATCGAAAACCGAGGCAATAAAAGATAGCAGCGGAGAGGTCCCTCCTGACTCTGCCGCTAAGCCGATCCTTGGGGCGCAGTCCACTGAATATGGGAATCGATTCCGAAGAAACAAATCCATAACGAGGACGAGTTCTTAATTCAATCTATCCCGATCGAACGATACCGTCTTGTGTTTCTTAGCCGCGCTCTCCGCATCGGGAGAACGGGGCGTTACATCCTACCCAACTAATTGGAAGTTTCGTCCCGAAACTTAGGGTAGAACTTACCGTTAGGGATTGTTTCGTTGGGGGCGATCATGACTCAAGGAACAAGTACGAACAGAATGGTCTGATCCGCCACAGGCCAGGCATAACCCAAGTTTCATACGATATTTGTCGATTGAATGCCCCGACTTTTTGCAGAATTTACAGTAGGGCATTGTGTTCGCTTTGTGTGAACCGCCGTCGTTTTGACGCTTTGCTGCGTTGTTTCCTCTCTCGTTGCTTTGGCGTTTGTGACTGGATGTATGCACAACGCCGGCAGGAACGTGAGGATAGTGTGGTTCGAGCGGCAGGGCGTGATTCATGACTTCATGCATTGTACGATACTGAGGAACGGCTACGTGCGAATGAATGACAGGGCGTAGTCCACCTTCAAACCTTCTAGCTCGACTCGCTGCATCAGGTAAATAGGCCCTAGCGAATTTGGAGAGTCGGTTGAACTCGGCGGAGTACTCTTTAACTGTCATGCAGCCTTGCCGCAGCTGCACGAACTCGTTCTCCATTTGATGTTGGACTGGAGGGGGTACATACTCCTCTTCGAATGCGGCACGAAAAGTCATCCACGAGATTGCCTCCTCTCCGTGATCAAATTGGAGAGATCGTCGATGTACGTCCCACCAGTCGTGCGCGTTGAGGCGGAGCTGTAATTGCGCGCAGGCGACGCGCTTATCTTCGGGGACCTCTAGCAGAGCGAAGTGATCTTCAAGTTCGGCCAACCAATCTAGAGCTACGACTGGGTCCTCAGTCCCGTTGAATGGGGTGTTGCAGACCTTCTTGAAGTGGCCAAAGTCGAAGGCAGTCACGTCCCTCGCTCTTGGAATTTGCGGTGTCTCTACTTCAAGCATGGGCTGCTCCACCGGAATCGTTGTTGTTGCGGCGGAATGGTTGGCAGCCAAAGTCTGAACGATCTGATGCAGGGTATCTACCTGCTTCTGTTGGACTGAGAATCGTGCTTCTATATTGTCTTGAAACTTGAGCTGACTCTCTTCCGCTCGCTTCTCGGCCCGTTCATGGCGAGCCTCGTCCCTTTGTTGGTTTTCCCCCAACATTCGCAATATTTGCTGAACGGGATCGATGCTTGGCGTGGCTCGCTGGCTTTCTGAACTTTCCGAAGTGCCCGAACTACTTCCTTGGCGTTGCATTTCGTCCGGGACTTGCGCTGCAGATTGTGCAGGATTCATTCCTTCAAAAGAAGGTAAATTACATTAGGATCATAATGTATTATGGACTTATTGCATGAACGTATCTCATTTTGGCCTAGCGAGTTCAAGAGTTCGCACAGGAATTTTTGATCGTTAAAGGAACTTTTCCAGCACGAAGTCTAAGGAACTTTGAATCTGTGCTCTGATACCACTATGTCACGCCCTGAGGCGTCCCCCGAGTCGTGACCGCCGTGCGGGCCTGGAGTTGCGCCCGCACAAGGCTTTAATGATTTGCATAGCAAGCACATACTCAGAGTACGCAGATAAATTGAAACACAGATTTGAAACATAGAAAAGTTCTCTTTATTGATAATGAACATCTATTACAAACTCTTGAACGAGTTAGCTAATATGCCGAACGGCTTACAAAAGGGTTGACTCAAAATGAGATAGCAGTCCTGTATATTACATCCTTTTATAAACTCAAAACGATAAAGACCTCCAGGCTGGAGGATCGCTTTGCCACGGAGCTGCATTTGTGTATGAAGAGTTGCAGCTTCGGACTTCAGAAGGCTTCGAGGCGCGGTGAAGATGCGCTAACAGCTGGACTGGATCGGGAAGACGACTTCGGCTCCTCGCTCGGTTCGCCTTGGTGCGGAGAACCTGTTTCAACGAGGGTCAGCATATCGAAACATGCTGGTGAAGGCGAGCTAGCCTGACTATACCAATCAACACGTTGTTTAGTGAAGCATGCATATTTGGTTGGTTTCTATCTTGCCTTAGTTCATTTACAAGTAAGCAGCATATTGAATTTACTGAAATGAACTAGCCACCGTTCGGTAGATTTTACCTGACTGTCTGAATTACCTGCACAATACTTACCATGCCTTTCCTGCCACGGAGACACAAGTTAGTATACAACAGGTTTAAATATACACGATGATCACTGGCATGGTTGCCATTTGGGACGGTAGTCTTTGACGAGAATGGTTTGCAACGTAAGTACAAGAGGTGCTGCAAGCCATTTCCGCCGAACAAGAGACTAGAACAATATGTCTCGCCCGGACCGGATCGATGCCAGTGCCCCAGCATCGTCCGCGAGACGTTTACCCTGTGCACTGGTTGTCCATGATCGAATAATATACAAGTAACAAGTTTGTGTTTGAGGCAACAAGAGTACAAGACAAGCAGTTTATGATCCATTCCCAAACGAACAAGCACGCAGTTAAGTATCCGTTCATGAAATTATTGACAAGCATATGAACCAAGTCTATTCTCTTTTATCTTGGTTTCTTTTATTATTACTTGGTATCGTTTGATCGGGCAAAGGATAGTTCAAGCTTTTAGGGTGTGAAGCTTGGAAGCAGGGCTAGCTAATCGGGTTGGTAGCCACTCACTTAGATTTTGGAAAGAAGAAGGAAAGAGGCGCTTCACGACTCCGCTCGCAAGCCGCCTACTGCTCGTTCACCTGCACACGAACAGCTCGATTAATACTTCTTCCTCTCTTTCCAATCTCGGAATAGAAGTGCAAGTCAATGAACGAAAACAATAAAACCATCGAAACCGTTCAAGGAAAACAAGCAAATCCCAAAACCAACTCAAAGCACGAAAGCAACAAGCGACATCGAAAACTGAGGCAATAAAAGATAGCAGCGGAGAGGTCCCTCCTGACTCTGCTGCTAAGCCGATCCTTGGGGCGCAGTCCACTGAATATGGGAATCGATTCCGAAGAAACAAATCCATAACGAGGACGAGTTCTTAATTCAATATATCCCGATCGAACGATACCGTCTTGTGTTTCTTAGCCGCGCTCTCCGCATCGGGAGAACGGGGCGTTACATCTATTGTGCATCTTGTATATTTATATCTATTTAATGCTACATAGTTTTTATCATTGATTAGAACTGCTGTTAGAGATGTACTATGCTCCTTTTCTGACTGGATATATTTTTTTAGATGACACTGAGGAGTGGTACCCTATTTATTATGGACCCCAGGATATTATGGGTTTAGAGTCTAAGATCCTGGCTCAGGAGGGACTTATCCCAACTGAGAAAGTTGACCCAGGAGTTGTAGCTTCTTAGTATTCTTTGTAATAGATTTGTCTCCAGCTTATTTTATTATTTTTTTAGACTCATTGATGTATTATTTAGACTCATGAGTTGTATTGTGACTATTCTATTCTTTATCTGATTCGTGTTCATTTTTATCTTAGTTCTGTGATTGAGTATATTATCATTATTGGTGGTTCAATATATTGTTAAATATATTATCCAGACAACGTTCTTCCGCTGATTCTGCGGCGTAGTCTGGGCGTTATTTCCGACTTATATCCTTACACCGGGTGCGGGTCATGACACCCATGTTAGAAACTTATATAAAACTTCCTTATGCGTCTAGCCGTTAATGGCAAATGGACATGGTCGGTCTCAAAAGTCTTCAGCTGACGATCCGAGGAAAGTTCTTGTACGAACCCCTAATCAGGGAGAAAATACAATACCTACGTACCTGTGCGCTCGGTCCACCCGTGCCCACAAAAAGTGTATAAAGGTAGAATAACCCTCGCTTGACTTTTACAACATAATTAATCACAAGCGCAAAATATGAAAAATAACTACGATCGGTAAAACGTCCTCTCCAGGGCATCATTGTGCCAAGATTATCATCAACTACTGCTGCAACAAAGTAGCAGCACCCATAAGTAGGCAATCAGCCTTCCAATGGCTATACCAGAAGAAACTTATCTAGCAACAACCCGGAGGTCAAGTGCAAGCGTTAGAGGGAGAGAAGGTGCCCTTTGTCGCATGTTACTCAGCTTGGACGATACCCTCTACTAAAGGAGGAAAGAAGGCCAATGCCTCCAGTCCGTCACTCTCGACCAACATGTTGAAAAGAAGACCACTAGGAGGGCCAGCAACATGACCCATGGAAGGCATTTTCTAGGGCCCTCACCTGAGGAAGAAGTTATCAGCCGCTGGGGATAGTTCTTTCTCAGAACCCCTAGGGGTTCCCGAAGTTGAGGGTAGTAAACCCCTGGACCTACACAACAATCCAGCGTTCCCGAGAGATGATGATTCTCAAGGAATAGATTCCAAAATCCTTAGGAGTATCTACTCTCGCAGAGATGACATATCCTCCTACTAATCTCAGGAGGACACAACTCTGCCAGTCTTTCTTGAAGATGACTTACTGCAAAGGTCCGAGACAGAGAGTGCGACATCTACTGCCCCATCCATCTCTCCCTACGTAAGGACAATATACATGGCATGAGATAACTATGATGCACCCAGTGACCGACAACGCCTGGAGGCTCTCGTGAACATAATGTAGACCATGAATGCATTGATGCAAGGCTTAACCCAAATAATATTGGAAATTAAGGCAAACTTGGCCTCTCAGCCGACGAGGACCTCTGCGCCAGTTAACATGGATTCTGGGACCAACGCGAATTCAAAAACAACTGCCCCACCTGTGGGTGACATTCCTCTCCAACCTGGTTCCTCAACCCCTTCAGCAGCAGACGAGGCTAAGGAAGCAATAAAAAAGGTCCGAGAACTCTGAGATCAACTAAACTCCATCGGTAATCAGAACTCACTCAGTGATCTCGGAATGTCATAACCCACACCCGATGTAGGGATGCAAGTCAGAAAAAATGTCCAGCCTATATCGCAGAATCGGTGGTAGAATATGGTTTGGGTAATCTATCTAGCAATGTAATAAACTACAATAATATCAATATACTCAATCACAGATCTAAGATAGAAATGAGCATGAATATGATAAAGAAAGAATAGTCACATACAACTCATGAGTCTAAAATAATAACATCAATGAGTCTGCAGAAACTAAACAAATAAGATGGAGACAAATCCAGTTCAAAGAATACTAAGAACCTACTAGTCCCGGGTCATCTGTCTCAGTTGGGATAAGTCCCTCCTGAGCCAGGGTCTCTGACTCTAAGCCCACAATATCCTGAGGTCCGTAATGTGTAGGGTACCACTTCTCAGTATCATATGGAAAAAATATATACAGTCAGAAAAGGAGCAGAGTACATCTCCAACAGTAGTTCTAATCAATGATAAAAACTATGTAACAGTAAATAGATATGAATATACAAGATACACAATAGATAAAAGAGATATATAATAGAGAAATACTAGAATGAATACAATAATGAATAATATGACAATGAATAAGAATACTAATGACAACGTGTGTGAGTACTAGATTTAATATGTCATCAGCTTGGGAACTTGCACAAGAAAACATGCACAAAAAATAATGGCCTGGTTAGCCATATGTGCGGTGTATGACCAATACTCACAGAAAAACAAGACTTACACAAGAAGGGTATGATCACATATCTACACTAAAATACTTTTCTACCCCTGGACTGGTATAGAGGATCCAACCATGGTATGCAATGGCACGAGATTCTCTAGGAAGGTAGCAAGTCTCCCCGAGAATCAGTGTTTGTACATGTACAAGATAATCAATAAAACAAGGCTTGCACAAGATACGCCATATATCAAGAAATAATATCTCATGATGAGATCCGAATATACCAATCCGTGTAGCCATCGTGTCAAAAAAATATGGATATCTATACTGGATACAATGAACATAGAGGATATCATAAATGAGAAACTATCAAAGAATGTACTCGCCTAAAATTTGGTGAATAGTCTTACAGATGTCTGATACGGTGCCTCGAAGACCTATATATGAAATATAACATCAATACAAGGTTTCAGAATAAAAATAAGTTAAACTAGTCAACATCTAGGTCAAAGAGCCATTTCTAAGTCAAAAAGTCAAACTAGGTTAACTCTAAGTCAAACCGGTCAAACTTGGTCAAACTACCTATTTCTAGGTTGTATGAGTCTATCACAATGATGTTGGGTTCATACTCTATGAATCTAGATTATACAAGCTACAACTTAGGATACTAGGATACCGTATCTCAGGATACGCAAGAAAAGATAAATACCACATATGTACATTAAAGCAATATTAAATAGATAAATCTTAATTTTAAATATTAAATGGATACCTTGGTTTTGAACCAACTTGGTATCGCACTTCTAACCCCATCTTGATACCCAACCCAATACCTTGGGTATCCCTAAATAACTTGATACTTACCTTGGTATCTCAAGGTAATGGACAAAACTTTATATATATACTAACTACCCATTAATAAGTATATGCCAAAAACTAACAACTAGAAATATAGTATACTAATGCATAATTACCAATTAGGAATTATATACATATATACCAATACCATATATATATATATATATATATATATATATATATATATATATATATATATATATATATATATATATCTATTATTTATAATAATACATAATTGTATCTACCCGCCAAACTGTCACCAAAATCGCTACTGCCGTTGCTGAAGCTGCTGTCGCTGAAGCCTCTGCTATTTTTGTTGCGGTGACTGTTGTTGTTGTCGCTGAAGCTACTGCTGCTGTTGCTGTATGCTACTATCGTTGCTATTGTCGCTAAATTTATTGTTGCTGCTATCGCTGAAGCCGCTGCTGCTGTTGCTATATGCTGTTGCTGCTGTCACTTAATCTACTGCTGCTCCCTCTCTCACTCTTAATAACATACACAAATGTATATATTAATATATATACTAACTACAACTATATATATATATATATATATATATATATATATATATATATATATATATATATATATATACTCCCTCTATATACATATATATATATATATATATATATATCCATAATAATACATATAGTATAACATACACATATTATAGTAACACACGCACACACATATATATATATAGTTGTAGTTTATATATATACTTGCATGATTTTATATATATATATATATATATATATATATATATATATATATATATATATATATATATATAAATATATATATATATATATATACATATATATATATAATCATGCAAGTGTATATATATATATATATAATGTTATATATAGATAACATATATATATACATAACATATACATATATATACTACTATATTTAATAGCTATTACATATGTAAAAGTATAGCTACATATATACATAAGACATCGGTACATAGATATATGATACACTAACACATAAATATATATATATATATATATATATATATATATATATATATATATATATATATATATATATATATATATATATATATATATATAATTACATATCACAATGACTAAGAACAATATAAAATAGATCTAAAAATAAATTGCACAAACACATGGAGTGTATCGCACCCGTATCCCACTAGATCTAGGATACGCTTGCGACACGAGTCCAACACACATCCAAACTTAATCCAAAGGATATGAGAAAGTCTAATATATTATTTATGAACAATACGAAGAGTTAAACATATATCTACGTATCCGTGTCAAAATATGACATGCACAAAATCCTGTGTCGGATGAAAAATCCCCAAACAACACGTATCACCAAATTGTTGGGATACGCCTATATGTACCCAATTATGGATATGACACTAGCTCCAAACACATAAGCATATGCCAAATTGATCTATGGGACCAATTTATACACACAATAAATGTCAATCTTAGAATTCTCCCAAAATTGACACAAAAAGTACCATAACTTTCTCAATAGGCCTCCTATGAACACAAAACTAAATCCTATGGGTAGCCTATGTATATGGGTTGATTTCTTATGATTGAATCTCAGATTTAGAATCTAAATTAAGGGAAAAAAACTAAATTGTACCTATTGGAAGATAGATTCCCAATGAAACATCCAAATGTGATAAAATTGGCCTCCAACTTGTAGATCCTTTCTTCTCTTTGTAGATCCTTGCTTCCTCCATCTAGATCCTCAATTCACTAGTCTCCAATGGTAATTTGGAAAGAAATTAGGGTAAAATTTTGTAGGGAAAATGATATGGAATGAAGGAATTTGGTTGAGGGAAATTCTAGATCTAGATTTCAAATAAAAAGCGAAGAGAGAAACTTTTTCCCTTTCTCATATAGGCCGGCCCCCCTTACCCCTTCCTCAAGTCACTATGTAATATCCATTATACCCTTGGAGCCTCTCCAGAAGAAAAAATTAAGGAGAGAAGATTCTAGTCTAATGGTTTAATTAAACTAATCATCTTCCTAATCAATGAGCTTTGTAAATGGGCTCAATTCTAATAATTAATATATATTTGTCCATGAGTCTAAAATAATAATCTAACATCTAATCATAACTAAATAATATAACAAATAATTATCTAACATGAATAATATTTAATTAATTATGAGATACCCTTTACTAGAAAATATGGTAGTGCCAAGTCTACCCTCTTTAAAATAATTTTTTTCTCGAAATTCAAAGACGAAAACTATCCCCAAAAAATAACAGAACATAACAATAAACAAAACATAATTAGGAAAGAACATACCTCAAGGCACAAACAAATATGGATAACACTCTCGCATTTCATCATCTCTCTCCCAGATAGACTCCCCTGGAGAGTGATGCCTCCATACGACGCATACCAAAGGAATAGTCTAGTTTTTTAGCATCTTCTCTCTCAGATCTAGAATCTCAACTAGCTACTCTGGATAGCTAAGAGTAGGGCCTACCTCTATCTTTGAGTAATCTAATACTTGACTAGGATCTGCCATGTACCGTCTCAACTACGACACGTGAAACACGTTGTGCACTTCCTCTAATGCAGATGGTAAGTCTAGTCTATACGGAACTGCACCGACTCTCTCTAGAATAGTGAAAGGTCTGATGAATCGCGGAAAAAGCTTTCCGCCTCCATCGAAGCAAATTGTGCCTCCTGTCGGAGAAATCCTCAGAAACACCAAACCACCCACCAAGAACAAAATACCACCTTAAGAACTTAACAATAACAAACAACCAATAATAAGCACAAAATAAAAATCTAAACTATACCTCGAACTCCAAGGGTCTTCGATGGCTATCGGCCCAATGCCGTTGTCTGTCCTACGCCACTTGAAGTCTGTCTCTGATCAACTGACCCTTCTCCGCTGCATCTACAACCATATCTGGTCCAAGCAAAACCCTCTCTCCAAAATTGTCCCATGACAAGGAAGTACGATATCTTCGACCGTACAGAGCTTCAAAAGTTGATATCTCTATACTAGCCTGGTAGCTGTTATTGTAAGTAACCTCTACCAAATAGAGATGGTTCTCTCAAGAACCCCCAAAATATAGTACATAAGTGCGCAACATATCCTTATGAGTCTGAATAGTCCTCTCTGACTGTCCATCTGTCTGGGATGATATGCAATACTGAACTTGAGATGAGTGCCCAAACTCGCCTGCAAACTCCTCCAGAAATGAGAAGTGAAACGACTATCCTGATTTGAGACTATGCTAACGGAAACTCAATGTATCCTGACAATCTACCTCATATATATCTTTGCCAGCTTTTTCGTAGACAAACCCACCTTGAAAGATAAAAAGTAGGCCGACTTGGTCAACCTATCAATAATGACCCAAATTGTGTCTTTCCCTCCTGGAGATCGTGGAAGTCCGGACACAAAATCCATAGTAATGTGCTCCCACTTTCACTCTGGAATGGGTAATGGCTGAAGTAAACCTAATGGCCTCTGCCTCTCAGCTTTCACCTGCTGGCACACTAATCATCTGGATACAAACTGTGCTACTTCCTTCTTTATGCCATACCACCACACACTCTCTTATATATCCCGATACATCTTGTTGGCACCTAGATATATGGAATACTGAGAGCGATGCGCTTTAGGTTCCACCTCCTTATGCAGCTCCCCACTAGGCACACGCAACCTAACTCCATGCCGCAAAGAACCATCCTCGGTAATGGTGAACTCATCTTCCAATCCTGGTCTCACCTGAGCTCTGATGCTTCTCAGAGATGCATCCTTATACCAGGCTGCCTTGATCCTGCCCATCAAATCTATGTGTATCTGCAATCCTCACATCTGCATTGCCAAACTAAGAAGTACCACCTCAATGTCCAAGCTCTCCAAGTCCTCCAATAAATATTGATCCTGCGTCAAGAACATATCTACCGGATACCTGCTCAAGGCATCGACAACTGCATTAGCTTTTCCAGGATGATACTGCAAAGATATATCAAAATCCTTCATAAGTTCCAACCACCGATGCTGCCTCATGTTCAACTCCTTCTGTGTGAAAATGTACTTTAAGCTTTTATGGTCTATGAATATCTCCACACGTTCTTCGTATAAATAGTATTTTTACAACTTCAGGGCGAAGATGACTGCTGCCAACTCCAATTCATGGTTAGGATAGTTCTTCTCATGAGAACGCAATTGCTTGGAGTATAGGCAATCACTTTTCTATTCTGCCGAAGAATACAACACAAACCTTTTCCCGATGTATTACTATAAATAGTAAAATCTCCAGACCCTGAAAACAATATCAAAATAGGAGTAGACGTTAACCTTTTCTTCAATTCCTCAAAAGCAACCTGGTAATCCTTCGTCCAAACAAACTCTATATCCTTCCTGGTGAGTCTGGTCATCGGCTCTGCAATCCTCGAAAAGTCCTGCAACTTCCTTTAGTATCCTGTCAATCCTAAGACACTCCTAATCTCTGCTACCGAACTTGGGGTCTTTCAAGACTCCACTGCTGCGATCTTCTTCGGATCTACTGAAATACCATCACCAGTCATAACATGCCCCAATAACTCTACCTTGTCTAGGAAGAACTCACACTTGGACAGCTTCTCATACAACTTCTCCTTCCTTAGTACCTCCAACACAATCCGCAAATGCTCCTCGTGCTCCTTTGGTATCTTCGAGTATATGAGTATATCGTTGATGAACACCACCATGAACTTGTCAAGGTACTGATGGAATACCTTGTTCATCAAGTTCATAAATACCGTCGATGTATTAGTTAACCCAAATGGCATCACCATAAACTCGTACTGATCATACCAAGTTCTAAAAGCAGTCTTCGGTATGTCCTCCGGCTTCACTTTCACCTGGTGGTAGCCTGATCTCAAGTCTATCGAACAGATCATCAATCCGTGGTAAATGGTACTTATTTTAGATAGTAAGATTATTTAATGCCCTGTAATCAATGTACATGCGCATCGATCCATCATTCTTTGGTACAAATAATATCGGGGCTCCCCATGGTGAAGAACTCAATCTGATAAACCCCTTATCCTGTAATTCGTCCAACTAATTTTTCAGCTCGACCAGCTCGTTGTTGTTTACTCTATAGACATGTTGTAAAATAAGTTCTGCACCTGGCACCAAGTCTATAGAGAATTTAATATCTCGATCTGGCGGCAATCCTGACAATTCCTCAGGAAACACATCTAAGAATTCTGCTATCAACGAATGCGACAACTCCTTGTTTTCCACCATAGCTCCACAAATAATGCCTTCTCCCTGCTCTGTAGCTCCTCTAGCAAACTCGAACTCTGGCTCTCCTGGCAGACCAATTAAAACTCTACCTCCTCTATAATTTATACTAGTACGGTGTCTACTTAACCAATCCATCCCGAGTATAATGTCGTAACACAAAAGTAGCATTACAAGTAGACACGCACTCAACTCCCGGCCTCCCAGAGTAACTCTTCGATTCTTGCAAATATCATTAACTAGGATAATGTCTCCCCCGGTCATAATCTTGCAAGTCCTAAACAAAGACTCAGCTACCAAACAATGCTTTAGAGCAAAAAGAAATAGATACAAAACTATGAAAAGCACCATTATCAAACAAAGCTAAAGTTGGAATGGAATCAAGAAGAATAGAACCTGTGATAATATCTTCGGTGGGCTCGTCCACCTGGACGGTCATAGCAAATTATCGTCCCTGACGTGCACCCTCCTGCTGGTGATGCTCGACATAACGCTGCTGCTGGTTTGAAAGCGGTCCCCTCGGTTGTACTGCAGGTGGTCTCATCTGTGCCCTCGGAGCTAAAGTTGCTCCCTGAACTACATGACGAGGACACTCTTTCAACTGATGCCCCTCAGTACCATAATACAAACAAACTACCAACCTCTTCCTGCAAACTTCCCAGATCTGGCCGGACTACTTGCAGAAGTGGCAGGAAGATTGCTGTAACTGTCTCTGCTACTATGATGCCTGGTGAAATGGTACCTTAGTTGGAGTCTGGTGCTACTGAGGCTGCTAGAAAGGCCTGGACTAGAAATAAGAACATTTGTTAGGTACTGTACTGCTGTTGGCCAATATAAAAGAATTACGATCTCTCTTGGGCTTTAAACCCAACTCCCGCTCAACCTTGCGTACCTCCTCAAGTATCTCCAAGTATGTCTCATAAAATGATGGAATGAGTATCTTTACTTCCCAGTTTAGACCCTCACTGAAACGAATAGCCCGAACCTTCGGCTCCATCACCAAATACTCTATAAATTGGCTTAATCTGTCGAATTCTGCAGCGTACTCCTCCACAGATATACTTTCCTGAATAAGGCTCTCAAACTGCCTCCCCAAGTCTAGCCTGTGTGCCCGAGCGAAGAACTTCTTCTTGAAGAGGTCCTTGAATACCTCCTAAGACTGTCCATGTCAATAAGAATTGGCACATTCCTGAACCAAGTACGGGCAACGGAGAACAGTTGAAGTCCTACCGCCTCAACCTTCAGATCCTCGGAAAGACGGGCACCCTCATAAGTTGCTTAATGTTCTCGAGCCAATCAATAGCATAGACTGTCACGACCCGCACCCGAGGTAAGGGTACTAGTCGAAAACAACGCCCAGCTTACGCCGCAGAATCGGCGGTAGAACGCTGTCTAGAAAGTCTATCTAATATAATGAACCACCAAAAGATAGTGTACTCAATCACAGAACTAAGATAGAATGAACACGGATCAGATAAGAATAAAATAGTCATCAACTCATGAGTTTAAAATAATACATCAATGAGTCTGAAGAGTAACAAAAATAAGCTGGAGACAAATCCAGTACAAAAGAATACTATCATACTACAAGCTACACTCCAGGGTCAACTGTCTTAGTTGGGATAAGTCCCTCTTGAGCCAGGATCTCCGAATCTAAACTCACAACATCCTGGGGTCAATAATAGGTAGGGTACTCCTCAGTGTCATCTGGAAAAATATATCCAGTCAGGAAATAAGCAGAGTACATCTCTAACAGCAGTTCTAATCCATGATAAAAACTATATAACAGTAAATAGCTGTGGATAAACAAGATGCACAAAATAGATACAAGAGATATATAGACAATAAGGAAATACTGGAAAAAAATACAATAATGAACAATATGCCAATGAAACAATAATACTAATGACTAAGTGTGTGAGTACTAGCTTAACATGTGATCGGCTTGGGCAAGATACAATACGGCCTGGCTAATCATACGTGCGGTGCATGATCAACACTATTCGCTTACCAATACTTTATTCAATAGAGATTTGATCACATATCTATAATAATACTCTCCACCCCCAACTGGTATAATAGATCCAACCACGGTATGATATGGCACTAGATTCCCCAAGAAGAGAGCGACTCCTCCCGCAAATCGGTGTCTGTACATGTACAAGATAACCAATAAAATAATACTTGCACCATATACACCATATACCAAGGAATAACATCTCATGACGAGATCCGGATATACCAATCCGTGTAACCATAGTGTCAAGAGAAACATGTATATCTACACTAGATACAACGAACATAGAGGATATCATAAATGAGAAACTATCAGAGAATGTACTCGCCTGAAGTCCAAAGAACAGTCTCACAGATGTCTGACTCGGTACCTCGAAGACCTAGATATAGAATACCATATTAATACAAGGTCCCGGAAAGAGAACAAGTCAAACTAGTCAACTTCTAGGTCAATAAATAAATTCTAAGTCAAAAGTCAACTATGGTCAACTCTAAAGTCAACTAAAGTCAAACATGGTCAAACCAAGGTCAACCTCACAAAAAATCTATATAAATAATATACAACAATTTAGGAATCAAATTAGATCCCAATTGGTACCCACACAAAGTATACTAATAATACAATTAATGCACACTCTAAATAATGTATATACAAACCAATATTTATACAAATAAAATAATATATTATTATTAGTATTATACCTCACAAAAACACCTATATATATACATATATAAAACAATTTAATAAATATATATACTTATATATATATATACACATAAACTTTACACAATCAAATACTAATAGTTACAAAACACATTGCACATATTAATGTACATATTTTACATGGCTAGAAGCACACATAAAAATACATTCATTAATATACAAATAATTATATAATAATTATAAATAATATAATTACACATTTAAACACATAAATATATTTTATAAAACATTTATGTATAATTTATGTTATTAACATAAGTACATATATAATTGCATGCAAGAAAGCTACATACATATATATATTTATACACCATATTAGAACACATAGAAATATCTATAGATCTATGCTACAATAAATACCATAATAAATACACTAAAATAATATATAATATCTATATATATTTACTAATTATAAATGAAGAATTTAAAGTATAAATAATTAGATCTACACATAAACACACCAAATTGGAGAGTATCACACCGTATCCCACTAGATCTAGGATACGCATGTGACACGAGTCCAACACACAACCAATTGCACCCCGAAGGACACAAACATGTCACAAATAATATTTATGAATAAATCAAAGTGTCAAAAGTAAATCTATGTGTCCGTGTCAAAATACGACATGTACAAAGCCCCGTGTCGGAGGAAAAAACCCCAAAATGACACGTATCACCAAATAGTTGGGATACGAACCACATGTACCAAATATGGACACGACACAAGCCCCAAACACATAAGCACATGCCCAATTGATCTATAGGATCAATTGACACACACAACAAAATATAAATTCGGAATTCCAACAAAATTGACACAAAAAGTACCATAACTTTCTCCATGGGTCTCCTATGAACATAAAATAAAGTCCTATGGGTAGTACATAAATATAGGTTGATTTTTACATGATTAAATCTCAGATTTAGAAGCTATTTTAATGGGAAAAACTGAATTATACCTATTAGGAGATGGATTCCCAATGAAACCTCCAATTGAGATAAACTTGCTTCCAAATTATAGATCCTTGCTCCTCTTTGTAGATCCTTGCTTCCTCCTTCTAGATCCTTGCTTCTCAACTTTCTAATGGTGAATTGGAAAGAATTTGGAATGAATTTGGTGGAGAATTGGAATGGGAATGGAGGAAATTTGGGAGTGGGAAATTCTAGATCTAGATTTGGAATGAGAATGAGAGGAGAGAGAAATTTCCCCCCTCTTTTAATAGGCCGGCCTTGCCCCTCTCCCAAGCAATTGTAAAATGTCCAATGTACCCCTTGGGGCCTCTCATGAAGAAATAATTAAGGAAGAAAGCTTCTAGTCTAATCACTTAATTAATTTAATCCATCTCCTTAACTATGGGCTTTCTAAATGGGCCAAATCTAACTATTTAATTTATGTTGGTCCATGGGTCCAAACTAAACTAGTTGGGTCTACTAAAATAAGTCCAAAATAATTAAATAACATCCAACAATAATTAAATAATACAACAAAAATTATTTACCATGCACAATATTTATTTAAATAGGAGAATACTAAAATACCCTTTTTCCTAAAATGTGGTAGTGACAAGTCTACCCTCCTTAAAATAATTTCGTCCTCGAAATTTAAAGATAAAAACTACCCCCAAAAAATCACAGAACAGAACTAAAGAATCACAATTAACTAATGAACAGAACATAACTTGAAAATAACATACCTCATGGTACAAACAAATATGGATAACGCTCTCGCATGTCATCCTCTCTCTCCCAGGTAGACTCCCTCGGAGAGTGATGCCTCCATGCAATATGCACCAAATGAATAGTCTGGTTCCTCAGCACCTTCTCTTTCCGATCCAGAATATCAACTGGCTGCTTTGGATAGCTAAGAGTAGGACCCACCTCTATCTCTGAGTGGTCCAATACATGACTAGGATCTGCCACGTATCGTCTCAATTGTGACACATGAAACATGTTGTGTACTCCCTCCAATGCAGGTGGCAAGTCTAGTCTATAAGCAACTGTACCGACCATCTCTAGAATAGTGAAAGGTCCGATGAATCGCGGACTAAGCTTTCCGCCTCCACCGAAGCGAATTGTGCCTCGTGTCGGAGAAATCCTTAGAAATACCAAACCACCCACCTAGAACAAAACACCATCTTAAGAACTTAATCTATAACAAACAAGAACAAGCACAAACAAAATCTAAACTATACCTCAAACTCCAAAGGTCTCCGATGGCTATCGGCCCAATGCCGCTGTCTGTCCTGCGCCACTCGAAGTCTGTCTCTGATCAACTGAACCTTCTCCGCTGCATCCACAACCATCTCTGGCCCAAGCAAAACTCTCTCTCCAACATCGTCCCAAGACAAAGGAGTACGACACCTCCGACCATATAGAGCTTCAAAAGGTGACATCTCTATACTGGCCTGATAACTGTTGTTGTAAGCAAACTCTACCAAATGGAGATGGTCCTCCCAAGAACCCCCGAAATCTAGTACACAAGTGCGCAACATATCCTCGAGAGTCTGGATAGTCCGCTCAGACTGCCCATCTGTCTGGGGATGATATGCAGTACTGAATTTGAGCTGAGTGCCCAAACTCTCCTGCAAACTCCTCCAGAAATGAGAAGTGAAACGACTATCCTGATCTGAGACTATGCTGACGGGAACTCCATGTATCCTAACGATCTGCCTCATATACATCTCTGCCAGCTTCTCCGTAGACAAACCCACCTTGAAAGGCAAAAAGTGGGCCGACTTGGTCAACCTATCAACAATGACCCAAATCGCGTCTTTTCCTCCTGGAGATCGTGGAAGTTCGGACACAAAATCTATAGTAATGTGTTCCCACTTCCACTCTGGAATGGGTAATGGCTGAAGTAACCCTCCTGGCCTCTGCCTCTCGGCTTTCACCTGCTGGCACACTAAGTATCTGGATACAAACTGTGCCACTTCCCTCTTCATGCCATACCACCACACACTCTCTCGTATATCCCGATACATCTTGTTAGCACCTGGATGTATGGAATACTGAGAGCGATGCACTTCCTGCAACACCTTCTCACGTAACTCTCCACTAGTCACACACAATCTAACTCCATGCCTCAAAGATCCATCCTCTGCAATAGTGAAATCATCCTCCAATCCTGCTCTCACCTGAGCTCTGATACTCCTCAAAGATACGTCATCATACTGTGCTGCCTTGATCCTGTCCATCAAATCTGAGTGTATCTGTAGTCCCCACATCTGCATAGCACCACCAGGAATAATCACCTCAATGCCCAAGCTCTCCAAGTCCTCCAACAAATATCGATCCTGCGACAAGAACATAGCTACCGGATACCTGCTCAAAGCATCGGCAACTACATTGGCTTTCCCAGGATGATATTGCAAAGAGATATCAAAATCCTTCATCAGTTCCAACCACTGACGCTGCCTCATGTTCAACTCCTTCTGCGTGAAAACGTACTTCAAGCTTTTGTGGTCTGTGAAGATCTCCACACGCTCTCCGTACAAATAATGTTTCCACAACTTCAGGGCGAATATGACAGCTGCCAACTCCAAATCATGGGTAGGATAGTTCTTTTCATGAGGATGCAATTGCCTGGATGTATAGGCAATCACTTTCCCATGCTGCTGAAGAACACAACCTAAACCCTTCCCCGATGCATCACTATAAATAGTGAAACCTCCGGACCCTGATGGCAACGTCAAAATAGGAGCAGACGTCAACCTCTTCTTCAACTCCTCAAAAGCAACCTGGCAATCCTCCGTCCAAACAAACTCTACATCCTTCCTTGTGAGTCTGGTCATCGGCTCGGCAATCCTCGAAAAATCTTGCACAAACTTCCTGTAATAGCCTGTCAATCCCAAAAAAACTCCTGATTTCTGCTACCGAACTCGGAGTCTTCCAAGATTCTACTGCTGAAATCTTCTTCGGATCCACTAAAATACCATCACCAGTCACAACATGCCCCAAAAATTCTACCTTGTCCAAGAAAAACTCATATTTGGATAACTTCCCATACAACTTCTCCTTCCTCAGCACATCCAACACAATCCTCAAATGCTCCTCATGCTCCTCCGGTGTCCTCGAGTATATGAGTATGTCGTCAATGAACACCACCACGAACTTGTCAAGGTACTGGTGGAACACCTTGTTCATCAAGTTCATAAATACCGCCGGTGCATTAGTCAAACCAAACGGCATCACCATAAACTCGAACTGACCATACCGAGTTCTAAAAGCAGTCTTCGGTATGTCCTCCGGCTTCACCTTTACCTGATGGTAGCCTGATCTTAAATCTATCTTAGAAAATACCTTCGTACCACTCAACTGATCAAACAGATCATCAATCCGTAGCAAAGGATACTTATTCTTAATAGTGAGATTATTCAAAGCCCTGTAATCAATGCACATGCGCACCGATCCATCCTTCTTCGGAACAAACAACACCGGGGCTCCCCATGGTGAAGAACTCGATCTGATAAACCCCTTATCCTGCAATTCGTCCACCTACTTCTTCAACTCGATCAGCTCGCTGTTGTTTACTCTATAGACATGTTGCAAAATTGGTTCTACACCTGGCACCAAATCTATAGAAAATTTAACATCTCGATCTGGCGGCAATCCTGGCAATTCCTCAGAAAACACATCCAAGAATTCTGCTATCAACGGATGTGGCAACTCCTTGTCTTCTACCATAGCTCCACAAATAATGCCTTCGTCCTGCTCCGCAGCTCCTCTAGTAAACTCGAACTCTGGCTCTCCTGGCAGACCAAACAAAACTCTACCTCCTCTACAGTCTATGCTAGCACGGTGCCTACTCAACCAATCCATCCCAAGTACAATGTCGTAGCTCAGAAGTGGCATTACAAGTAGACATGCACTCAACTCCCGGCCTCCCAGAGTAACTCTCCGATCCTTGCAAATATCATTAACCAGGATAATGCCTCCCCCGGTCATGATCTTGCAAGTCCTAAGCAAAGACTCAGCTACCAAACCATGCTTCAGAGCAAAAGAAACAGATACAAAACTATGGGAAGCACCACTATCAAACAAAGCTAAAGCTGGAATGGAATCAAGAAGAATAGAACCTGCGATAACATCTCCGGTGGGTTCCTCCTCTTCGACGGTGATAGCAAACGCTCGTCCCTGTCGAGCACCTCCCTGCTGTTGATGCTGGACAAAATGCTACTGCTCTGTCGGAAGCGGTCCCCTCGGCTGTGCTGCAGGTGGTCTCGTCTGTGTCCTCGGAGCTGGAGCTGCTCCTTGAACTGCACGACGAGGACACTCCCTCGATTGATGCCCTTCAGTACCACAATACAAACAAACTCCTACCCTCCTCCTGCAAACTTCTCAGATGTGGCCGGGCTTCTTGCAGAAGTTGCATGGGGCCTGCTGTAACTGCCTCTGCTGCTGAGGTACCTGGTGAAAAGGCGCTCTAGCTGGAGTCTGGTTCTGCTGTGGCTGCTGGAAAGGTCTGGACTGGAAATGAGGACGTTGGGCAGATACTACACTGCCGTTGGCCCCCAGAAAAGAATTACGGACTCTCTTGGTCTTCAAACCCAGATCCCGCTCAACCTTGCGTGCCTCCGCAAGTATCTCCGAGTATGTCTCATAAAAAGACGGAATGAGAATCTTCACTTCCCAGTTTAGACCCTCTCGAAAACGAATAGCTCGAACCTCCGGCTCCCTCACCAAGTACTCTGCAAATCGGCTCAACCTACCGAACTCTGCAGCGTATTCCTCCACAGACATGCTCCCCTGAATGAGACTCTCAAATTGTCTCCCCAAGTCAAGCCTGTCTATCCGGACGAAAAACTTCTTCTTGAAAAGGTCCTTGAATACCTCCCAAGATTGTCCTGCGTCAACTAGAACCGGCTCATTCCTGAACCAAGTGCGAGCGACGTCGAACAGTTGAAGTCCTACCGCCTCAACCTTCAGATCTTCAGAAAGACGGGATACCCTCATAAGACGCTCAATGTCCTCGAGCCAAACATCAGCATAGACGATGCCCTCCGTCCCTTTGAAAACCCTAGGCTCCAGTTTCTTGAAGTCCTGAATGTTGCCTGGCCGAAGCTGAGCAACTTGAGGAACAACCTGCTGCTAGACCGGAACTCCTCTCTCAACTACAGCACGAGCAAGCTGATGAGCACTCTCGATGCCCTGCCGTAGGACGTCGGTCTGCCTCTGATGTGCCTCTGACTGAGCCCTCTGTGCCTCGAGCATCTCACGAAACAGTATAAACATCTGTGACGCCTCTGCTGGCACAGGAGGTAGAGGTGGAAGCCCCTCAGATACAGCTGGCACAGTCCTCTGAGTAGGTGGTGGACCCTCGAAAGTAGCTGACACTCCAATCACCGGAGAAGTGACTGGTGCAGGCCCTCGGGATGTCGCAGACCTCTTAGAAGCTGCTCTTTCCTGCTGTGATCTAGTCTTAGGCGGCATCCTGAGACAAAGCGAAAGAAAGAATCAATATGGCACAAGATGTAAGACATCAAGAAAAGGACAGTTTAAGGGATCAAGTATCAATGTTAAAGGAGAATAGTTAAATCAAAAGAATTTTCCTAGATGTGATTGAGTATCTCAGCCAATATCCTATATCCTATCGCAGGCTCGCAGTAGTACAACTAAGTTGTCGCACTACCACGATATCACATACTTGTGAAGCTAGACCTGCATGGGCCACCACCAAAAATATGTCACGACCCGCACTCGGGATAAGGATACTAGTCGGAAACAACGCCCAGCCTACGCCGCAGAATCGGCGGTAGAACGCTGTCTAGAAAGTCTATCTAATATAATGAACCACCAAAAGATAGTGTACTCAATCACAGAACTAAGATAGAATGAACACGGATCAGATAAGAATAGAATAGTCATCAACTCATGAGTTTAAAATAATACATCAATGAGTCTGAAGAGTAACAAAAATAAGCTGGAGACAAATCCAGTACAAAAGAATACTATCATACTACAAGCTACACTCCAGGGTCAACTGTCTCAGTTGGGATAAGTCCCTCTTGAGCCAGGGTCTCCGAATCTAAACTCACAACATCCTGGGGTCAATAATAGGTAGGGTACTCCTCAGTATCATCTGGAAAAATATATCCAGTCAGGAAAGGAGCAGAGTACATCTCTAACAGCAGTTCTAATCCATGATAAAAACTATGTAACAGTAAATAGCTGTGGATAAACAAGATGCATAAAATAGATACAAGAGATATATAGACAATAAGGAAATACTGGAAAGAAATACAATAATGAACAATATGCCAATGAAACAATAATACTAATGACTAAGTGTGTGAGTACTAGCTTAACATGTGATCGGCTTGGGCAAGATACAATGCGGCCTGGCTAATCATACGTGCGGTGCATGATCAACACTAATCGCTTACCAATACTTTATTCAATAGGGATTTGATCACATATCTATACTAATACTCCCCACCCCCAACTGGTATAATAGATCCAACCACGGTATGCTATGGCACTAGATTCCCCAAGAAGAGAGCGACTCCTCCCGAAAATCGGTGTCTGTACATGTACAAGATAACCAATAAAACAATACTTGCACCATATACACCATATACCAAGGAATAACATCTCATGACGAGATCCGGATATACCAATCCGTGTAACCATAGTGTCAAGAGAAACATGTATATCTACACTAGATACAACGAACATAGAGGATATCATAAATGAGAAACTATCAGAGAATATACTCGCCTGAAGTCCAAAGAACAGTCTCACAGATGTCTGACTCGGTACCTCGAAGACCTAGATATAGAATACCATATTAATACAAGGTCCCGGAAAGAGAACAAGTCAAACTAGTCAACTTCTAGGTCAATAAATAAATTCTAAGTCAAAAGTCAACTATAGTCAACTCTAAAGTAAACTAAAGTCAAACATGGTCAAACCAAGGTCAACCTCACAAGAAATCTATATAAATAATATACAACAATTTAGGAATCAAATTAGATCCCAATTGGTACCCACACAAAGTATACTAATAATACAATTAATGCACACTCTAAATAATGTATATACAAACCAATATTTATACAAATAAAATAATATATTATTATTAGTATTATACCTCACAAAAACACCTATATATATACATATATAAAACAATTTAATAAATATATATACTTATATATATATATACACATAAACTTTACACAATCAAATACTAATAGTTACAAAACACATTGCACATATTAATGTACATATTTTACATGGCTAGAAGCACACATAAAAATACATTCATTAATATACAAATAATTATATAATAATTATAAATAATATAATTACACATTTAAACACATAAATATATTTTATAAAACATTTATGTATAATTTATGTTATTAACATAAGTACATATATAATTGCATGCAAGAAAGCTACATACATATATATATTTATACACCACATTAGAACACATAGAAATATCTATAGATCTATGCTACAATAAATACCATAATAAATACACTAAAATAATATATAATATCTATATATATTTACTAATTATAAATGAAGAATTTAAAGCATAAATAATTAGATCTATACATAAACACACCAAATTGGAGAGTATCACACCGTATCCCACTAGATCTAGGATACGCATGTGACACGAGTCCAACACACAACCAATTGCACCCCGAAGGACACAAACATGTCACAAATAATATTTATGAATAAATCAAAGTGTCAAAAGTAGATCTATGTGTCCGTGTCAAAATACGACATGTACAAAGCCCCGTGTCGGAGGAAAAACCCCCAAAATGACACGTATCACCAAATAGTTGGGATACGAACCACATGTACCAAATATGGACACGACACAAGCCCCAAACACATAAGCACATGCCCAATTGATCTATAGGATCAATTGACACACACAACAAAATGTAAATTCAGAATTCCAACAAAATTGACACAAAAAGCACCATAACTTTCTCCATGGGTCTCCTATGAACATACAACAAAGTCCTATGGGTAGTACATACATATAGGTTGATTTTTACATGATTAAATCTCAGATTTAGAAGCTATTTTAATGGAAAAAACTGAATTATAACTATTGGAAGATGGATTCCCAATGAAACCTCCAATTGAGATGAACTTGCTTCCAAATTGTAGATCCTTGCTCCTCTTTGTAGATCCTTGCTTCCTCCTTCTAGATCCTTGCTTCTCAACTTTCTAATGGTGAATTGGGATGAATTTGGAATGAATTTGGTGGAGAATTGTAATGGGAATGGAGGGAATTTGGGAGTGGAAAATTCTAGATCTAGATTTGGAATGAGAATGAGAGGAGAGAGAAATTTTCTCCCCTCTTTTAATAGGCCGGCCTTGCCCCTCTCCCAAGCAATTGTAAAATGTCCAATGTACCCCTTGGGGCCTCTCATGAAGAAATAATTAAGGAAGGAAGCTTCTAGTCTAATCACTTAATTAATTTAATCCATCTCCTTAACTATGGGCTTTCTAAATGGGCCAAATCTAACTATTTAATTCATGTTGGTCCATGGGTCCAAACTAAACTAGTTGGGTCTACTAAAATAAGTCCAAAATAATTAAATAACATCCAACAATAATTAAATAATACAACAAAAATTATTTACCATGCACAATATTTATTTAAATAGGAGAATACTAAAATACCCTTTTTCCTAAAATGTGGTAGTGACATAGACGATGCCCTCCGTCCCCTTGAAGACCCTAGGATCCAGCTTCCTGAAGTCCTAAATATTGCCTGGCCAAAATAGACCAACCTGAGGAGCAACCTACTGCTGGATCAAAACTCCTCTCTACTATAATATGAGCAAGCAGATGAGCACTATCGATGCCATGCCACAAGGCATTGGTCTGCCTATGATATTTCTCAGACTGAGCCCTCTAAGCGTGTATCAATATATCAAGAAATGGTGTAAACATCTGTGTCGCATCTGCTGGCATGGAAGGTAAAGGTTGATACAGCTGGTATAGTCCTCTGAGTTGGTGGTGGACCTCCAAAATTAGCTGATACGCCAATCACCGGAGAAGTGACTGGTGTAGGCCCTCAAAACATCGCAGACCTCTCAGAAGCTTCTATCTCCTATTGCGATCTAGTCTTAGGCAGCATCCTGAGACAAAACAAAAAAAAGAATCAATATGGCACATGATATAAGACACTCAAGGAAAGAACAATTTAAAGATCAAATATCAATATCAAGGGAGAATAGTTGAATGAATCAAAAGAATTTTTCTTAGATATGATTGAGTATTCTCAGCCTATAGCCTATATCCTATATCTTGAACAGGCTTGTAATAGCACTCAAATAAAAGCACCACTATGAATCGTACTAATTACGACCTCGAAGAGACCTGCATGGGCTATCACTAAAAATATGTCATGACCCGCACCCGATGTAGGAATGCAAGTCAGGAACAACGCCCAGTCTATGCCGTAGAATCGGTGGTATAACGCTGTTTGGGTAATCTATCTAGCAATATAATAAACCACTAACAATATTAATATACTCAATCACAGATCTAAGATGGAAACGAGTACGAATATGATAAAGAAAGAATAGTCACATACAACTCATTAGTCTAAATAATAACATCAATAAGTCAGCAGAAACTAAATAAATAAGCTGGAGACAAATCCAGTACAAAGAATACTAAGAAGCTACTAGTCTAGTCCTGAGTCATCTATCTCAGTTGGAATAAGTTCCTCCTAAGCCAGGGTCTCTGGTTATAAGCCCACAATATCCCGAGGTCCGTAATGTGTAGGGTACCACTCCTTAGTGTCATTTGGGAAAAATATTTTTAGTCAGGAAAGAAGCAGAGTACATCTCTAACAGCAGTTCTAATCAATGATAAAAACTATGTAACAATAAATATATATAAATATACAAGATACACAATAGATACAAGAGATATACAATTAGAAAATATTGGAATGAATACAATAATGAATAATATGACAATGAACAAGAATACTAATGACTAAGTGTGTGAGTACTAACTTTAACATGTGATCGGTTTGGAAACTTGCACAAGAAAACTTGCACAGGAAATAATGGCCTGGTTAGTTATACGTACGGTGTATGACCAACACTCACAGGAAACAAGACTTGCACAAGAAGGGTATGATCATATATCTACACTAAAATATTTTCCACCCCCGACTGGTATAGTAGATCCAACCATGGTATACTATGGCACGGGATTCTCTAGGAAGGTAGCAAGTCTCACCAAGAATCAGTGTCTGTATATGTACAAGATAATCAATAAAATAATTACATAAGATACACCATATATCAAGGAATAACATCTTATGAGGATATCCAAATATACCAATCCGTGTAACCATCGTGTCAAGAAAATATGGATATCTACACTAGATACAATGGAATAGAGGATATCATAAATGAGAAACTATCAGAGAATATACTTATCTGAAGTCCGGTGAATAGTCTCATAGATGTCTGATATGGTGCCTCGAAGACCTAGATATGGAATATAATATCAATACAAGGTTTCAGAATAAAAATAAGTTAAACTAGTCAACATCTAGGTCAAAGAGCCATTTCTAAGTCAAAAAGTTAAACTAAGTCAACTCTACGTCAAACCGGTCAAACTACGTATTTTTGGGTTATATGAGTCTATCTTAATGATGTTGGGTTCATACTCTATGAATCTAGGTCATACAAGCTACAACTTAGGATACGAGGATACCGTATCTCAGGATACGCAATAAAAGATAAATAACACATATATACATTAAAGCAATATTAAATATATAAATCCTAATATAAATATTAAATGGATACCTTAGTTTTGAACCAACTCGGTATCGCACTACTAACCCTATCTTGATACCCAATCCCATACCTTGGGTATCCCTAAATACCTTGATACTTACCTTGGTATCTCAAGATAATTGCCAAAACTTCATATATATACTAACTATCCATTAATAACTATATGCTAACAACTAACGAAAAAAATATAGCATACTAATGCATAATTACTAATTAGGAATTATATACGTATATACTAATACCATATATATATCTATTATTTATAATAATACATAATTGTATCTACCTGCAAAATTGTCACCAAAATTGTTGCTGCCGCCGTTGAAGCTGCTGTCACTGAAGGCTCTGCTGTTTATGTTACGGTAACTGTTGCTGCAGTCGCTAAAGCTGCTGTCACTGAAGCCGCTGCTGCTGTTGCTGTATGCTGATGCCTTTGCTATTGCTGCTGCTGTCGCTAATGCTGCTGCTGTTGTATCGCTGAAGCCGCTACCGTTGTTGCTATATGCTGCTGCTGTTGTCACTAAATCTGCTGTTACTCCCTCTCTCACTCTTAATAACATACACAAATGTATATATTAATACATATACTAACTACAACTATATATATATATATATATATATATATATATATATATATATATATATATATATACATACTCCTCTATATACATATATACATATCAACAATAATACATATTGTATGACATACACATATTATAGTAACACACACACACATATATATATATATATATATATATATATATATATATATATATATATATTCATAATATCACTAATACGTACATGTATATATATATATATATATATATATATATATATACATGTATATATATACATGTATATATACATGTATATATATATATATATATATATATATATATATATATATATATATATATATATATATAACATACAAATATATATATATATATATATATATATAACATATATATACACATAACATATACATATATATACTACTATATTTTATAGCTATTACATATGTAAAAGTATAGCTACATATATACATAACACGTAGGTACATAGATATATAATACACTAACATATAAATATATATATACATAACAATATATATATATATATATATATATATATATATATATATATATATATATATATATATATATATATATATACAAGCATATAATTATATATCATAATGAATAAGATCAATGAAATATAGATCTAGAAATAAATTGCACAAACACATGGAGTGTATCGCATCCGTATCCCACTAGATCTAGGATACGCTTACGACACGAGTCCACCACATATCCAAACGTACCCCGAGACACAAGAAAGTCTAATATATTATTTATAAACAATACGAAGAGTCAAACATAAATCTACGTGTCCGTGTCAAAATATGACATGCACAAAGTCCTGTATCGGAGAAAAAACTCCCAAATCAACACGTATCACCAAATTATTGGGATACGACCTACGTGTACCCAATTGTGGATACGACACTAGTCCCAAACACATAAGTATATGCCAAATTAATCTATAGAACCAATTGACACACACAACAAATATCAATATCAGAATTTCCCCAAAATTGACACAAAAAGTACTATAACTTTCTCAATAGGCCTCCTATGAACACAAAATCAAATCCTATGGGTAGCCTATGTATATGGGTTGATTTCTCATGGTTAAATATCAGATTTAGAACCTAAATTAAGGAAAAAAACTGAATTATACCTTTTGGGAGATGGATTTCCAATAAAACCTCCAAATTTGATAAAATTGGCCTCCAACTTATAGATCCTTGCTCCTCTTTATAGATCCTTGCTTCCTTCTTCTAGATCCTTACTCTACTAGTCTCCAATGGTGATTTAGAAAGAATTTGGGGTAAAATTTGGTAGAAAAAATGATGTAAATAAAGAAATTTTGTTGAAAAAAATTCTAGATCTAGATTTCAAATAAAAAGAGGAGAGAAAAACTTTTCCCCCTTCTCATATAGGCCGGCTCCCCTTACCCCTTCCTCAAGTCACTATGTAATATCCATTATACCCCTTGGTGCCTCTCATGAAGAAATAATTAAGTAGGAAATGTTCTAGTCTAATGGTTTAATTAAACTAATCCTCCTCCTAATCAATGGACTTTCTAAATGGGCTCAATTATAACAATTAATATATATTGGTCCATGAGTCTAAACTAAACTAGTTAGGTCTTCTTACACAAGTCCAAAACAATAAACTAACTTCTAATAACAATTAAATAATACAACAAATAATTACCTAACATGCACAATATTTAATTAATTATAAAATTATTAAAATATCTTTTCCTAAAAAATATGGTAGTGATACGGAGTATGCCAACCGTACCTACTGGAATTGAGGGACGTACCAAACCCACCCAGGTACAAGCCCTTCAACAAAGACACGTTTGGTGGGAAGTCCTTCACTTATCGGTACATGAGCTACTTCGAGACAACAACATAGCACTTACCCCGCAGTGATGCCATCCTTACCAGGCTCTTTATTGGTGTCACGACCCTCACCTGATGTAAAAATTCAAGTCGGAAACAATGCCCAGCCTACGCTGTAGAATCAGCGGTAGAACGCTATCTGGGTAATCTATCTAACAATATAATTAGCTACCAACAATAATTATATACTCAATCATAGAACTAAGATAGAAATAAGCACAAATCAGATAAAAGAATAGAAATAGTCACATATAACTCATGAGTCTAAAATAATACATCAATGAGTCTGAAAGAATGCTAACAAATAAGCTAGAGATAAATCCAGTAAAAAAGAATACTAAGAAACTACTAAACCCGGGTTAACTGTCTCAGTTAGGATAAGTCCCTCCTGAGCCAAGCTCTCAGACTCTAAGCCCACAACATCCTGAGGTCCATAATATGTAGGGTACCAGTCCTCAGAATCATCTGGAAAAATATATCCGATCAGGAAAGGAGCAGAGTATATCTCTAACAGCAGTTCTAATCAAGGATAAAAACTATGTAACAGTAAATATATGTGAATATACAAGATGCATAATAGATACGAGAGATATATAATAGAAAATACTGGAATGAACATAATAATGAACAAAATATTAATGAACAAGAATACTAATGACTAAGTGTATGAGTACTAGCTTTAACATGTGATCAGCTTGGGAACATGATACAATATATATGTGGCCTGGCTATTTATACGTACGGTGTATGATTAACACTATTTAATAACAGTAATTGATATAATAGGGGTATGATCATATATCTACACTAAAGTACTCTCCACCCTCGACTGGTATAATAGATCCAACCACGGTATGCTATGGCATGAGATTCCCCAAGAAGATAGCGACTCTTCCCGAGAATCAGTATCTGTACATGTATAAGATAACCAATAAAATATTATGTGCACTATATACACCATATACCAAGGAATAATATTTTATGAGGAGATCCGGATATACTAACCCGTGTAACCATAGTGTCAAGAGAACATGGATATCTACACTAGATACAGTGGACATAGAGAATATCATAAATAAGAAACTATCAGATAATGTACTCGTCTAAAGTCCAAAGCATAGTCTCACAGATGTCTGGTACGGTGCCTCGAAGACCTAGATATAGAATACAACATCAATAGAAGGTTCCAGAAAGAAAACAAGTTAAACTAGTCAACTTCTAGGTCAACAAGTCAAATCTAAGTCAAAAGTCAAACTAGGTCAACTCTAAGTCAACTATGGTCAACTATAGACAAACTATGGTCAATTATGGTCAACTACCTATTTCTGGGTTGCACAAGTCTAACACAAGGATGTTGGGTTCAAAACTAAAGTCTAGGTCAGAAAACTATATCTTAAAATACTAGGATACCGTATCTCCGGATACGTAATACAATAGGTAAAACATTGCATATATATGTCAAACAATTATATATATATAAAATCCTACTTATAATATTAAATAGGTGCCTTGGTTTCAAACCAACTTGGCATCACAACAATAACCCAAATTCTTGATACCCAAATCCAATACCTTGGTTATCCTCAATTACCTTGGTACTTACCTTGGTATCTCAAGGTAATACCCCAAACTTGTTTATACTAACTATCCGTAAATATATATACACACTATACGAATTATTATACACATAGTATATAATAAATACTATTAGCATTTTAGGAAAATATTTACATATATATTAAATACCATATATATATATATACATATATAATAGAAAATCTGTCAAACTATCACTATTGATCACTGTTAACTGTCGCTGAAGCTATTGATACTCTGATATTATGCTATTTTTAGTGACGCTTCTCTGCTGTCGTCGCTACCTACTATCACTGCTGCTGTGTTGTTTTTCCTCTGCTGCTATTTGAGACGCTACGGCTGTCACTGAAACTCCATCTCCTCTTATATATATATATATATATATATATATATATATAACACATAAATAGATACTAATATACATATAACTATACTCTACATATATAACTATGACTATGTAAAAATACATACATACAATCTATAACATCTATACATACATAATAACTACCTAGTAATTATACATACTTAGTACCTACATATAAAAACACCCATAACTATACGTATAAATAAATTATATACTATTAGATAACATACATTATATAAACATAATATAATAATATATACATATCTAATATATATATATATATATATATATATATATATATATATATATATATATATATATATATATATATATATATATATATATATATATATATATATTGTAGTGTATATATATATATATATATATATATATATATATATATATATATATATATATATTGTGTCTTAGATCTATGTACCTATGAATATACTTTATATATTTGTTCTAACTATTCTTTTATATGTGGTATATATATATATATACACTACAATATATATAAATATACCACATATAAAAGAATAGTTAGAACAAATATATAAAGTATATTCATAGGTACATAGATCTAAGACACAATATATATATATATATATATATATATATATATATATATATATATATATATATATATATATATATATATATATATATATATATATTCACCACCATCCACATATACACACCACAACCACATAAGTATATATACTAACTAATGGATCTTACATATATAAATAATGACTACATAATATTCAATACATATGTATATATATATAATATATATATATATCTAATGCATAATATATGTAGCAACCACATATATAACATAATTATACTCCCCCATGACTAAGAACACTAAAGAATTAGATCTACCAACAAATTATACATCTCGTGGAACGTATCACTCTTTATTCCATTAGATCTAGGATACATATGCGACACGAGTCCACCACACATCCAAACGTATCCCAAAAGATACGAGCAAGACATATATATTATTTATGAACAATATGAAGAGTCAAATACAAATCTATGTGTCCGTCTCAAAATATGACATGCTCAAAGTCCCGTGTCGGAGGAAAAAAAATCTAAATCAACACGTATCACCAAATTATTGAGATACCACCTACATGTACCCAATTGTAGACATGACACTAGCCCCAAACAAACAATCATATGCCAATTGATCTTTAGGACCAATTGACACACACAACAAATGTCAATCTCAGAATTTTTCCAAAATTGACACAAAAGTACCATAACTTTCTCAATAGGCATCCTATGAAAATAAAACCAAATCCTATGGTAGCCTATGTATATGGGTTGATTTTCCATAGTTAAATCTCATATTTAAACACTAAATTAAGGGAAAAAACTGAATTGTATCTATTGGAAGATGGATTCCCAATACAATCTCCAAATATAATAAAATTGGCCTCCAACTTGTAGATCCTTGCTCCTCTTTGTAGATCCTTGCTTCCTCCTTCTAGATCCTTGCTCCACTAGCCTCCAATGGTGATTTAAGAAGGAATTAAGATAAAATTTGGTAGGAAAATAAAGTGGGAATGAAAGAATTTTATTGAGGGAATTTTTAGATCTAATTTCCAAATGAAAAGGGGAGAGAGAATAATTTTCCTCCTCTCTAAATAGTCTGGCCCCCCTTTCCCCTTCTTCAAGATACTATGAATTATCCAATATACCCCTTGGGGCCTCTAATAAAGAAATAATTAAGGAGGAAAGCTTCTAGTCTAATAGTTTAATTAATTTAATCTATTTTCTTAACAATGGGCTTTCTAAATGGGCTAAATTCTAATAATTAAAACATGTTGGTCCATGAGTCTAAACTAAACTAGTTAGGTCCAATAACACAAGTCCAAAATAAATAACTAACATCTATCAATAATTAAATAATACAATAATAATTATTTTATGCACAATATTTAATTAAATATAAAATTATTAAAATACCCTTTCCTAGAAAATATGGTAGTGACAAGTCTACCCTACTTAAAATAATTTTGTCCTCAAAATTCAAAGACGAAAACTACCCCCAGAACATATAGAACTAAAGAATAGAATTAACTATGAAAGAACATAACATAATTAGGAAAGAACATACCTCAAAGCACAAATAAATATGGATAATAATCTCGTATTTCATCCTCTCTCTCCCAGGTAGACTCTCCCGGAGAGTGATGCCTCCATACGACGTATACCAAAGGAATAGTCTGGTTCCTCAGCACCTTCTCTCTCCGATCCAGAATCTCAACTGGCTGCTCTGGATAGCTAAGAGTAGGGCCCATCTTTATCTTCGAGTGATCTAATACATGACTAGGATCTGCTATGTACCGTCTCAACTATGACACATAAAATACGTTGTGCACTCCCTCTAATAAAGGTGGTAAGTCTAGTATATAATCAACTGCACCGACCCTCTCTAGAATAGTAAAATGTCCGATGAATCGCGGACTAAGCTTCCCGTCTCCACCGAAGCGAATTGTGCCTCGTGTCGGAAAAATCCTCAAAAATACCAACCACGCACCTAGAACAAAACACAACCTTAAGAACTTAATCTATAACAAACAACCAATATCAAGCACAAAAATAAAATTTAAACTATACCTCGAACTCCAAAGGTCTCCGGTGGCTATCGGTCCAATAGCGTTGTCTGTCCTGCGCCACACAAAGTTTATCTCTGATCAACTGAACCTTCTCTACTGCATCTACAACCATCTCTGGCCCAAGCAAAACTCTCTCTCTAACATCGTCCCATGATAAGGGAGTACGACACCTCCGACCATACAGACCTTCCAAAGGTAACATCGCTATACTAGCCTGGTAGCTATTATTGTAAGCAAACTCTACCAAATAGAGATGGTCCTTCTAAGAGCCCTCAAAATCTAGTACACAAGTGTACAATATATCCTCGAGAGTCGGAATAGTCCTCTCTGACAGTCCATCTATCTGGGGATGATATATAGTACTGAACTTGAGCTGAGTGCCCAAACTCTCCTACAAACTCCTCCAGAAATGAGAAGTAAAATGACTATCCCGATCTGAGACTATGCTGACGAAAACTATATGTATCCTAACGATCAACCTCACATAAATCTCTACCAGCTTCTCCGTAGACAAACCCACCATGAAAGGCAAAAAGTGGGCCGATTGGTCAACCTATCAACGATAACCGAAATCACGTCTTTCCTTCCTAGAGATCATGGAAGTCCGGACACAAAATCAATAGTAATATACTCCCACTTCCACTCTGGAATGGGTAATGGCTGAAGTAAACCTCCTGGCCTCTGCCTCTCGGCTTTTACCAGTTGGCACAATAAGCATCTGGATACAAACTGTGCCACTTCCCTCTTCATGCCATACCACCATACACTCTCTCGTATATCCCGATATATCTTGTTGGCACCTGGATGCATGGAATACTGAAAGCGATGCACTTCCTATAATACCTTCTCACGTAGCTCCCCACTAGGCACACACAATCTAACTCCATGCCTCAAAGATCTATCCTCAGCAATAGTGAAATTATCCTCCAATCATGCTCTCACCTGAGCTCTGATGCTCCTTGGAGATACATCCTCGTACTGTGCTACCTTGATCTTGTCCATCAAATCTAAATATATCTGCAATCCCCATATCTGTATAGCATAACCATGAACTATCACTTCAATGCCCTAGCTCTCCAAGTCCTCCAACAAATATTGATCATGCGTCAAGAATATAGCTACCAGATACCTACTCAAAGCATCGACAACTACATTAGCTTTCCCAGGATTATATTGCAAAGATATATCAAAATCCTTTATCAATTCTAACCACCGACGCTGTCTCATATTCAACTCCTTCTACGTGAAAACATACTTCAAGCTTTTGTGGTCTGTGAAGATCTCCATACGCTCTCCGTACAAATAATATTTCTACAACTTCAGAGTGAAGATGACTGTTACTAACCCCAAATTATGGGTATGGTAGTTATTTTTATGAGGACGCAAATGGTTGGATGCATAGGCAATTATTTTCCCATTCTGCTGAAGAACACAACCCAAACCTTTCCCTAATGCATCACTATAAATAGTGAAACCTCCAGACCCTGATGGCAACATCAAAATAGGAGCAGACGTCAACCTTTTCTTCAACTCCTTAAAAGTAACCTGGTAATCCTTCTTCCAAATAAACTCTACATTCTTCCTGGTCAGTCTGGTCATCGGCTCGGCAATCCTCAAAAAATTCTGCACAACTTCCTGTAGTAGCCTGCCAATCCTAAGAAACTCCTGATCTCTGCTACCGAACTCGGGGTCTTCCAAGATTCTACTACTGCGATCTTCTTCGAATCTACTGAAATACCATCACTAGTCACAACATGCCCCAAGAATTCTACCTTATCCAGAAAAAACTCATACTTGGACAACTTTCCATACAGCTTCTCCTTCGTCAGCACATCTAATACAATCCTCAAATGCTTCTCATGCTCCTCCAGTGTCTTCGAGTATATGAGTATATCGTCGATGAATACAAGCACGAACTTGTCAAGGTACTGATGGAATACCTTGTTTATCAAGTTCATAAATATCGTCGGTGCATTAGTCAACCCAAACGGTATCACCATAAACTTATATTGACTATACCAAGTTCTAAAAGCAGTCTTCGATATGTCCACCGGCTTCATCTTCACCTGATGGTAGCCTGATCTCAAATCTATCTTAGAAAATACCTTGGCACCACTTAACTGATCGAACAGATCATTAATCTATGGCAAAGGGTACTTATTCTTGATAGTGAGATTATTAAATACCCTGTAATTAATACATATGTGCACCGATCCATCCTTCTTTGATATAAACAATATCAGGGCTCCTCACGGTGAAGAACTCGATCTGATTAACCCCTTATCCTGTAATTCATCCACCTGCTTCTTCAGCTCGACTAGCTCGCTGTTGTTTACCCTATAGACATGTTACAAAATTTGTTCTGCACCTAGCACCAAGTCTATAAAGAATTTAATATCTCGATCGGGCGGCAATCTTGGCAATTCCTCAGGAAACACATCCATGAACTCTGCTATCAATGGATACGGCAACTCCTTGTCTTCCACCATAGCTCCACAAATAATACCTTCTTTCTGATCTGTAGCTCCTCTAGCAAACTTGAACTCGGGCTCTCCTGGTGGACAAAACACAACTCTACCTCCTCTACAATCTATGCTAGCACGGTTCCTACTCAACCAATCCATCCCGAGTACAATGTCGTAGCTCGAAAGTGGTATTACAAGTAGACATGCACTCAACTCCCGGCCTCCTAGAGTAACTTGTCGATCCTTGCAAATATTATTAACCTTGATAATGCTTCCCCCATCATGATCTTGTAAGTCCTAAGCAAAGACTCAGCTACCAAACCATGCTTTAGAACAAAAGAAACAGATACAAAACTATGGGAAGCACCACTATCAAACAAAGCTAAAGCTGGAATAGAATTAAGAAGAATAGAACCTACAATGACATCTCCAGTGGGTTCGTCCTCCTCAACGGTTATAGCAAACGCTCGTCCCTGACGGGCACCTCCCTGCTGCTGATGCTGGATATAGCATTGCTGTTGTGTCGGAAGTGGTCCCCTCGGCTGTACTGCAGGTGGTCTCGTCGGTGCCCTCGGAGCTGAAGCTTCTCCCTGAACTGCAATACAAGGACGCCTTCTCGATTGATGCCCTTCAATACCATAATATAAACAAACTCCTAGCCTCCTCCTACAAACTTCCCAGATATGGCTAGGCTTCTTGCATAGTGGCATAAAGTTTGTTATAACTGTCTCTGCTGCTGTGGTGCCTAGTAAAAAGGCACCTTAGCTGAACTCTAGTTTTGTTATGGCTGCTGGAAAGGTTTAGACTGGAAATAAAGACATATGGCAGATACTACACTACTATTGGCCCCCATAAAAGAATTACGGTCTCTCTTGGGTTTCAAACCCAACTCCCGCTCAACCTTGCGTGCCTCCGCAAGTATCTCCGAGTATGTCTCATAAAAAGACGGAATAAGGATCTTCACTTCCCAGTTTAGACCCTCACAGAAACGAATAGCCCGAACCTTTGTCTCTCTCACCAAATACTCTGCAAAATGGCTCAACCTGCCAAACTCTGCAGCGTACTCTTCCATAGACATGCTCTTCTGAATGAGATTCTCGAACTGCCTCCCCAAGTCTAGTCTGTCTGCCCGGGCAAAAAACTTTTGTTAAAGAGGTCCTTGAATACCTCCTAAGACTGTCCTGCGTTAACCAGAATCGGCTCATTCCTGAACCAAGTATGAGTGACATCGAACAGTTGAAGTCTTACCGTCCCAACCTTCAGATCCTCAGAAAGATGAGACACCCTCATAAGACACTTAATGTCCTCGAGCTAATCATCAGCATTGATGATGCCCTCCATCCCCTTGAAGACCCTAGGCTCCAGCTTCTTGAAGTCCTGAATGTTGTCTGGCCGAAGCTGAGCAAACTAAGGAGCAACTTGTTGCTGGACCAGAACTTCTCTCTCGACTACGATACGAGCAATATGATGAGCACTCTCGATGCCCTACCATAGAATGTCATTCTACATCTGATGTGCCTCTGACTGAGCCCTCTATGCCTCGAGCATCTCACAATATAGTATAAATATTTGTGTTACCTCTGCTGGCATAGGAGGTGGAGGTAGAAGCCCCTCAGATACAGCTGGCACAGTCCTCTGAGTAGGTAGTGGACCTCCGAAAGCAGCTGACACTCTAATCACCGGAGAAGTGACAGGTGCAGGCACTCGGGATATCGTAGACCTCTCAGAAACTGCTCTCCTCTGGTGCGATCTAGTCTTGGCGATATCCTTAGACAAAGTGAGAGAAAGAATTATTATAGCACATGATGTAAGACACTTAAGAAAAGGACAGTTTAAGAGATCAAGTATCAATATAAATGGAAAATTGTCATATCCCAGTCCCAAAATACGTAGGACTAGGATACGTAAGTATGCCAGCCGCATGTATATGGCAACTCTAATATATAAAAACTATAACACATGCGTACGTTGTATCATGAATAATAATTCATAACTGGTATATATTTATCACAAGTCACAGGGCATAACTAAATCTCATCCACAGAAATCAAATAGACATAAATAACTAATATCTATGAAACTAGATCTCAATATGCAGTACAAAGGTTGATAGTCGGAGGGAAACAAATCCACTGCCGAACTAGAATATAAAATAAAAAAGATAAATATAATGTAGGTACAATATCTAACAATCACGAGGCTCAAAGAGAAGACCTCCTCGAAATATAAGTAACCAGTCCGGATCTGCGCTCCTGCGAATACTCATGAACATCTACACCTGGAAAGGGACCAGGCCCTCAGAGGGACAAAACAAGATACATAGAAACATGCCATAAAGTAAATACTGAATAAATAAAGGGGTGCGCTAACCATCTAAGTGAATGCAAATTGAGGACAACTTTGAGTGTATTGGAAAGTGTAGGCTAGACATATGCGGATGTAATTCACCAATCGTGACAACTGGCTAGTATATGCCATATATGCCCCCATAGCAGGGCACTCAGTAATATAATAACATCCAGCTCCGAAGAGCATGGTAGCAGTATAATATATCGTCCATATCGCTCCGAAGAACGTAGCAGCATTATAGTATATCGTACATATCGCTCCGAAGAATGTGGTAGTAATATAGTATATATCGTCCATATCACTCCGTCAAGTTCGACAGCTGTGTAAAGGAAGTGGGTGTCCCATACGCCAATAATTCGTCCTCACCGCCCAATAATCGATGCATATTGTATCCACAACACGCCTTAGCTACTACACTGTAGCGTCGTAACTCTGGCTAATTGTCTATCGTTAGAATAATAGCCCAACCTTACAACCAAACAAGGATAAGGATAGGACCATCGTACCACGATAGTCTATGCTTTCCCTACCAATAACTGCTAAGTCTTCTAATATGTATCACTATCAGCAGTTATACCCTATCCGTCGCACGACCTACACGTACATGTGGCCAACCGCATACGCAAGTTCATTTTCTATATGAGACTCACAACACGTGTAAGAAATGTGTCAAGGTCTGGGAGTCATACCGATAACTCCATAACTCTAGGTGGGTCTACTAGACACTAGGTCAGACACAAGTCCTAACGTCAACACATTCGTTGACTGCACCCGAGTCTCTCTCAGACGCGCACAGTTTATATAATCTAAAATAATAAATAGGCAACTAAATAATAACTGAAATTTAACAGTACAACAAGGCGAAAAATACTTGCCTAGCAAGAGAGCTGCAAAGTGTAACGTCCAGATATCAAACACCAAGAGTCAGAAACTATGACCTCAGAATGAATATCTTCGGATGCTGAAATAAATATCACCAATGTTTCCAGAATAAGCGAGATAGCTAGAAAGTACTACCCTTTCGTCCAATTTGGACACAGGAGCAAAACGGTAATTTTGGGTCAAAGTGGGGTCCATGTGTAAAGATCTCTATAATGGACAAATTATAGGTCAAACAAATTCTAAATGTCAGTACGAACTCATCGGTATGTCTAAATGTGGATTCCGGTGAGCCAAACACAAATTTTCCCAAAAGTCTACCGTTGGGCCCGCCAATAGGTGACTTGGTCAATTGTCTCAAAATTACATAAAAATTGGGTCACAGGACCATCGTGTTACCATGAATCCAATGGCATAAGTTTCATCGCATTCTGATAAGCATACTCTAAATGGTGCGATATTTTGTAAAAGTCACGATATGGGGACTTTTCTCGGATACGAGGTGTTTGTAACGCGCACACGTGTCCAAATCAGTTTTTACGAAAGTTCACACGTCTGGTTATATCGTGTGCACCTTTCAGTATATTTGGTACACGACAGAGCGGTCCCGTTTGGCGGGGCGCACTCCGATCACAAATTTTTGTGTTTCAAAAAGCAGGTTTTTATGGGTTTTTATCCTAATTTAATTCTTCATACAGCATCAAATAAAATAATATAATTGATAGGAAATAATTTAGGTTAGGTGGCCTTCACATAGCAAGAAGAAAAACTTAATTTGGATCTCTGTGGTGGGAGATACGAGTCCGTAAATAGGGGGTTGCAACAGATTTACTAAGATTAAATGTCATGGTTTTTCCTCGACTTAGCGTCAATTTTTACCTAGGTTTGCGCACTGCATGATCAAAACTAATCTATGGGATTGGAAGAGGGATAGGTCGGGATCATATCGGTGAAGATAGGATCGAGTTTAGTCGAGCGGTGGCGCGGGAATTAGGACGTGAACACAGGTAAGTCGTTGTGTTCTCTGCCTCGTGCACGGTCGCGCGGTGGTCGCGGGGTGGCTCCGTCGGGTTTGCGGCGGCTCTGGTGGCTCTGGATTCTGGCGACGATCGACGTCTCGGTGGAGCGATCGAGGGTGGAGTAGGGATAAAGAGTTTAGGGTTAGGGTTTGCGATTGTGATGGTATATATAAGGGAAGCAACATGGGGGTCGTGTTTGCTCGCGCGGGTATTAAGTTAGCCACTGCTGCCGCTCTTTTTCCTTAGTGACGCGGGTACGGGTATGTCTAGGTAGTGGGTTGGTTTAGGTTAGGGTTGGGTTTAAGGGCTATTGGGTAGGATTTATTTTACTATTCTTTTTCTTTTCTTTTTCCTTTTTTCTTTCCCTTTTATTCTCTAATATATTTCTTTTTCTATTTCTATTTATTAATAAACTTTACATATATATATATATGTATATATATATATATATTTATATATATATATATATAATTTTAGAAATTTGTTTTAGTGCATACCATTAAGCTATCAACTGCCCGCAAGGTCTCCTACATGTTAATAATTAGGGAAAAATTTTGGTTGCTCCATAAATCTCCTAAATACACAAACACCTAAAATAAAAATTAAATAAAATTATTTTTCTCAAATTAGCTACTAATTACTATAATTTAATTAAATAATTAATTAAAAAGATTAATACGATTTTTAAAATTAGGGGTTTTATATTCTACCCAACTTATAAAAATTTTGCCCTCGAAACTAAAACTAAGCAAGGATAGAAAGTCAAGGATGGTATAAGATAGAGATTTGCAGCTTATTCTGTACCTTCCTCCATCTTAACCTCCATGATTTTCCAATTGTCGTGGGGATGTTTGGAGGGCTATAATTTGCATTGTTTAAAATGTAAGGCTAGGTTTATATGAGCGGCGATGTTGCGTTAAACATTCCAAAAATTCATGAAAAAGATTCAAATGGCGGAGAATTAGGTTTCTTCATGTGTCATGTCCAATGGTGTGGACACCTTAATGCACCTTTGCATAAAAGCACCAAACAATTGGAAAATAACACAAAGATGGGAATTGGGTTAAATTAATTAAAATTATTGTGCAAAGTGTTCTTGAATTAATTAGAAGTACATGGGGATAAAATTAGATGAGACACAAGTATCATGGACATAGAGGGCTCGGGATAGGATATTATCAAAATTTGGGTTGTACGAAATGGGTCAAGGTTGTGTCTCCAATTTTGATTGGAACGCACAAGGATACAAAGTTCGAATTATTTAGAATTAATTATAAATGCCCGCGATGAATATTGTAAGACTAAAATATAGCACAAGAGAGCATAGTTATAAGTTACACCGAGGTCAGAATAGAAGGCGGACACGTCTAGAACAAGGGTGCAAAATTTGTCGGAAGGCAATGGCTAGTGTAGTGCTCCAATTATCGAAGCAATGGTAAGGTGCACTATGTGATATAAATATTGTATAATTAAATAAAATGCCGTGTCCTATTTCCAATTGGATACCAACTAGCCCTAGTTTCTCTATCTAACCAAGTAGGCCTAATTTTGGGTGAGGGGGGTTTACAATCTACCCAACTTAAAAAAAATTTATCCTCAAAATTAAAATAAGGCATAATTTGTTAATTTCTTCACATTCGCATATAAGGCAAGTCAATCACAATCTCTTCCAAAATATAAAAATCTATTTGAATCCATCGCAATCACTTTCAACATTAAGGCAACCTCTGTTTAATCAAAACTTTGTAATCTTTTCTCGATTTTTAAATAATCACATCCAAATTTAAGCTAAATCTGTATGATATCTCCCAGTTTTAAATAGCCCACATCAATTTTCATATTACGATCTCCAACTATCATAATCTCCTTTAAAAGAAAACAATTCTAATCCAATATTATTCCTATTTTCACTTATGATTTTGTATTCTTCAAATTTTTAAATTCAATTCGCATCCTCAATATTTCCAATAGGTAATCCCACAATCAACATTTAATTTTTAATTTAAGGCCTCAAATTGTGAACTTTAAAATCTAATTCACCAATTATTCAAGTCTAGATTTCTATATTTATCCTCAAAGTTTAAATCGGTAATTCAACCTTCAACGTTCAAAATTTAAATCATATGCTCAAGTATAAATATTTAGTTCGCCATATCATGATTTTTAAAAATCATTAATCCTCATCATCTTAATCATTCTTCTAAAATTCTCAAAATTAAAATGACTTGAACCTCTCATTCTAATTTTACTCGATCACAATCTAAAAGAAATTTCTCTCAATTTGACAATGTAACTTCTACCCAACTTAGAATTTACCAATCTATCACATAAGGCTCTTACATCTAAGAAAACTTATTCTTCAAATTTACTTATTCATGTTGCTCAATCCTCAAAAATTTTAACACCAAATATATCATACATGATATACCCTTAATCAGTTATAAAACATAGTCATCTAGTAATATAATTAGCCTATAGGGTATATCTAGTACTCTTTGTATATCAAACTTATACTAAGCATGAGATTTCATCTTTCCTAAATAAGAAAAGATGGAAAAAAATAATAAAGAGTTCAACGGGGAGGTAATAGAATAGAAGTATGGGGATCAAGGCGTTTAAAGAATTCAAATGGGAATTGTCAAGGCAGTTGTAGATTAAAATCCTATTTGGTAAAATTCTATTCGCATGTTCATATTGGAACAATTATGTAACCGATACGATATGCTCAGACATGTCTAGTAGGCAAGTATATTTGTCTACTACTATATATCTCAATCTATGTAAAGTAGTCATGTGAAGGGCTAACCAAGCGCACTATGGTTGATCAGACCGTAATACACTGATTCTAAAATGTATTAGTGTATGCATCCAATAATACATATATTGTAAACAAGCTTGATAAAAGAATAAGCTCGTAAAACTAGGCTAAAATAGTGGCATCAGTCAAGGTAGTACATAAAATATAAATATGCTGGATCATGATGAAAGAAGGTACATAGTAATTCAAGTTCATAAAAAGATAAACTCTACAGTCTCTACAGTTGTCATACTAACTCCTTGTCTAAGTTGCTAGTCGATAAAATAGGGGTATGGACCTCTAAGTTCTTACAATTTGCTAGCAGACAGTTAATGTTATTCAGTTACACTTCATTAATGAGTCAAGAGGACTATGTGATACTAAGTTGTGAGACATACTACCCAACTTAAAAAAATTAAACTAATACTGTGATTGCCTTGAGGGAATTCTACAAAATAACCTATTTCTGGTAAATAAAGTAGAACTCTTATTAGGGTATATGAGGAAAGGTCTTGGTACTCATTAAGATCTTCTATTGCATTATATAGGTAATGGTCATCTTAAGTCTTAATCACAATGCTCATAGAACAAAGGTGTCAATATTGAGAATGGAAGGATTACTGGCTCTCAAGTGAAATAGGATATAACTTGTATGGAGATATGTGGAATATGTTACTTGATTTAAATTAAAAGGGTAATCATAAAATTAAAATCTAATTAAATAACTCAAACCATCAAGCTCTAACTATTAAGCACCTAAATTCAAAATTTAACATTACAACTATAATCCTAACAAACTATGTTTCCTTATCATACAAGAAATTACTTGGCCTATAATCAGAAGGGTTTGGTGGCACGAATTGAAAGATGAAAAAAAGAAAACATAATCAATCGTCGCACAATAGCATGCGCTAATTTTTTAGAGGAACAAGATTGAATTTAAATAGAAAGTCTATAGATAATATCATGGTTTTCTAAGGAGAATACGGCATGCTAGTCTCTATGTTCGAGGTATGATCGAGGATAATGCTATATTCATTCCTGTAGGTTTCCTTAGGTGCTGTCTGCTAATACCACGACAAGAATCTAAATTTATAGTTCTAATACTATCTTACTATGAAAGTTAGGTTTAGTTCTAATGTTAAATCTTGGATTTCTATTGGTTCCTTAATGCTAGGGTAAAACAGTGTGGTTAAATTTATAACTAACCCTAGTAGTGTCTGTACTACCCTCAAGTCATTCATAATTATATCAAGGGGTAATGGTAAACCAATCTATATATGAGGGATGCTAGGGTTCACTAGATATTCTAAACTTAGTGAGGTATCAATGTTCTAGTTATATTCTTAATAGGAAAGTTACCCTATTTATCATCTAACAACAAGGGTTCCTATATTCTGGGAGAGGCTATATTCAGAACTATCAGGGAAGCACATGAATCAAGCATGATACAATTATTTAAAGAGAATAGATTGGAAGGAAAGTGAATCATAGTCAATTATGGATAAGATTCTATACTCTAATCCTATGTGCAAGCTTTCTCGGTATAGTAACGTAACCGAGACAATATGCTCTTGATCGGCATGGGCCACCACTAAAAACATGTCATATCCCAGTCCTAAAATACATAGGACTAGGATACGTAAGCATGCCAGCCGCATGTATATGGCAACTCCAATATATGAAAACCATAACACATGCGTACGCTGTATCATGAACAATAATTCATAAGTGGTATATATTTATCACAAGTCACAGGACATAACTAAATTCATCCACAAAATCAAATAGAAATAAATAACCAATATCTAGGAAACTAGATCTCAATATGCAGTACCAAAGGATGACAGTCGGATGAAAACAAATCCACTGTCGAACAAGAATAAAAAATAAACAAGATATATACAATGTAGGTACAATATCTAACAATCACGAGGCTCGAAGAGAAGACCTCCTTGGAATGTAAGTAACCAGTCCCGATCTATGCTTCTGCGAATATTCATGAACATCTACACCTGGAAAGGGATCAGGTCCTCAGTGGGACATAACAAGATACATAGAAGCCTGCCATAAAGTAAATACTGAATAAATAAAGGGGTTCACTAACCATCTAATTGAATGCAAATTGAGGACAACTTTGAGTGTATGGAAAAGTGTAGGCTAGACATATGCTGACGTAATTTACCAATCGTGACAACTGGCTAGTATATGCCACATATGCCCCCATAGGAGGGCGCTCAGTAATATAATAATGTCCAACTCCAAAAAGCATGGCAGCAGTATAATATATCGTCCATATCGCACCGAAGAACGTGGCAACAGTGTAGTATATCATCCATATCGCTCTGAAGAACGTGGCAGCAGTATAGTATATATCTTCCACATCACTCCGTCGAGTGTGGCAGTAGTATAAAGGAAGTGGGTGTCCCATACGCCTATAAGTCATCCTCCCCGCCTAATGATCTTTGCATGTTGTATCCACAACACGCCTTAGCTACTACACAGCGGCATCGTAACTCTGGCTCATAGTCTATCATTAGAACAATAGCCCAACCTTACAATCAAACAAGGACAAGGATTGGACCATCGTACCATGATAGTCTATGCTCCGCCTACCAATAACTGATAAGTCTTCTATCATGTATCACTATTAGCAGTTATACCCTATCTGTCGTACGACCTACACGTACAGGTGGCCAAATGCATACGCAAGTTCGTACCCTATATATGACTCAAAATACGTGTAAGAAATATGTCAAGGCCTGGGAGTCATACCGATAACTCCACAACTCTAGGTGGGTCTACTAGACACTAGGTCAGACACAAGTCGTAACGTCAACACATTCGTTGACTGCACCCGAGTCTCTCTCCGACGTGCACAGTTTATATAATCTAAAATAATAAACATGCAACTAAATAATAACTAAAATTTAAACAGTACAACAAGGCAAGAAATACTTGCCTAGCAAAAGAGCTGTAAGTATAACATCTAGATGTCAAACACCAAGAGTCATAAACTACGGCCTCATAATAAACGTCTTCATATGCTAAAATAAATATCTCCAATATTCCCAGAATAAGCGAGATAGCTAAAAAGTACTACCCTTTCGTCCAATTTGGACACAGGGGCAAAACGATAACTTTGGATCAAAGTGGGGTCCACGTGTGGCTCACTTTGCACCGAAAAGCATACAAAGGGTAAAGGTCTCTAAAAGGGACAAATTATAGGTCAAACAATTTTTAAATGTCAGTACGAACTTATCGGTATGTCCAAATATGGATTCGGTAAGGCAAACATAATTTTGCCCAAAAAGTCAACCGTAGGGCCCGCCAATAGGTGACTTGGTCAACTGTCTCATAATTATGTGAAAATTTGGTCACAGGACCAGCGTGATACCATGAATCTAATGGCATAAGTTCATCATATTCTGATGAGCGTACACTAAATGGTGCGATGTTTTATAAAAGTTGCGATATGGAGACTTTTTGCGGATACGGGGTAATTTTGACGTGCACACGCGTCCAAATTAGTTTTTGCAAAAGCCCACACATCTGGGTATACCGTGCGCAGCTTTCGGTATACTTGGTACACGATGGGGCGGTCCCGTTTGGCGGGGCGCACTCCGTATCATAACTTTTTGGGCTTCAAAAAGCAGGTTTTTTGGGGTTTTATCCTAAATTAATTCTTCATACAGCATCAAATAAAATAATATAATTGACAAAAAATAATCTAGCTTAGGTGATCTTCGCATAGCAAGAAGAAAAACTAAATTTGGATCTCTGTGGTGGGAGATACGAGTCCGTAAACAGGGATAGTTGCAACAGATTTTTTAAGATTAAATGTCGTAGTTTTTTCTCGACTTGGTGTCAATTTTTACCTAGGTTTGTGCACTACATGATGGAAACTAATCTACGAGATTGGAAGAGGGATAGGTCAGGATCATAATGGTGAAAACGGGGTCAAGTTTGGTCGAGCGGTGGCGCAGGAATCGGGACGTGAACACAGGTAAGTCATTGTGTTCTCTGTCTCGTGAACGGTCATGCGGTGGTCGCGGGGTGGCTCCGGCGGGTTTGCGACGACTCTGGGTACTGGCGGCGGTCGACATCTCGGTGGCGCGATCGAGGGTGGAGTAGGGATGAAGGGTTTAGTGTTAGGGTTTGCGATTGTGATGGTATATATAAGAGAAGCGACAGGGGGTCGCGTTTGCTCGCGCGGGTATTAAGTTAGCCGCTGCTGCTGCTCTTTTTCCTTAGTGACGCGGGTACGGGTTGGTCTAGGTAGCGTGTTGGTTTAGGTTAGGGTCGAGTTTAAGGGCTATTGGGTAGGATTCATTTTACTATTCTTTTCTTTTCTTTTTCCTTTTTTTTCCTTTTATTCTCTAATCTATTTCTTTTTCTTATCTAATTTCTTTTCTATTTCTATTTATTAATAAACTCTACATATATATATATAATTCTAGAAATTTATTTTAGTGCGTACCATTAAGCTATCAAATGCCCACAGGGTCTCTTACAGGTAAATAATTAGGGAAAAATTTTGGTTGCTCCATAAATCCCCTAAATGCACAAACACCTAAAATAAAAATTAAATAAAATTAATTTTCTCTAATTAGCTACTAATTACTATAATTTAATTAAATAATTAATTAAAAAGATTAATACGGTTTTTAAAATTAGGGGTTTTACAAGAATAGTTGAATCAAATAAATTTTCCTAGATGTGATTGAGTATTCTCAGCCTATAGCCTACATACTAAAAAACTACTAAACCTGGATCAACTGTCTCAGTTGGGATAAGTCCCTCCTGAGCTAGGGTCTCAGACTCTAAGTCTACAATATCCTGAGGTCTATATTGTGTAGGGTACCAGTCCTCAGTGTCATCTAAAAAAAAAAATTCAGTCAGGAAAGGATTAGAGTACATCTCTAACATCAGTTCTAATCAATGATAAAAACTATGTAACAGTAAATAGATATGAATATACAAGATGCACAAAAGATACGAGAGATATACAATAAAAAAATACTAGAATGAACAATATGTCAATGAACAAGAATACTAAAGGCTAAGTGTGTGAGTACTAGCTTTAACATGTGATCGACTTAGGAACATGATACAATATATATGTGGCCTGGCTAATCATACGTGCGGTGTATGATTAATACTATTCAATAACATTACTTGATACAATAGGGGTATGATCACATATCTACACTAAAGTACTCCCCACCCTCGACTAGTATAATAGATCCAACCACAGTATGCTATGGCACGAGATTCCCTAAGAAGATAGCGACTCTTCCCGAGAATCAGTGTCTGTACATGTACAAGATAACCAATAAAACAATACTTGCACCATATACAACATATACCAAGGAATAATATCTCATGATGAGATCCGGATATACCAACCAGTGTAACCATTGTGTCAAGAGAACATGGATATCTATACTAGATACAGTGAACATAGAGGATATCATAAATGAGAAACTATCAGAGAATGTACTTGGCTGAAGTCCAAAGAATAGTCTCACAGATATCTGATATGGTGCCTCGAAGACCTAGATATAGAATACAACATCAATACAAGGTTCCAAAAAAAAAAGTTAAACTAGTCAACTTCTATGTCAACGAGTCAAACTAGGTCAACTCTAAGTCAACTATGGTCAACTATAGACAAATTATGGTTAACTATGCTCAACTACCTATTTCTAGGTTGAACAAGTCTAACACAAGGATATTAGATTCAAAACTAAAGTCTAGGTCTCAAAACCATATATTAAAATACTAGGATATCGTATCTCCGGATACGTAATACAATAAAATATTGCATATATATGTCAAACAATTATATATATATATATATATAAAATCCTACTTATAATATTTAATATGTGCCTTGGTTTCGAACCAACATGGCATCATAACAATAACTCAAATTCTTGATACCCAAACCCAATATCTTGGGTATCCTCAATTACCTTGTACTTACCTTGGTATCTCAAGGTAATACCCCAAACTTGTTTATACTAACTAGCCGTAAATATATATACAGACTATACTAATTATTATACACATAGTATACAATAAATACTATTAGCATTTTAGGAATATATTTACATATATATTAAATACCATATATATATTATATATATATAATAGAAAATCTGTCAAACTGTCACTATTGATTACTGTTAACTGTCACTGAAGCTACTAATACTCTGATACTCTGCTAATTTTAGCGACGCTTCTCTGCTATCGTGGCTACCTGCTGTTACTACTCTGTGCTGTTTTGCCTCAGCTGCTATTAGCGATGCTACGGCTGTCGTTGTAGCTCCATCTCCACTTATATATATATATATATATATATATATATATATATATATATATACATACATATATATATATATATTATATATATGCTTTGTATATATATATATATATATATATATATATATATATATATATATATATATACAAAGCATATATATATATATATATATATATATATATATATATATATATATATATATATATATATATATATATATATATATATATATATATATATATATATATATATATATATATATAACACATAAATATATACTAATATACATATAACTATACTCTACATATATATATATATATATATATATATATATATATATATATATATATATATATATATATACATACTATAATATATATAAATATACTACATGTAAAAGAATAGCTACAACAAATATATACATATAGTATATTCATTGGTAAATAGATCTAAGACACGATATATATATATATATATATATATATATATATATATATATATATATATATATATATATATGTTCACCACCATCCACATATACACACCATAACCACATAAGTATATACGATACTAATAGATCTTACATATGTAAATAATGACTACATAATATTCAACACACACATATATATATAATATATATATAGATCTAATGAATAATATATGTAGCAACCATATATATAACATAATTACACTCCTCCATGACTAAGAACACTAAAGAATTAGATCTACCAATAAATTATACATCTCATGGAACGTATCATTTTGTATCTCACTAGATCTAGGATACGCATGCGATAATAGTCTACCACACATCCAAACGTACCCCGAAGGACACGAACAAGACATATATATTATTTATAAATAATACAAAGAGTCAAATATAAATCTACATATCCGTGTCAAAATATGACATGCTCAAAGTCCGTATCGGAGGAAAAATCCCCCAAATTAACACGTATCACCAAATTATTGGGATACGACCTACACGTACCCAATTATGGACACAACACTAGCCCCAAACACACAAGCACATGCCAAGTTGATCTATAAGACCAATTGACACATACAACAAATATCAATCTCAGAATTCTCCTAAAATTGATACAAAAAGTACCATAACTTTCTCAATAGGCCTCCTATGAACAGAAAACTAAATTCTATGGGTAGCCTATGCATATGGGATAATTTTTTATGGTTAAATCTCATATTTAGAACTTAAATTAAGTAAAAAAAATTAAATTATACCTATTAGGAGATGGATTCCTAATACAACCTCCAAATATGATAAAGTTAGCCTCCAACTTGTAGATCCTTGCTCCTCGTTGTAGATCCTTGCTTTCTCCTTCTAGATTCTTGCTCCACTAGCCTTTAATGGTGATTTAGGAAGGAATTGGGATAAAATTTGGTAGGAAAGTAAAGTGGGAATGAAGGAATTTGGTTGAGAAAATTTTTAGATCTAATTTCCAAATGAAAAAAGAAGAGAGAATAATTTTCCCCCTCTTTAAATAGGCTGGCACCCCCTTTCCCTTCCTTAAGCTACTATGAATTGTCCAATATACCCCTTAGGGCCTCTCATGAAGAAATAATTCAGGAGGAAAGCTTCTAGTCTAATGGTTTAATTAATTTAATCCATCTCCTTAACAATGAGCTTTCTAAATGGGCTAAATTCTAATAATTAAAACATGTTGGTCCATGAGTCTAAACTAAACTAGTTAGGTCCACTAACACAAGTCCAAAATAAATAACTAACATCTATCAACAATTAAATAATACAATAATAGTTATTTTCATGCACAATATTTAATTAAATATAAAATTACTAAAATACCCTTTCCTAGAAAATGTGGTAGTGACAGTTGGGGCATTGGCGGAAGTAGCATTCGACTGGTTCTGTAGCCTACCGGATAATTGTATATCATCATTCGACGATCTCAAGAGTCTTTTCTTCAAAATATTCTATGAGGCATGACATGATATGATGATGTCTTCCCTGATGGATGTCGCCTCGGAAAGAATAAGCTCACTAGTAACTATATTGAACAATTTTGACAAACAGTAGTAAGATTTCCTCCTGGAAATCCTGAAGCAATACTAAAGGAAATATGCCAGAGGAACCTACTTTTGGTAGTCAGCCTTTGGATGACGCCCAGTTTAAAGGCTGGACGACATTCATCATAAGCGTTGTTAACGCTGAGAAGAAGTTAAAGAACTCCCAAAACTTGGAGATCCATATCCATACTACTGAGGATAAGCAGAAACATCTCAACCCCAACAACAAGAACAACAATAACAACGACAATTGCAACCGCAATGGAAAGAAATAAAAGGCTATGGTCACGACCTTTACTAAGAAGCCTGAGCAAAAACAGGCAGAGGCTCCAAAACCAAAGGAGACTAACCCTTTTGAAGATCATAATGCCAAATCCATCTTTGACATGCTGATGCAGGAAGGCAAAATTTGACTCCTCGAAGTCAGACATCAGTCTAAAACGACAAAATGGACAACACAAAGTATTATCACTTCTATCGATAAGTCCACCTTCCGACGTAGGAGTGCTATACCCTGAAGCAGTACATCCAATACCTAATCGATATTAAGGCCCTTTTTCTAGACTTCGATGACGTAACGGTCGCTGCCAACATGGTATCCCTCAAGTTCGACAACTTTTTAGCGACGGAAGCCCAAGACAGATTGGTCCTAGTCCGTAAGGTGACTATGGAAGTTCTCAACCTTCTACCAGCTTACGGCCAATCATTTTGGATGACACCTATTACTACACCTAGGAGCGAAATCATGTGGGTCCACCCGGATCTTGTCCCAGACTTGACGCAGCAAGCAGCGCCTTCCACCATCAGGCCTAAAATACGAAAAACCAAGTCTTGCCTCATGGTTTCTTCTACCACTGAAGAGGCCTAGACAAGGGAAACCAGGTCAGGCCTTGTCTACCAACAGGATTTTGAGGTGCCCGACATCAAAACACCTTCAATGACCAGGTCAAAGGGAAAGAAACGCTGGTCGGACCACATGATCCTTTCCTCAGAAAACATAAATAGTAGACTTTGGATGCTCAGTGCAGCTTAACTAGTCTCCCTGTGCACAAAAACTAAGTCTCACATGACTCATCAGCAATGGTGCATGATAGGCAACGTTCCATTATACGCATCCGAGTAAGTCTTCAGCATAAAGATGTATCACACTTTATGTGCACACGATAGTACTTCTCATCATAATAAATCCTTATGGGTAATATGTAGTGTTCCCCTGTGCGATATAAAAAAATATGCAACAAGCGGTTGTCCTCGACGTGGTAAACAATCGTATAAACATGGCAATGATCCGACGTGCACAACTCAGCCAACTTTCCCATGTATATGTGGCAGTATTCCTGTGCACAGAGCTTCTTATTCTTCATAATCTTAGTCATCGACAATATTCAATGCAATAAATAATGAGCTGCCTCAGTTCCATCATTACAGCCAAAAATTACTCCGTCTCATGTCGAAGATGGGATATGACATCCAAAAAGCTAAAGGTCTAAACTTTGGTAAAGGATGATGTATTCCTTTATAATCCGACAGTTATTACAATAATACTCGTAGAGGGCTAGGATATGGAGATGCTAGTACGCGCCATGACTCACAAGACGGCTAACAAATTCTAACCTAAATGGGAGGGCCCGTTCATTGTGGAAACCATGTTTTCCAATGATGCATACCGGCCAGTGAAACCCAACGATGACTTACTCATGATGCCTATCAAGGACAAGTTACTAAAAAGTACTATATCTAAACTAGACTTGTATTCCCCTCAACCCTAGCGGGATAATCCAGACGTATATCTCTATACTCTGGGGTCTTCATCCCCTACGAGTGCCTATGAGCAACATTTTTTCCTTCATTACAAATTCTTGTAAAAGTCATCATCTGTATCCAAGAGTCCTGGATACGCTACTGATGATGGATCCCAAAGTCTTCCTAGTGGAGCAGTCCTTAGGTCCACTCATACACTCCTACATTGACCACTCAAAAACCAATCTCATTAGATGCTAATCATGTTCATATTCCCTCTGAGTTATTGTCCCATTAATCTCCCCCGGTGGAGAAATCCTTAGATCTATCTTCATGTTCGGATAGACCACACTTAACAAATTACTCATCAATAAGATTTTTGGATATTGGTTTACATCCATATTATCTCTAAACTATTATCCTAATATTTCTTTTCAACTGAGTTTGCCATGTCCATATTACCTCTAAGCAAACCTCCCTAGTTTTGGCTATCGATCATCACGTCCATATGACCTCTGATATCGGTTGTCATCCTCACTTATCATTCGTACTCACCAAGGTAAACCAGCGGTGTTAAGTCCACAAAAACTGCCATGTCCATATTACCTCTGGCATGGCTTGTCTCAAACCTATTACTTGCACTTACATGCACAAAAAGTAATGGGTCTACAAAATCTATCACGTCCATATTATCTCTGATAGGGCTTATTTCAAACTTATTAATTATATTAACGTGTGCAACAAATAATATGTCCACCAAGGATCCCCCAGTGGGATTCCTCAATAAATATGGTATTGTACTACGTCCATATTGCCTCTAGTACAAATACCTAAAGTCCACAATATGTAACACGACAGATAAGTTCTGAATTTTTTTTTATATTAATATTTAAGATCATGAGTACACACGATGGAAATTTATTACATTTTAAGGATTCTTATCAATATTCAAGATCATGAGTAAAGGTGATAGAAAATTCTATAATCAAAACTTTCTCCATCTAAACGCCCCTCCGATGCATCTACTGACACCAGCAAAGCCCGCATCGAATCTCAATACTTTTTGGGTTATCCCTCCACAGTGCAAACCTCAGTATATGGAAAAGAATCCATATCGAAGGATAACAAGGAAGGAGCAGGAGCAGGTGCTCTATAAACATATGGGAAGACCGACGATAGGAATGATGATTAATCCAAATTCTATCATCGACCCCACAATCTCTCGGCCAATAAAAAATTGCATAAAAGGGAGAAATGCAGCTGACACGCTGCATGAACAAGGATGGCTCAGCTTACGATGCAGGATATTTATCCTTGTCTCCTAGATTAGTTCTTGTCAAACTATCCTCATCTCCTGGATTAGTTCTTGCCAAATTGTCATCGTCTCTTGGATTAGTTCTTGGTGAACTGCCATATAAAGTTGGTCTTTATCCTGAACAATGGGTGTTATGATATCCTTTCATTCTCCATCATGAGCCACGCAAGGGAGAACAAAGCCTGCCTAAGAAAACATATGACATAAGCATACAGAGTCAAGGTTGCCATCCATACGGCAGAACCTAGTCGGCGCATGTGGTGTCTTCCATGTGACAGAGCCATAGTAGTCGTATGTCTAGATCGAACTTCCATCCATGCGACAAAGTCATGGTTACCGCATGTCCAGGTTGAGCCTTTTTTTATGCGGTAGGATCTTAGTTGCCGCATGGTGGTTGCCCATCCATGCGACATACTAATAAAAAAGCCTGCGCATATTCGTGATGATCTCTCATCCATATGGCAAGGCTATGTAAAAAGTCTGTGTGTATTCTAGACAATTTCTCGTCCATATAGCAAGACTGTGCATGGGTGTCTCTGTGTCCATGGAAGCCCGATATGAAGAATGTAGAGCTCTCCTACCTCCGAATAATGAACCAAAATTAGGCGACGACGGGTCAAGACCGCCCTTGACAAACTCTCCGTCGAGAAGGGTCGCAGTCTGTGGCATCCTTCGCAGAAAAAGGAGGAAAAAATCAAAGAGATAAAAGTTCTCTCTCTCCCAGTGACTACCTATTTATAGGCTCCAAAATCGCGTGAAGGGATCAAGACAATGAACTGAGTGGTTAATGAGATGAACCTGATACCTCGATCCATGTGATCCTCTTTAATCTTCTATGAACCGTCACCTCGGACTCTGTATCAACTGGAAGCATAGAATCCCAAGAGATCTTCTTGGAGATCAAACCAAATTTACTCATTTTATGACTTGATAACATAATAGAATGTGCTATACGGCAACACAGAGTTATGCGACATATCTCTACTATGCGGCCAAAAGTGCTCGATCTTGCTTCTCATTGAAAGTATTCCAAACTCGTCATTTTTAAAAGTTTGAAGGGGGTCTTGTAGAAGCATAAAAATATACATGCCGCATAGAGCTCATGCCGCATAAAATATGCTCGATACGGCCAGACAAAAGCCACATAATAGCCTTCATACGGCCAGACCAACCAAGTAGCAAGAGACTACATAAAGGTTCCTTGACACACTCGCCAATGCCTGACAAAATGGCCTGATGGCCTCGAGACTCGTGAAAAGGCGGTAGACAAAAAGACAAAGAGTTACATCCAATAATTAATGACCTCATCAGACAAGCCATGCCACGTGTCCCTCCCATACGGCTTCAATATTATATGGCCTTAGTCAGATGAAAGATCATATACGGCAATGACACATATATGGCCAAAGCATACATGAGGCCTCGACTCTATGCGTCCTCGTCCTCATGAAGCCAAAGTGTCCATCAGAATAAAGGCGAATGAGAGCACATATGCGACATCGCCAACATGCGGCCATAGTGTCTATTCAACCAAGTCCTAACCAAAAGCACGTATGCGGCTACAAGACCTATGCCGCCTCACTATTATGTGGCCTAGTTGTTATGCGACCTCCAGCTTACAAGATCTTCCCGTTACAACTACAAGGATCTTCGCACAGTTGGTGCTGACTACGTGTCCAGCTAACCAAGTTATGCCCACAATGGGTTGATAAACAATCCTGAGATCTCATCAACAATCTAAACTAAACTCACGTGGAAGCCTTCCCGTGACATTCGGCCACAGTTACAACCGTATGTTGTTAAAGTAGCCCTATACGGCCACCAAGAAGGAACATATGCGGCATCCATAGCACATTCACAGGGAAGCTATAAATAGCAAGATACCACACCCATAAAAAGGATCCGACTGGCTATTGGCAAACCTACACTCGAGTTAGAGAAAAGATCTTCTCCATGGGATCGTCCACGGAGTAAAGAGAGTGGCTATAAACCTAACCCTCCATCGTCACCCCTAGAAAATAAATTTGAACTTAGATTATTTTCTAGGACTTCTTTGTACTTTTTCTTAGTTTGTTAATTAAATCAAGTTCTTTTAGTTCCCCTTTTGATCTAATGGCAAATAATCACGTTCTCGCAACAAGTTATATTTTTGAAGAATAATCGGTACGATCATCCTCTGTACTAGACAGGGTACATCAGCGCTATCAAGGTGGACCAGATACACATTAACCCCAACTCATCAATCAGCATCATCTTGCAAAGTCTGCTTTAGACTCTGAGAATCCCGTTAAATCGCCTGGCAATGACAAATACTGCCATCTGGATGCATCGCCTGACAACGACTAATACTGCCATTAGTGCATATTATGATACGTAGTGATACTTAGTCGTAGGAAAGATATTTGCATGTGTAGTAGGGTCTAGCGTGCCAAATTCTATTTATTGTATTTAAATAGCTATCATATATATTATATTTAGTGTTTTAGTTATGTTGCTTGAGTTTTGGGAGTGTATCGTGCTGTTTAGAGTACGTATCACGAGCGTATCATGTGTATTCCATCAGGTGTTTGATAAATTCTCTCTTAGAATATATATATACATATATACTATATGATTGGATTATGAGTGACTTTGATGGGGGGACATGTGTCATTGCAAGGTATGATAGTGTGTGGGTGTATCGATGTGGGGATTAATAATTGTGAGTGTGCGTTAATGGTGAACATATGTGAATAGGGGTATGCTTTATCTTGAGTGAACTGTTAGTATGAGTGGTGCTTGTGGGAGATATGTGTGAGGTGGAGGTATTGCTGTATAGTGGGGTATGTCTGCATGCAAATCTGAGAAAGGAAAATGGTTAGGAGTTGGAGTGTTTGGCATGATCAGGTAGTGGTGAAGGGGAAATTGGTATTCGAGATAGGCTTGACTCTGGGTATATTCAGATATGGTGGGGATGCATACTATAGGTAGTTCCATTCGGGTAAGGCTTTGTGTTTGCAGTTAATATAGGATGACTTGGAGTCTCGGGTAGAGCATTAGCAGGCATGAGTAGTAACTAATACTTGTCACCCTCACTTTTTCAGCTAAGGGTAGTTTGGTAATTTGGCATGTGTATTTAATTTTAGGAATAAATTTTAATATTTGTGTACTATAATATTATTATGGTTCTTGTACTATTTATTTATTAATAGAGTACTATTTATTTATTTAGTAATTGTTTATTTATAGTTAGGGACTAGCACAATAGTTAGACTTGACACTTGTAGGCCCAATTATAATTGTCATGACAACTAGTGAACCCAACTTGGACCAAGCCTAATAGACTATTTCCACTAATTAATTAGGAGGTTAGGCTTAATTAGAAATTTGTTAGAAGCCTTCCTAATAAACCCTCTTTAATTAATATTCATAATGAACCATTGGAGGGGCAAATTGAACAATTGATATTGACTTGGAGGGAGGGAAAGGGGGCTGGCTCTTTTCTCTCTCTTCTCTCATTTGTTCATTCATTTTTAGATTCTCAATTTCATAGATCCCTAATTCCTTCTTCCCTCCATCAATTCACTATTAATTCACCTTTATTTTCTTCTAAAATTCATCATTCTTGGAGTTTTAGAGCTTGGAGAAGCAAGGAGTACAAGGAGAATGGGCATTGGTGAAAAGATCGTGTCCGGATCGTGTCCACTTGAGTTTTTAATGGGAATCTATCTCACAATTGGTAATTTTTTAATTTCTTCTCATTGTAACATCCAAATCATGCATTTGACCACTAGAAATCACCCCATGTCATAGGACTACCTAGAGGAAGAAGTTCAAGGCAATTTGGTTGAGTATTATGATTTCTACATGGTAATTTGTGTCCATTTTAAGAGAATTATAGGATTGGTACATCAAGTGTGTGTCATGAGACTATATTAGTCAAATTGGACTTAGATCATGGTTGGAATACAGGTTACGTATCCACAATTAGGTACGAGTAGGCCGTATCCTGATACGGTACAATATCATATGATATAGAGCTATATTTTGTGTGTTTTCTATAATTACTTATTGTTTCTCCTAGTAACAAGTTACTATAGTCGTATTATATTGTATTTAGCTCCTATAAATACTAATTATGGAGAATTGGGAGAATTAACCCTTGGATTGGAGGTATATAATAGTTTTTCCTAAATGCACTTTCTAAATATTTGATTAAATGCCTACTTGTTATTTAGATATCAATTCTCAGATTTATATGAATATATATATGTATGGTGTATAGAGATTAGTGAGTGGTCAGTGTCAGGATCTATGGGTGGGTGTGTATTTGCACTTATGAGTGTGGAGGGGTAAAGAATTGAGGATGGATGGAGAGAATCACAACAACAGCAAGATCAGAGGGAGTATTCCTCGAATAACTTGTAGACAACTATGATATGGGTGCTTGGGTTCAGTATGATAGGAAGCAACTAGGGGGATCAAATTATGTGTAGAGCTTAGTTTGGAGTGGTGTCACGATCCGTACCCGGATATTCGAATACGAGTACATGGTTATGCCCAGCCTACACCGCAGAATCGACGGTAGAACCGCATACACAAGTCCGTGCCCTATATGAGACTCACAACACATGTAAGAAATGTGTCAAGGCCTGGAGAGTCATACCGATAACTCCGCAACTCTAGGTGGTCTACTAGACACTAGGTCAGACACAAGTTCTAATCTCAACGCCTTCGTTGACTGCACCCAAGTCTCTCTCGAAAGTGCACAGTTATATAATCTAAAATAATAAATATGCAACTAAATATATAACTGAAATTAAATAGTACAACAAGGCAAGGTATACTTGCCTGACAAGAGAGCTGCAGAGTAAAATATCCAGATATCAAATACCAAGAGTCAAAAACTATGGCCTCAGAATGAACATCTTCAAATGCTGAAATAAATATCACCAATATTCCTAGAATAAGTAAAATAGCTAGAAAACACTACCCTTTCGTTCAATTTGGACACAGGGGCAAAACAATAATTTTGGGTCAAAGCGGACTCCACATGTGGGCCACCTTACACCAAAAAGTGTACAAGGAGTAAAGGTCTCTAAATGAGATAAATTATAGGTGAACAAACTTTAAATGTCAGTACAATCTCAACAGTATGTCCGAATATGAATTCCGGTGAGCCGAACAAAATTTTGTCCAAAAAGTCAACCTTGGGGCCCGCCAATAGGTGACTTGGTCAACTATCTCAGAATTGCGTAAAACTTGGGTCACAGGACCAACACGATACCACGAGTCCAGTGGTGCAAATTTTGTCATATTATGACGAGCGTGCACTAAATGTGCAGGGTTTTCATAAAAGTTGTGACATAGGAGATTTTTTGCGGATACGGGCTGATTTCGACGCGCACACGCGTCCAAATCAGTTGTCGCGAAATCTTACACATCTGGTTATACCGCGCGCACCGTTTGGTATACTTGGTACACGACGGGGCAGTCCTGTTTGGTGGAGAACGCTCCGTATCATAATTTTTGAAAATTTGAAAAAAGCAGGTTTTCGGGGTTTTCTAATTGGTTTAACTCTACATACAACACTTAATAAAATAATATAAATAACAAAAATTAAACTTGGTTAGGTGGTCTTTATATACCAACAAAAAAACTGAATTCGGATCTCTGTGGTGGGAAATATGAGTCCGTGAACATGGGTAGTTGCAACAGATTTTTGCGATACCCAAAAGTTGTCATTTTTCGTCAACTTGGTCGCTGTTTTTGTCTATGTTTACGCGATATTCGAGGTCAACTATCATACAAATATTGAAGGAACTTAGGTGAGGATCATACCGGTGAAGACGGGGTCAAGTTTGGTTAAGCAAGGGTGCAGGAATCGGGACGTGAATACTGGTACGCTGTTTGATCAAATTCTATCTCGTGCATATGCGTCGACGCGGACACGCGGTGCTCCGGTTGCTTTGGCTGGGCGGCGGCAAACTCAGTGGCACAACGATAGCGAGGCTAGGTCGAGGGGGTTGTGAAGTAGGGTTAGGGTTTAAGAAAAAAGTTTCTTATATATATGGAGAGAGAGAGACCGCGAGAGAGGGGGGCCGACTGTACGCGCGGGGGGGGGGGATTTGGAAAACTAACTGCTGCATCTGGTTTGTTAGGGCTAATGGGTTAAATGGGTTAGCGAATTTTGGTATGTAAGGGTTTGGGTTAGGGTTCATTAACCTTTTATTTTATTTTATTTCTCTTTTTCTTTTATTTCTTATTCCTTTCTTTTCTAATTTCCATTTCAAATTTCTTTTTTATTCTTAATAAATTCTATACATGTATGTATATATATATTCCTATATGAATATATATATATATATATATATATATATATATATATATATATATATTTATATATAAAATTTTAGAAATTATTATTAGCACATACAATAAATTTATCAACGGGCCATAGGGTCTCCTACATGGAATAAATTAGGAAAAAATTATAATGACTCCATAAATATCCTAAATGTACAAACACCTAAAATAAAAATTAGTAAAAATTTATTTCCTCTATTTAGCTCATAATTACCATAATTAAATTAATAAATAATTAAAATATTATATACGATTTTCAAAACTTGGGGTTTTATATTCTACCCAACTTATAAAAATTTCGTCCTCGAAATTTAAAATTAAGCCACGATAGAAAGTCAAGGATGGTATAAGATAGAGATTTGTAGCTTATTTTGTACCTTCCTCCATCCTACCCTCCATGATTTTTCAGTTGCCATGGGGACGTTCGGAGGGCTATAATTTGCTTTGTTTCAAATGTAATGCTAGGTTTAAATGAGGGGGCGATGTTGCGCATTGCACATTACAAAGATCATAGAGAAAATTTACATGAACGAAAAATAGGTTTCTTCAAGTGTAATGTCCAATGGTGTGGACACCCCAATGTATATTTACATAAAAGTGCCCAACAATTAAAAAATTACACAAAGATAGAAATAGGATTTAATTAATTAAAATTAACGCACATGGTGTTCTAGAATTAATTAGAAGTACATGGGACTAAAACTAGGTGGAACACAAGTGTCATAGGCATAGAGGCTCAAAGTAGAATATTGTCATAGATTTGATTATACGAAACGGTCAAGATTGTGTCTTCAATTTCGATTGGAACGCACAAGGATACAAAGTTAGAATTATTTAGAATTAAATAATAACGTCTACGACGAATGTTGTGCGACTAAAATATAGCACAAGAGAGCATAGTTATAAGTTATACCAAGGTCACAATGGTAGGCAGTCACGTCTAGGACAAGGTTGTAAAATTTTTAGGAAGGCAATGGCTTGTGTAGCATTCCAATTGTTGAAGCAACGGTAAGATGCGCTATGTGTCATAAATAATACAAAATTAAATAATTACCGTGTTCTATTTCTATTTGTATTCAAATTAGCCCTAATCTCTCTATCTAAGCCAAGTAGACCTAATTTTGGGTGAGGGAGGGTTCATAATCTATCCAACTAAAATTAATTTCCTCCTCGAAATTAAAATAAGGCATAATTTGTTAATTCCTTCACATTCGCATATAAGGCAAATTAATCACAATCTTTTCCAAGATTTAAAATATATTCTAATCCATCGCGATCACTTTCAAAATTAAGGTAACCTCTGTTTAATCAAAATACCTCTTCTCAATTTTTAAATAATTACATCCAAATTTAAGCTAAATCTATATGATATCATCAAGTTTTAAATAGCCCACATCAATTTTTACATTACGATCTCCAACTATCATAATCTCCTTTAAGAAAAATAATTCCAATCCAATATTATTCCTATTTTCCCTTATAAATTTTGTATCCTTCAAATTTTTAAATTCAATTCATATTCTCAATATTTCTAATAGGTAATCCAGCAATCAAAATTTAACTTTTAATTCAAGGCCTCAAATTATGAAATTTGAAATATAATTCACCAACTGTTCAAGTCTAGATTTTTATAATTATCCTCAAAGTTTAAATCGAATATTCAACCTTCAATATTCAAAATTTAAATCATATGCTCAAGTATAACTATTTTGTTTGCCATATCATAATTTTTTAAAATTTATTAATCTTCATCATCTTAACCATTCTTCTAAAATCCTTAAAATTAAAGATGACTTGAATCTCTCAATCTAATTTTACTCAATCACAATCTAAAATAAATTCCTCGCAAGTTGGCAATACAATTTATACCCAAATTATAATTTACCCATCTATCATATAAGGCTATACACTTAAAAAAATATTCCTCGACTTATTTAATTATGTTATTTGATCCTCGAAAGTTTGAACACCAACATATTACCTATGATATGTCCTTAATTACGGAAAATCATCATCTATTAATGTGGTTTGCCTATAGGGTATATCTAGTACTATATGTATATCAAACTTATACTAAGCACGAGGTTTCATCTTTTCGAAATAAGAGAAGACGGAAAACAATAATATAGAGTTCAAGGGGGAGGTAATATAATAGAAGTGTGGGGATCAAGGCGTTTAAAGAATTCTAATAGGAATTATCATGGCAGTTATGGATTGAAATCCAATTTTGGTAATTCCTATTCCCATGCTCGTATCAGTACAGTTATGTAAATGATATAATATGCTCAAGCATATCTTGAGGGTAAGTACATTTGTCTAATAGAAACTATATATCTCAATCCACGTAAAGTAGTTATACGAAGGGCGAACCAAGTGCACTAAGGTTAGCTAGAACTTAATACACTGATTCTGAAATGTATTAATGTATGCATCCACTAATACATATATCGTGAACAAGCTCGATAAAAGAATAAGCTTGCAAAACTATGCTATAAAATAACAGCATAAGTCAAGGTAGTATATAAAATATAAATACGCTAGATCATGACGAAAGAAGGTACAAATAATTCAAGTTCACCAAACAAAACAAAAATAAGACTCTACAGCCTCTACAGTTGTAGTACTAACACCTTGTCTAAGCTGCTAGTCGACATAATAGGGGTATGGGCCTTTAAGTTCTACGGTCTTAATAATCACTATCTTCTTATGCAAGCATATAGTTAATATCGTTCAATTATACTACAATAATATGTCAAGATGACTATGTGATACTAGGTTAGGAGGCATACTACCCAACTTATAATAATTATCTAATACTGTGACAGTCTTAAAAGAGATTCTACAAAATACTTAGCCCTTATAAATGAAGCAGAAACTATTGTTAGGGTTTACGAGGGAAAGATCTTGGTACTGATTAGAGTATCCTATTGCATTATATAGGTAATGGTCATCTTAAGTCTTAGTCGTAGTGCTCATAGAATACAAGTGTCAATAGTAAGAATGGAAGAGTTACTGGCCTTCAAAGAAAAAAGGGAAATATGACTCGTATGGGAAAGTCTAGGCTAGACATATGCTTTTAAAACATGCCATAAAGAAAAAAGAGAAAAAAGGGACCAGGTCCTCAGAGAAACATAACAAGATACATAGAAACATGCCATAAAGTAAATACTTTTAAAACTCCAGGGTGACCTAACCATATAAGTAAAATACAACTTGAGGACAACTTTGAGTGTATGGGAAAGTCTAGGCTAGACATATGCTGACGTAATTCACCAATCGTGACGACTGTCTAGTATATGCCATATATGTCCCCCCATACCAGGGCACTGTATAATAACGTCCATCTCCGAAGAGCATGGCATCTGTATAATATATCGTCTATATCGCTCTCAAGAATGTGGCATCAGTATAATATATTGTCCATATCACTCCGTCGAGTGTGGCAGCAGTGTAAAGGAAGTGGGGTCCCATACGCCTAATAGTCGTCCTCCCCGCCCAATGATCTATGCATATGGTATCCACAACACGCGTTAGCTACTACGCTGTGGCATTGTAACTCTGGCTCATAGTCTATCGATAGAGCAATAGCCCAACCTTACAACCAAACAAGGACAAGGATTGGACCATCGTACCACGATAGCCTATGCTCCGACTACTAATAACTGCTAAGTCTTCTAACATGCATTGCTAATAGCAGTTATTCCCTATTCGTCGTACGCCTATACGTATAGGTGGCCAACAACATACGCAAGTCCGTACCCTATATGAGACACACAACACGTGTAAGAAATGTGTCAAGGCCTGGGGAGTCATACCGATAACTCCGTAATTCTAGGTGGTCTACTAGACACTAGGTCAGACACAAGTCCTAATGTCAATGCCTTTGTTGACTACACCCGAGTCTCTCTCGAACGTGCACAGTTATATAATCTAAAATAATAAACATGCAACTAAATATATAACTGAATTTAAATAGTACAACAAGGCAAGGTATACTTGCCTGGCAAGAGAGTTACAGAGTGAAATATCCAGATGTCAAACACCAAGAGTCAGAAACTACGACCTCAGAATGAACGTCTCCGGATGCTAAAATAAATATCACCAACGTTCCCAAAATAAGTAAAATAGCTAGAAAATACTACCCTTTCGTCCAATTTGGACACAGGAGCAAAACGGTAATTTTGGGTCAAAGTAGGCACCACATATGGCCACCTTGCACCGAAAAGTGTGCCAAGGGTAAAGGTCTCTAAATAGGATAAATTATAGGTCAAACAAACTCTAAATATTAGTATGAACTCAATGGTACGTTCAAATGTGGATTCCGGTGAGCCAAACATAATTTTGCCCAAAATGTCTATCGTGGGGCCCGCCAATAGACGACTTGGTCAACTATCTTAGAATTGAGTAAAACTTGGGTCACATAACCAGCGTGATACCATGAGTCCAGTGGCACAAGTTTTGTCGCATTTTGGTGAGCGTGCACTAAATGTGCAGGGCTTTTATAAAAGTTGTGACACGGGGGATTTTCTGCGGATACAGGCTGATTCCGCGTACACCTTTTGGTACACTTGGTATACGATGGGGCAGTCCCATTTGGTGGCGCGCGCTCCGTATCACAATTATTTGGAAATCTAAAAAAATAGGTTTTTGGGATTTTCTAATTGGTTTAACTTTACATACAGTAGTTAATAAATTAATGTAAATAACATAAATTAAACTAGGTTAGGTGGTCTTCACATACCAACAAGAAAAAACTAAATTTGGATCTCTGTGGTGGGTGATACGAGTCCGTGAACATGGGTAGTTGTAACAGATTTCTGCGATACCCAAAAGTTATCATTTTTTGCCAACTTGGTCGCTATTTTTGCCTCGGTTTATGCACTGTTCGAGTTTAACTATTATACAGATATTGAAGGAAGTTAGATAAGGATCATACCAGCGAAGATGGGGTCGAGTTTAGTCGAGCGAGGGCACAAAAATCGGGACGTAAATACAGGTACAATGTTTGATCAAATTCTGTATCGTGCACGTGCGTCGACTCGGACGTGCGGACGCGCGGCACTCCGACGGCTCTGGCTGGGCGGAAGCGAACTCAGTGGCGCAGCGGCGGCGAGGATAGGTCGAGGGGGTTGTGAAGTAGGGTTAGGGTTTAAGAAAAAAGTATCTTATATAGAGAAAGAGAGAGACCGCGAGAGAGGGGGGCCTACTGCACGCGCAGGGGGGGAGGTGAATTTAAAAAACTAACTACTGTTGCTGCTGGTTTGTTAGGGCTAATAGTTTAAATAGGTTAGCGAGTTTTGGTAAGTAAGGGTTTGGGTTAGGGTTCATTAACCTTTTATTTTATTTTCTTTCTCTTTTTCTTTTATTTCTTATTCCTTTCTTTTCTAATTACTATATCAAATTTCTTTTCTATTCTAATAAATTCTATACATATTTATATGTATATATATATATATATTCCTATATATATATATATATATATATATATATATATATATATATATATATATAATTCTAGAAATTATTATTAGCACATACAATAAATTTATCAACGGGCCATAGGGTCTCCTACATGGAATAAATTAAAAAAATTTATAATGACTCCATAAATCCCCTAAATGTACAAACACCTAAAATAAAAATTAATAAAAATTTATTTCCTCTATTTAGCTCATAATTACCATAAATAAATTAATAAATAATTAAAATATTATATATGATTTTCAGAACTTGGGGTTTTACAGTGGAGTACCTCCGAACTATTGCGCATAGCTCCGAACTCCAAACGAGGCCCAATTTCTTGCTTTAGAACGATATTGAGGTTAGCTTTCTGATTATATAAATTGTTTTACTAAATTATGAGTATTAAATTCTAAAAAATTCGTAGAGCATAGCATATCCGAAAATAGATGCGACTTGATATTTTTACGATTCTGGGATAACCAGGAATGAGAATCATGAACCGTTTAAAGTTTTGAAAAGCTAATGATGAGATCATTGACATATGTTTTTACCATAATTTAATTCGAAATATTTATATACTGTTAATTCTGTAGAACTTTTAGGTTAGAATTTAACCATCGGTGCACAATACAAAATTTGTATATTCCATAATACCCAAACGAATTTGAATTTGAATAAGCCATAAATTCAAGCATATTTTTGATTCTGAAATCTACAAGAAATCATACATGAAAGTTGAGTTTGTGTCGGTTGAATTTTTGGTCAATATATCGCCTCGATTTGCGTGCCATGAGTCTCGAGTTGATAAAAATTTAGTTTCTTTGGACAAAATTTAGGAATTAACCTAAAAATTAGAATTATAAGATTAAAATAGGATTTTAGAGTAAGTATTTTAGAACTAAATAAGTTAAAATAAATTATCTTTTGACATGGTAAATTTGTAATACATAGGCTATTTAGATTGCGACTTGGACTCTGATTCATACCAGCTAAGGACCACAGGCGAGTACATTCTCTGACAGTTTCTATTATGTTGATTATCTCTATAACTCTTATTATATAGCGTACATGACTCAGACACTGTTATTTACACGAGTTGGCATCATTGAGACCTGTCACGAGGAGTTATGATTTGGAATCCATCCTGCTAGCTGGGGAAAATAGAGAAATATTAGTAGCTTACGTGATCATACCCAAACTTTACATGTATCATAGCTCAGCCATACCTTATGTCGGTACAACCTGACCTTTATATGCCTCATTGCTGTTACATGTGGTTAGCCTGACTTTACAAGGATGATCGCTAATCAATGTAATGAGTCATATAGTCCCAAACCGATCACATGATATGCTGATGTTTCACACACTTAGTTAGATAATTCTTGACATGTATCTCTAGTATATGGATGTAGCATCTCCATATGTTCAAGTTATTATTCTTTATATACTTATATACCAGTTCATTGTTATTGCATGTACTTGTATTTCTATTTCATTGCTAGATGTTTTGGATTGCAGGTTAGACTATTTATTATTGTTTAGACTTGTCTTGTATTTTATTGTTTTCTTCGATATCTCATCGTGCTTTAGCTTATGTGATTGAGTATATTCCGTATTATATTATGATATCTGTGCCTCCTTATGGAGTTGGATATTCATGTGAGATTGATTAGATAGTTATATGACCTAGACATCGTTCTACCGCTGATGATGCAGCATAGGCTAGACGTACCCACGCTCTCGTGCCCCTATACCGGATGTGGGTCACGACATATTTTTAGTGGTGGCCCATGCAGGTCTGAATTCGCAAGTTGTGCGATATCGTGGTAGTCCGATATCTTAGTTGTACTACTACATGCCTGTGATAGAATATAGGACATAGGATACTAGGATGAGAGAGAATACTCAATAATAAATTATTTAAGAGATTCCTGGGATGACCCTTGAGAATCTTATTATAATTTCCAATTTAAATCCTTCTCCCTTATTTTCGTCCATTCTCACTTGTTGATTGGTGTTGTTGTTGAGTTTGATTTCATATCGAGATAAATTTTTACGGGCTAAAATTTACGGTATCATCTGATGGCATAAATTGATGAGGACAGTGAGAAAGGTAAAATAACTACTTTGGTTATGGAACCTAAAGATTATCGCAGCTATATTAGCTATTATGACGAGAACGTAGGTACCTGACTTGGATATACATACTATAATTTTAAAACTTAGAGTCTCTCGCAGCCATACCTGTTGGTGTGGCGAGGATTCTAGATGACATGATTATAGAGTTGCATACCTTAGTTACGAAACCTGTCGTTTATTGCGTCTATGCTTACTGGCGTGGCAATGATTCTGAGTGTCATGATTTTGGGCAGACGTGTATGATTATCCGATTTTATCTTAAATTGGTTCTTAAAGTCTCATCTCAATACTTATCTATTTTCCTTATTATAGGACTTTTTTCCATCGCTTCCTTTTGTTGCTAGCAGTAGAGATATCTTCATTCCTTAATCCAGCTCCTTTTGAGCTTCTTTTCTTGAGAATCCTTGTTAGTGTGATAATTAGTGACTTGTAATTATGTCTGTGTCTTGTATTAGTGTTGACTGAGTGTGACCTGTTCGTTGTAAGTATTTTTTAGTTGGACATGTGAGCAGTAGACATTAATCTAGAGTTAACCCATTCGTAGTGCCTTGTAGCAATGGTTCTATGATAATGTATCATTATTATTAGTATTGAAAGTATCAAAATCAGCATGCCAGTCCTGGATAATCATTAATTTATGTAATTGGATGATCTAGGTAAACAATTAAGTATCAAGAAATTGTGTTAAAGATTAATGGAGCATAATATTCAATTTGATGATACTTGGGGGTGTTAAGAGTAAAGAAATGTACATGCATAAAAGGTATTAATAAGATGCCATGGGTTGAGGAATATCAATATGGATTGTGCAAGGTATGAAGTGTATCACAGATTATTGTAACAGGCTATAAAAGAATTAAAAGAAGATACGTATACATCAATCAAGATATAGAATCATATGCATGCCTTTGAGAGTGAAGTAAAACATGTATATTATCAAAGGTGCAAGTGATCATGAGTTTTAATAAGTATGATGAGGTAATCTAATAATGAAGTTAGTGTTACCATGCCAAGAGTATTAATGTTTCTATATCGAGGATTAGTTGAGAAATATGCTAGTAATAGTAAGTACCTTGTATGATAATGTTAGATTAGTGTATAAGTTAATATAGACAGAAACTCATTGGAGAAAATACGTGTGATGATAACTTTGATCATTTGGAAGTAATAGTGTAAGTAATTCGGGAAGTACAAATTTTAGTACACAGTTGAGAGTTATAGACAATTGGTGTATTTGTGTGCACCTTGAGTATTAGAGACTGTGAGTATTTAAATGTATACTTGTGGATTTAAATTTATAATTTGAAGATTGGAAATAAATTTTAATTTTTAAGAATTTTGAGGAGTTGAGATTTTATGTTATTAAAATTTTTGAGGATTCAAATTCAATTTAATAAACATAGTCAAAGCTATAATAATTTTTGGAAGTGATTAAAATTTATTTAAATATTTGAATATTTAACTTTTGAGTAAAGTATATACATTTTATTTTAAATTGTTCGAGAAGTTAAATTTTAATAATTTTATTTTGAGGATAAAATTTTATGGTGGGTAAGAAGTATATATTAGTATATGAGTAGATGATATACATGTGTAAGGATCTGTTGACTTGAGCATGATTGAGATGGCACTGCAAACTGACTTGGATGTCCATCTAGAGTTATATTAGAAGGATTAGTACTTAGTATGGTGTGTTGCACTTAGTGTGCCCTTGAGTGATAAGAACAAATAGTATAAACAACTGTAGCAGGTAAGAGAGCTAGCAGTGGTTATGCTTGTAGTAGAAACAGTAGTACCAAGGGATAGAGGTATCAAACTTTGGATGCATTATTAAACTACGGTTGTGTTAGAGATTTTTGGTATCAGATCTAGGTATCAATAGACAGGTGTATGCAATGAGGATGTATTCATGGATGTTTGTGAACTAATGATTAGTTGATATGGGTACCAGTGTATAAGGACTGGAATTTATGAATAAATGTGCTAGGGTTAAGTGTATGATAGAGGTTGTAGATGTCCAAGTAATGGGATAGAAGACTATGTTCTTTCCTTATGTCCCTTTTTTGTCTATTTGATTTGTTGCTTGATTTCTTAGTACCGTAGTTTGTATCAATGATTTTCTTATTAGAATGTAGTTAGTAGTACACCCTGACAGAGACCATAATACCATGACAAAAGAGACTACGACCATGTATATTTTATCTAGATTGCATATTTTATCTAGATTGCGTGTTGTATTGCGTGTTGTATGACTATAGGTAGGATTCTTTTAGACTTTGATTGTTATGGGTTTGACCATAGTGAATAATTAATGAAGAGGTTATGGTTTGACAAAGAGAGACAATGTACCTCAAAGTTCGAGGATAAATATTAATTTAAATAAAGAATTGAGAACGTAATATGACAAAATTGATGATCTTGTTAAATTATTGGTTTTATGAAGATTATAATATGATTGAATTGGTCATTAAATTTTGAGAAAGTTAAGAAGATTATCATTATATTTATTTGACTACAAGGTATAAATTTAAAAATTATTTTGAATGTTTCATTTGAAGATCTTGTAAGTATTATATTGTTTGAGTATGATGTGGAAAAAGAATCGAGGAGTAAGATCATTAATGGATTAGTGTTTGAATTCAATTTTTGGGATACGATTTTTAAATTTTATTAATATGCATTGATTGGATTTCAATTAAATGATTGAATATTAAATTCTTGTATTTCGTTATTAACTTAAAATTTTGGAGGAGATTATGATTAGAATGGAATTTGATTTATATTTGAAGATTTTTAAGAATATAATATTTATAGAATTTTTAGAAATATTGTGAATAACAATATGGATTAGTTCATGATTATATGATTTGATAAATTTAATATTGATGGGATTTTAAATTTTGAGGATAATTTTTTTTAAGGTGGGTAAACTTGTAACCTCCGTATCCTGAAATTCGTGCTTAAATGTTGTTATTAGGTTAATTTTGGGCTATTGGGATTTTTTCATAATTTTTAGTTAATTAAAAACTAGTAACCCTAATTTTCTAGAAGTTTCAAGAATTTATTTTAGGTTCAAACTTAGATAAAAATATCCTAAACTTTTATTTTAGGTTCTAAATAATAAAATATATTTTTTAGAATTTTTTGGGAATTTTTTGATTATTTTTATCATTTATTTTGAGTTATCTAGGGAAAACTGAATTAAAAACTATTTTCTGAAAATAAAAACCCAAAAAGTAATTATTTGTTCCCTGTCAGCCAACAGGGGCCCACCCGTCAGCCTCCCGCAGCCAACAGTGCGGGGCCCGCCTGTCAGCTACCGCAGAGTGGGTGTGGGTGCGCCGAGCCGACCACGAGCCGACCCGAGCCGAGCCGCGTCCAAGTCCGAGTCGGACTGAGCTGAGCCGAGCCGCATCGAACCCTGACCATTTGATCTGAGCGGGCAGCGTTGGATGGCTGTCACATGGCGATCTTCGAGCCGCGGGTGCTCTCTCTCTCCTCTATATATATAATAGTTTAAGTTATTAATTTCTAGGGTTTTCCTTGAGTCGAATTAGGGAGAATTGCCATATAGGGTTCCTTCATCTTCCAGAAGACATTACGCATAGCTCCGGACTCCAAATAAGGTCCAGTTTCTTATGTTAGAATGATATTGAGATTAGATTTCTGATTATATAAATTGTTTTACGAAATTATGAGATTTAAATTCTGGAAAATTCGTAGAGCACAACATATTTGAAAATAGATGCGACTTGATGTTTTTGCGATTCTGGGAGAACTAGGAATCAGAATCATGAACCGTTTGAAGTTTCGGAAAGATAATGATGAGATCATTGACATATGTTTTTATCATAATTTAATACGAAATATTTTTACACTGGTAATTCTGTAGAACTTGTAGGTTAGAATTTAACCATCGGTGCACAATACAAAATTTGTATGTGCCATAATTCCCAAACGAATTTGAATTCGGATGAGCCATAAATTCCATCATATTTTTGATGCTGAAATCTACAGGAAATTATGTATGAAAGTTGAGTTTGTGTCGGTTGACTTTTTGGTCAACAGATCGCCTCGATTTGTGTGTCATGAGTCTCGAGTTGATAAAAATTTAGTTTTTTGGACAAAATTTAGGAATTAACCTAAAAATCAGAATAATAAGATTAAAATATGGTTTTAAAGTAATTATTCCAGAATTAAATAAATTAAAATAAATTATCTTTTGACATGGTAAATTTGTAATACATAGGCTATTTGGACTGCGACCTGGACTCTGATTCATACCATCTAAGGACCACAAACGAGTACATTCTCTGACAGTTTCTATTATGTTGATTATCTCTATAACTCTTATTGTATAGCGTACATGACTCAGATACTGTTATTTACACGAGTTGGCATCATTGAGATCTGTCACGAGGAGTAGTGATTTGGAATCCATCGTGCTAGCTGGGGAAAATAGAAAAATATTAGTAGCTTATGTGATCATACCCAAACTTTACATGCATCATTGCTCACCCACACATCACGTCGGTACAGCCTGACCATTATATGCCTCATCGCTGTTACATATGGTGAGCCTAACTTTACAAGGATGATCGCTAATCGATGTAATAAGTCATATTATCCCAAGCCGATCACATGATATGCTGATGTTTCACACACTTAGTTAGATGATTCTTGACATGTATCTCTAGTATATGGATCCAGCATCTCCATATGTTCTAGTTATTATTCTTGTACATACTTATATACCAGTTCATTATTCTTGCGTGTACTTATATTTCTATTTTATTGCTAGATGTACATTGATGATGACATGCTTCCGTATTCCATTTATTCCAGTATTTCTATTTCCAGTACATCCATGCTCGTCAGTATTTCTTATTGCCAGTATTCCTATCTGTCTTGTATTTCTTTACACTGTGTTATAGTTTTTGTCAATATATGTGGAACTACTGTTAGAGGTATATTTTGTTCCAATCCTGACTGGATATTTTTTCAGACTGTGACATAGAGGACTTGTTTCCGATATACTTGGAGACCGGATGTTTTGGATTACAGGTTAGACTATTTATTGTTGTTTAGACTTGTCTTGTATTTTATTATTTGCTTCGATATCTCACGTGCTTTAGCTTATGTGATTGAGTATATTCCGTATTATATTGTGATATATGTGCCTCCTTATAGAGTTGGATATTCATGTGAGATTGATTAGATAGTTACATGACCTAGACAACATTCTACCGCCGATGCTACGGCGTAGGCTGGACGTACCCACGTTCTTGTGCCCCTATACCGGGTATGGGTTACGACACATTTTTAGTGGTGGCCCATGCAGGTCTGATTTCGCAAGTTGTGCAATATCATAGTAGTACGATGTCTTAGTTGTACTACTACGTGCCTGTGATAGAATATAGGACATATGATACTAGGATGAGAGAGAATACTCAATCATACATTATTTAAGAGATTCCTGGGATGACCCTTGAGAATCTCATTATAATTTCCAATTTAAATCCTTCTCCCTTGTTTTCGTCCATTCTCACTTGTTGATTGGTGTCATTGTTGAGTTTGATTTCATATCGAGATGAATTTTTATGGGCTAAAATTTATGGTATCATCTGATGGCATATATTGACGAGGACAGTGAGAAAGGTAAAATATCTACTTTGGTTATGGAACCTAGAGTTTATCGCAGCCATATTAGCTATCGTGACAAAAATATAGGAACCTGACTTGGATGTACATACTGTAATTTTAAAACTTAGAGTCTCTCGCAGCCATACCGGTTGGCATGGCGAGGATTCTAGATGACATAATTATAGAATTTCATACCTTAGTTACGGAATATGTCGTTTATCGCATCTATGCTTACTGGCGTGGCGAGAATTCTGAGTGTCATGATTTCGGGCAGACATGTATGATTATCAGGTTGTATCTTAAATTTGTTCTTAAAGTCTCATCTCAATACTTATCTATTTCCATTATTACAGGACTTTGTTCCATCACTTCCTTTTGTTGCTAGCAGTAGAGATATCTTCATTCCTTAATCCAGCTCCTTTTGAGCTTTTTTTTTTGAGGATCCTTGTTAGTGTGATAATTAGTGACTTATAATTATATTTGTGTCTTGTATTAGTGTTGACTGAGTGTAACCTGTTCGTTATAAGTATTTCTTAGTTGGACATGTGAGCAGTAGGCATTAATCTAGAGTTAACCCATAGCATAGTGCCTTGTTGCAATGGTTCTATGATAATGTGTCATTATTATTAGTAATGGTACTATAGATAGAAGAAGAAAAGAGTATCAGTGAAGGTTCCAAAAGTAAGTATCAGAATCAGCATGCCAGTCCTGGATAGTCATTAATTTATGTAATTGGATGATCTAGGTAAACAATTAAGTATCAAGGAATTATGTTAAAGATTAATGGAGCATGATGTTCAATTTGATGATTGATACTTAGGGGTGTTAAGAGTAAAGAAATGTACATGCATAAAAGGTATTAATAAGATGCCATGGGTTGAGGAATATCAATATGGATCGTACAAGGTATGAAGTGTATCACAGATTAGTATAACAGGCTGTAAAAGAATTAAGAGAAGTTATAAATACATCAATCGAGAAATAGAATCATATGCATGCCTTTGAGAGTGAAGTAAAACATGTGTATTATCAAAGGTGCAAGTGATCATGAGTTCTAATAAGTATGAGAGGTAATCTAATAATGAAGTTAGTGTTACCATGCCAATAGTATTAATGTTTCTATATCGAGGATTAGTTGAGCAATATGCTAGTAATAATAAGTACATTGTATGATAATGTTAGATTAGTGTATCAGTTAATATAGACAGAAACTCATTGGAGAAAATACGTGTGATAATAACTTTGATCATTTGGAAGTAATAGTGCAAGTAATTCGGGCAGTACAAATTTCAGTACACAGTTGAGAGTTGTAGACAATTAGTATATTTGTGTGCACCTTGAGTATTAGAGAGTGTGAGTATTTATATGTATACTTGTGGATTTAAATTTATAATTTGAAGATTGGAAATAAATTTTAATTTTTAAGAATTTTGAGGAGTTGAGATTTTATGTTATTAAAATTTTTGAGGATTCAAATTCAATTTAATAAACATTGTCAAAGTTATAAAGATTTTTGGAAGTGATTAAAATTTTATTTCAATATTTGAATATTTAACTTTTAAGGAAAGTATATACATTTTATTTTAAATTGTTCGAGAAGTAAAATTTTAATGATTTTATTTTGAGGATAAAATTTTATGGTGGGTACGATGTATATATTATTATATGAGCAGATGATATACATGTGTAAGGATCTGTTGACTTAAGCATGATTGAGATGGCAGTGCAAACTGACTTGGGTGTCTTTCTAGAGTTGTATTAGAAGGAGTAGTACTTAGTTTGGTGTGTTACACTTAGTGTGCCCTTGAGTGATAAGAACAAATAGTATAAACAACTATAGCAGGTAAGAGAGCTAGCAGTGGTTATGCTTGTAGTAGAAACAGTTGTACCAAGGGATAGAGGTATCAAACTTTGGATGCATTATTAAACTATGGTTGTGTTAGAGATTCTTGGTATCAGATCTAGGTATCAATAGACAGGTGTATGCAATAAGGATGTATTCATGGATGTTTGTGGACTAATGATTAGTTGATATGGTTACCAGTGTACAAGGACAGGAATTTGTGAATAAATGTGCCAGCGTTAAGTGTTTGATAGAGGTTGTAGATGTCCAAGTAATGGGATAGAAGACTATATTTTTCCTTTGTACTTTTTTCGTCTGTTTGATTTGTTGCTTGATTTCTTAGTACCATAGTTTGTATCAATAATTTTCTTATTAAAATGTAGTTAGTAGTACACCCTGACAGAGACCATAATACCATGACAAAATAGACTATGACCTTGCATGTTTCATCTAGATTGCATATTTTATCTAGATTGCATGTTGTATTGCTTGTTGTATGACTATAGGTAGGATTCTCTTAGACTTTGATTGTTAAGGGTTTGACCATAGTGAATAATTAATGAAGAGGATATGGTTTGACAAAGAGAGACAATGTGCCTTAAAGTTCGAGGATAAATATTTATTTAAACAAAGAGTTGAGAACATAATATGACAAAATTGATGATCTTGTTAAATTATTGGTTTTATGAAGATTATAATATGATTGAATTCGTCATTAAATTTTGAGGAAGTTAAGAAGATTATCATTATATTTATTTGACTGCAAGATATAAATTTAAAAATTATTTTGAATGTTGCATTTAAAGATCTTGTAAGTATTATATTATTTGAGTATAATGTGGAAAAAGAATCGAGGAGTAAGATCATTAATAGATTAGTGTTTGAATTCAATTTTTGGGATACGATTTTTAAAATTTATAAATATGCATTGATTGGATTTCAATTAGATGATTGAATATTAAATTCTTGTATTTCTATTATTAACTTAAAATTTTGGAGGAGATTGTGATAAGAATGGAATTTGATTTTTTATTTGAAGATTTTCAAGAATATGATATTTATAGAATTTTGAGAAATATTATGAAATAACAATATGGATTAGTTCATGATTATATGATTTGATAAATTTAATTTTGATGGTAATAAATAAATAAATAAAATAATTAAAGATTTTCAATTTTGAGGATAAATTTTTATTTAAGGTGGGTAGACTTGTAACCTCCGTATCCTAAAATTTGTGCTTAAATATTGTTATTAGGTTAATTTTGGGCTATTGGGATTTTTCCATAATTTTTAGTTAATTAAAAACTAGTAACCATAATTTCCTAGGAATTTCAAGAATTTATTTTAGGGTCAAACTTAAATAAAAATCTCCCAAATTTTGTTTTAGATTTTAAATAATAAAATATATTTTCTAGAATTTTTTGGGAATTTTTTGATTATTTTTATCATTTATTTTGAGTCAATTAGGGAAAACTAAATTAAAAACTATTTTCTAAAAATAAAAACCCAAAAATTAATTATTTTTGCCCAGTCAGCCAACAGGGGCTCACCCATCAGCCTCTTGCAGCCAATAATGCGGGGCCCGCCTATCAGTGACCGCGGTGTGGGTGTGGGTGCGCCGAGCCGACCGCGAGCCGAGCCGAGCCGAGCCGAGCCGCGTCCTAGTCCGAGTCGGACTGAGCTGAGCCGAGCCGCATCGAACCCTGACCATTCGATCTGAGCAGGCAACATCGGATGGCTTCCACGTGGCGCTCTCCAAGCCGCGGCTGCTCTCTCTCCTCTTTATATATAATAGTTTAAGTTATTAATTTCTAGGATTTTCCTCGAGCCGAATTAGGGAGAATTGCCATCTAGGGTTCCTTCATTTTCCAGAAGCTATTGTACATAGCTCCGGACTCCAAACAAGGCCCAATTCCTTGCGTTAGAACGATGTTGAGGTTATCTTTCTGATTATATAAATTGTTTTACGAAATTATGAGTATTAAATTATGGAAAATTCGGAGAGCACAACATATCTGAAAATAGATGCGACTTGATATTTTTGCGATTCTGGGAGAACCAGGAATCAGAATCATGAACCGTTTAAAGTTTCGGTAAGCTAATGATGATATCATTGACATATGTTTTTACCAGAATTTATTTCAAAATATTTATATACTGTTAATTTTGTAGAACTTCTAGGTTAGAATTTAACCATCGGTGCACAATACGAAATTTGTATGTGCCATAATTCTCAAACGAATTTGAATTCGGATGAGCCATAAATTCCAACATATTTTTGATGCTGAAATCTATAGGAAATCATGCATGAAAGTCGAGTTTGTGTTGGTTCACTTTTTGGTTAATAAATTGCCTCGATTTGCGTGCCATGAGTCTCGAGTTTATAAAAATTCTGTTTCTTTGGGCAAAATTTAGGAATTAACCTAAAAATCAGAATAATAAGATTAAAATAGGATTTTAGAGTAATTATTTTATAATTAAATAAATTAAAATAAATTATCTTTTGAAATGGTAAATTTGTAATACATAGGCTATTTGGACTGCGACTTGGACTCTGATTCATACCAGCTAAGGACCACAGGCGAGTACATTCTCTGACAGTTTCTATTATATTGATTATCTATATAACTCTTGTTGTATAGCATATATGACTCATACACTGTTATTTACACGAGTTGGCATCATTGAGACCTGTCACGAGGAGTCGTGATTTGGAATCCATCGTGTTAGCTGGGAAAAATAGGAAAATATTAGTAGCTTATGTGATTATACCTCAACTTTACATGCATCATAGCTTACCCATACCTCACGTCGGTGCAGCCTGACCATTACATGCCTCATCGCTGTTACATGTGGTTAGCCTGACTTTACAAGGATGATCGCTAATTAAATATAATGAGTCATATAGCCCCAAGCCAATCACATGATATGCTGATGTTTCACACACTTAGTTAGATAATTCTTGACATGTATCTCTAGTATATGGATCTAGCATCTCTACATGTTGTAGTTATTATTCTTGTACACTCTTATATACTAGTTTATTGTTCTTGCATGTACTTGTATTTCTATTTCATTGCTAGATGTACATTGATGATGACATGGTCCAGTATTCCATTTATTCTAGTATTTCTATTTCCAGTACATCTATGTTCGTCAGTATTTCTTATTGCCAGTATTCCTATCTGTCTTATATTTTTTTACACTGTATTATAGTTTTTATCAATATATGTGGAACTGTTGTTAGAGGTGTATTTCGTTCCAATCCTGACTGGATATTTTTTTAGACTGTGACATAGAGGACTTATTTTTGACATACTTGGAGACCGAATGTTTTGGAATGCAGGTTAGACTATTTATTATTGTTTAGACTTGTCTTGTATTTCATTGTTTGCTTCGATATCTTATCGTGCTTTAGCTTGTGTGATTGAGTATATTCCGTATTATATTGTAATATCTGTGCCTCCTTATGGAGTTGGATATTCATGTGAGATTGATTAGATAGTTACATGATCTAGACAGCATTCTATCGTCGATGCTGCGACGTAGGCTAGACGTACCCACGCTCTCGTGCCCCTATACCGGGTGCAGGTCATAACAAAGAGGCCTAGTGGCATCAGAGGATCCAGTACTAACACGGGTCCAATAAGTGGCCTCACTTTTAGCAGCAGCATCAGAGGCACTTTCTGTAGCCGAGACAATAGTACTTGGGACCGGTTAGAGCGCCATTACAGTCGACGTACCACATCCAGAGGCCAACTATTCCTTGCCTATTCTGCAAGAAGCAAGAACATGGATGGGATGCGTACAGGATAAGATTGGACAAGTATTTATTCTGCGGATCAGAAGATAACCAGTTGAGGGCTTGTCTTAAAGCTCCAGCTCATCCAGCTCAGGCGGGGCTCAGGTAAAACGAGCACCTGTGAGACCATAGTAGAGAGGACCTTCCCTACCACCATAATTATTGCAGTTCGCTCAGCACCAGCATCAGCAGAGAGGTGCCCAGCGATAGAGATGAGCTTTTGCCTTTACCGTCGAGGAGAAAGAGCCAGTCAGTGATATTATTTCAGGTTCAATCTATCTTGATTCTTTTCCAGCTCATGCTTGATTTGATTCCAGTACTTCACATAGTTTCGTATCTGTCTTTTGATCTGAAATATCACCTTAAGACTGAACCGTTGACGAGGGATTATAAATCATGACCTGGGGTTGCATTATCCTGGTCAGTAATATTTTTAAAGATCAGAGTATTTTTTTAGGAGACCGTTAGTTGAGCGTGTGTCTACTCATAGTGCCACTTTTGAGCTACGATATAGTACTCGTGATGGATTAGTTGAATAGGCACCATGCTAGTATCGCATGGAGATAGAGTTTTATTTCAGGTGCCAGGGAAGCAAGAGTTTGAGTTCGTCAAAGGAGCAACAAAGCAGAGCAAAGGAGATTTTTGTGGAGCTATGGTGGAAGAGCAGGAGTAGCCACATCCATTTATTACTGAGTATATAGACGTCTTTTCGGAGGAGTTGTCAAGGTTGGCACCAGACAAAGATATTGAGTTGTCTATAGACTTAGTGCCAGGCGCAGAGCCGATATTATAGCACGTCTATAGAGTAAACAACAATGAACTGGTAGAGTTAAAGAAGAAGGTGGATGAGTTACAGGAAAATGGCTTCATCTGCTCTAGTTCATCTCTATAGGGTGCTCCGATATTATTTATACCGAAGAAGGATGGGTCGGTATACATGTATATCGACTACAGGGTACTCAACAACCTCACTATCGAGAACAAATATTCTTTACTGATGATTAATGATTTATTTGATTATTTGAGCAGAGCAAAGGTATTCTCAAAGATAGACTTGAGGTCGGGGTACCACCAGGTAAAAGTGAAGAAGAATATTTTGAAGACAACTTTTCAGACTCGGTATGGACAGTTTGAGTTCTTGGTGATGCCGTTTGGGTTGACCAATGCCCCAACGTTATTCATGAACCTGATGAATAAGGTGTTTCATAAATACTTGGATCAATTTGTTATAGTATTCATTGATGAAATATTGATTTATTCGAAGACCTCAGAGGAGCATAAGGAACACTTGAGGATAGTTCTACAGACCCTCATGAAGGAGAAGCTTTATGGTAAGCTTTCAAAGTATGAGTTCTTCCTTGATAAGGTTGAATTCCTTGCATATGTGATTATAGAAGATTGGATTTTAGTAGACCTGAAGAAGATTTTAGCAGTTGAGTCATGGTCTACCCTAAGTTCAGTAGCGAAGATCAGGAGTTTTCTTGGATTGACAGGCTATTATCGAAGATTTGTTCAGAATATTTCCATGATTGTACAGCCGATGACTAGACCGACTAGGAAGGACGTAGAGATCATCTGGACTGAAGATTGTCAGGCTATTTTTGAGGAGGTAAAGAAACGATTGACTACAGCTTAAATATTGACATTGCCATCAGGGACAGGAGGATTTTCTATATATAGTGATGCATCGGATAAGGGCTTCGGATATGTATTATAGCAGAATAAAAAGCTGATTACCTATGCTTCCAGGCAATTACGCCCACATAAGAAGAATTACCCGACCCATGACCTGGTATTGGCAGCAGTTATTTTTACTCTTAAACTGTGGAAGCACTACTTATATAGAGAGTAGGTAGATATCTTTACAGATCATAAGAACTCGAATTATGTGTTCACATAAAAAGAGCTCAACATGAGGTACGACGATAGTTGGAGTTGTTGAAGGACTTCAATATTTTCTTGTAGTATCATCCAGGAAAGGCCAAAGTAGTCGCAGATTCCATGAGCAGGTATCCAGTGGCTATGTATTTGATGAGGGATATACATTTATTGGCTGATCTTGATAGCTTGGGTATTAAGGTATTAGTACCTAGAGTTATAGCACAGATGTGGGGACTCCAGGTACAGTCAGTGTTGATGGACCATATCAGAGTTGTACAGTTCGAGGATGAGTCTCTGAGGAGCATCAAAGTGCAGGTCCAGATGGAATTGACAAAGGACTTCAATATTGCAGATGATGGATCATTGCGGTATGGTACTAGATTGTATGTGCCGAGTGGAGAATTATGCGAAGAGGTTCTTCAGGAGGTGCATCAATCTCAATACTCTATGCATCCAGGTGCCAACAAGATGTATAGGGACATGAGAGAGCATGTTTAGTGGTATGGCATAAAGCGGGAAGTGGTTAGGTTCGTATCCAGATGTTTGCTATGTCAACAGCTAAAGGCAAAGAGACAGAGGCCCGGTGGATTGCTTCCGTCTTTACCCATTCAGAGTAGAAGTGGGAGCATGTAACGATGGACTTTATTTTTGTGCTTCCGCATTCTCCAGGAGGTAAAGATGCAATTTGGGTCATTGTAGACAAGTTAACCAAATCATCCCACTTTCTGCCATTCAAAGTGGGTACGTCTACGAAGAAGATCACAGAGATATATGTGCGTCAGATGGTTAGATTGCATAGAGTTTCTATTAGCATAGCCTCAGATCAGGATAGTCGTTTTATGTTCCACTTCTGGAGGAGTTTGTAGGCTAGCTTGTGCACTCAGCTCAAGTTTAGTACCGTATATCACCCTCAAACAGACGGGTAGTCGGAGAGGACTATCCAGACGCTTGAGGATATGCTATGCACTTATATTTTAGATTTTGGAGGCTCTTGGGAGGATCACCTTTACTTGATAGAGTTTGCTTACAGCAACAGCTACCAGGCCAGTATCAAGATGTCACCATTTGAGGTATTGTATGGACGAAGATGCCATACTCCATATCATGGGATAATATTGGTGAGATAGCCTTATTGGGACCATAGATGGTCATGGATACAGATAAGAAGGGGAAGCTCATCAGGGATATACTTCGGATGGCACAGGACAAACAACGATATTGGGCCGATAGACACCGGAGACCATTAGAGTTTAAGGTATTGATTTTGCTTGTATTGCTTGTGATTGCTTGTTTTAGTTAGAGTGCTAAGGATGTATTTCATGCTAGGTTGGCGATCTGGTATTCTTAAGGATTTCTCTGACACATGGCACAATTCACTTTGGTGGAGGTTGAATGCTTAGTCCACGGTACATCAAACCCTTCGGTGTTTTAGAGAGGGTTAGTGCAGTGGCCTACAGACTAGACTTATCGCCTGTATTAGAGGGAGTTCATAATGTGTTTTACGTGTCGCAGCTGAGATGGTATATAACAAATCCTAGTCATATACTAGATCACTCGTAGATCGAGGTTGGTCCGACTCTCAGCTACCCAGAGCATCCCAAAGATATTTTAGAACACAGGAAAAAGGTGCTGCGGAACCAGACGATTCCTTTGGTGCGCATCACGTGGAGGCATCACTCTGTAGGAGAGAGCACCTGGGAGCGCGTGACCGAGATGCGTGAGCGATATCCTTATCTATTTGAACCATGAGATATGATTCTTTCTTGCTTGTATTGATTATTATTGTGTCACCCTCTTTTTTTCATTTAAGGATAGATTGGTAATTGTCATGGATAATTTTAATTTTAGAATTATTTATATTTAAATATTATGCATGCATGATTAATTATTTTATATTAATTATTGTTTGCTAGTTGTATATTTGTTTTAGACTTATGTAGTATACCTAACCTATTTATTAGAATGCATGAACAACCATTTTGGATGAGTTTAGTTTGAGCCCATGAATTAGGCCCATGGATTAGGAGGTTGGATTAATTAGAGAAACAATTAGACTATAACCTTTTCTCCCTAATTATTTTTTATGAGAGGCCCCAAGGGATATTTGGGATATTTTATATTGCTTGGAATGGGGGTTACATGGCCGACCATAGAGGAGGAGAGAGAGAGTGCTCTCTTATTTTATTTCATTCCCAAATTTTTAGATCTATAATTTTCCTCTTCCAATTCTCTCTATTTCCTCATCAATTCTCTACTTATTCTTCACCAATCCCTTTCTAAATTCTTTATTAAGGCTTTTATATCAAGGATCTATAAGAAGGAAATAAGGAGCAAGGAGAAGGAGGCCAAGATCTACAAGGAGAGGAGCTACTTGGCACTTGGGGACTTTTTATTGGGAATCCATTTTCCAATAGGTACATTTTAGTTTTTTCCCTTCTAATAGACTCTAGATCTGAGATTTAACTATGAGAAACCAACCAATATGCATAAGCTACCCATAGAAATTGGTTTTAGGTTCATCGGAGACCTACGATTGAAGTTATGTCCAATTTGGTGCCAATTTTGGGAGAATTCTGAGATTGACACATGTAACGGTTATCATTTTGTCTAATAGATCTAATTAATATTTGATTTCTTAATTGTGACTAGTATAGTATCCATAATTGGATACGTGTAGGCCGTATCTCGTCAATTTGACAAAACAGATTAATTTTAGGGATTTTTTTTCAACAGGGGACCTTGTGCATATCACATTATGACACGGACACCTAGATACTCTAATTACTATATATTATTCATAATTAGTATTCTAGACTTGTTCATATTTTTTGGGATGCGTTTGGTTGTGTGATGGAGCCGTATCGCAAGCGTATCATAGAATTAGTGTGATACGGTTGCGGTGCACTCCACGTATTTATTGTTTTGTCTTCCTTACTATACGTACATATGTAATTATATATATAGATGATAAATTAGTAATATATATATAGTATCCTTCGCGCTGAGTGGTATTGGCCAGCAGTCCATCAGTAATAGCCCCAGGCCACCTTGTATCCTGCATACCATGGAAGGGAGTAGGCACAATCTTGCTCCAAATACCAAAAGCATTGTGGGCCATAGGGTGTTGCGATGAATATGATCTGCAGACGCAATGCCAGGCACCACCAATCGGCGTAGCCAAATAGAAAGAAAGCCAGCCAATTGAGCTTCTTTTGACAGAGGCTTTCGGCAATGCCTCGTATAACTGTAGGCTTTGGTCCCTACAGGATAACTATATATATCTTTATTAAGAACACAATCTAGAGCTTCTACATCTTCAATAAGGTCATCTATTGTGTTGGCATTAAGAATACTCAGTAGGTTCATAGGTTTGTCTTTGCTATCTATAACTTTGTCCTGCTTGGCATTTCTAGCCTGATGGAAGAAAATGTAAGATACCTATTTGTTAATATGAGCTAAATCAGAAGGCTCTATATAAAAATTGATGCATGCAAGATAGTGGCTCATCAGTGCTTGGTATACAGCCACTACCCGAGGGTTGGTATCCTTCAACTCTCTATCGGTGGGGACATATTCTTTATAGGGAATATCTTCTATTGGTAGTTTTGAGATATCTACCATCTCATGAAGTGCTAGGCCCAACTCACCTATTGGAGTCGCAAAAGTCCCAGTAAATGAGTTATATCGCTCCATCAAAGCTAAGAATAAATTTGTGTTAATAGTCAGTCCAACACTAGTAGCACTGACAGCATCAAATAAGTTGATACTTTCTAGCTCCATTTGAAAGTGCTTCAGGGCACATGCAGTTAATCTGGCCTATCGAAGATTGTGGGGGTTAAGCCATCCAATAGTGTGAGGATTAACTTTGGGATATACTCCTTCCTGCCTAATAAATTCATTACAGAAAGTTGCTATTTGAAATGACTGGATCAAAGAAGAGTCTTCACTAGGGACGCTACCTGGTAGTAAACCTCTGAAGGGCATAATAGGACCTGAGGGACTACTTACAAAGGATCTTCGGTTTAATCTTTTCTTATAGAAGATCTTCCCTGGCTGGCCATGAAGATCAGGAGTTAGAGTCCATGCCATCCTTATGGGATGTGTGGCAAGGAACAATACAGAAATGGGGTAGTCTCTGAACATCTTTGGCAGGTACATAATAGTGCCCTCAACAAAAAATACCTAATCTTTCTTTTTGGGCTTTGTTTGGGATTGCTTATCAATAACAACTCCAAATAAGAAAGCTGGTTTCTTATACTCGGTTCTATCTATGTATGTCAAGGGTTCTCTGCTGATCATAGTTAGTAACATTCTTTCTCCTTGGGCCATGATCAGAATTTCCTTTTCTTTAGGATACTCGTTTCCAGAGATGGGAAAAGTTACATTGGACAAGTCCTCCAAGTAGTTGGAATTTAACATTCCAACAGCAAAACCCGTTACTTTAGCCAGAGGGGGGATCTGTAGGTCCACTACAAAAAAGCAAGAGAATAAGTCAGTTTTACGCTGGAATTTACTTTCAGTGCATAAAACGTAAGGTATTACATTTTGCGCGTAAAATTAATGATGCCCACAAGTTTACCCAGAGTAAAAATCTTACAGTATACGCCAAATTTAATAGTCTGAGTTTTTACGCCAGATTGTAAAATATGGAGTTTTATGCTGACACATTAAAATGTGGGCGTATTTGCGCATACACGTATAACGTGTGCAAAGGGTTTTTATTTCTCAAAGTTTTACCTGTGATGTCCGGTGCATAGCTAGACAGCGGAGCACTTCATTCAGAACGAGGCTCGCTTGGTTTAGTAGGAGTCGCTCGTGCTTGAGCAGATGAGCGAGATGATGAAGCGGCTTACTTTTCTTTAGCAGTAGAGGTCTTTTTTGGTGCCATGGCAGAAAAAAAGGATTTTTTAGAAAGAGAAGGGTTTTTCAAAAAGAGATGAAGGGTATTTCAAAAAGAGATGAAGTATTTTTCTCTCTTATGACCCAGGCCTATTTATAGAGTTTAAATAATTCTTTGAATCCTTAACCAAATTCGATTTTATCGTAGTCAGTTATGATTTGGGACCACGTCAGCAGAAAAGGAAGACAGATAGTCATGCTGTGTAAAGGATCCATCTAATGCTATGATATATGATTTTATGCTCAGATGCTACGGATCTATGATTTTACGTGCAAAACAAAAATCTTAAATTATGCGGGACAGATCAGTTAGTAGAATACGCGTATATATTGATAATATGAGTTTTACGCTCGAAAAGGCCAGTTACAAGAGTTTACGCAGGAAAATGCTCTTTTTAATTTAAAGAATTAGTAATTTTTGATTCCATATTGTTTACAAACATTGCAAGGGCCTGAAATACAGAAATATCAGCGTTTGAAAACAGACGACCAGTATTCAGTAACTTCTCTTTTTCTTATATCGAGAGGACTTTATCAGACGAAGGGCCAAGGAGTTCCCTGAAAATGTAATTTTATGCTTCATTCAAAGTATTTCAAATTATGAGAAATTTGAAACTTTGAAGGGGTCTTATAGAAGCATGAAATATGCTGGGAAATTGTACGCGTATTTTATAGTCAAAACCCCCAACATACATGAAGACCTTCCCTGCGTAAAACAGAGCTTCAAAGATGTTTGGCATAAAATAGGGCTTCAGAGCTGTCCATGTAAAATAAAGCTTTAAGGTTGTTTGGCATAAAATATGGCTTCAAAGCTGTCTGCGGAAAACAAAGCTTTAAGGTTGTTTGGCGTAAAATATGGCTTCAGAGTTCTCTGCGTAAAACAAAGCTTCAAGGCTGTTTAGCGTAAAATAGAGCTTCAGAGCTGTCCGCGTAAAACAAAGCTTCAAGGTTGTTTAGCATAAAATAGGGCTTCAGAGCTGTCCGCGTAAAACAGAGCTTCAAGGTTGTTTGGCGTAAAATAGGATTTCAGAGCTGTCTGCGTAAAACAAAGATTCAAGATTGTTTGGCGTAAAAAGTTGCTATACCTTCTTTTATTAAATTTAAAATACGTTGTTTTTAATGCAGCAAAAATTTATACGAGGAACTCTTCATATTCCTCGGATGAATTTGTCAATCAAATCAGTGAACCTGACATTCGACAAAAGTACTGCATGATGATCGAGAGAACGGCTGTGATGATGATTTTGTACAGAGACCCAGGTTGTTATTTAGTGACATATTTTTGATACAAGTCATTTTTACGCATTAAAAGGAAGAAAAATGGAGTCTTCTGAATACGCTGCCTATTCTACATTGACAAAAATAAGTTCAGCCACGTCAAAAGCTGTTTCTTGTACAGAGCTCGAGGCATATCTCTGTATTTTATGCATGAGATTGAGGCATATCTCTGTATTTAATGCACGAGATTTTGTTCTATTTTAATTTTTTTTTGTCATGACTGCGAAAGCTAAGACTGTGACTAATACGCTCACATCACCATCCTTGTATTTCACGCCAACCAGACTATTTTCAACTATAGGAGTATGCCGTATGCTATCTCCTCGAAATATACCAACTCGGTTATATTTGCAAAGGTACGTTAATAAGGCTATTTAGCCCAGAATACGCTCAAGACCTCAGTCGTAAAGGATAATTAGCTATTTTACGCTGGTTATCTATTATTCATGAATTATCAAGTTTTACGTAGGGACAGTTACCTACGTGGCTTGCATGCCATAATCTTCGAGAAGCAGTTATATGCGTTACCTTATAAAGGGATACATGTCATACGCAGATTCAGAAGATTATTGGAACATAGGTAGCAGTTGTCAAAACTGCAGCATAAAGGAGGAAATCTTCTTCACAGTTTGCCCTTTTACGCCAACAAGACAGTTATTTGGCTTTTATACTAACCATTTTACGTAGGGGTAGTTACCTATGTGGCTTGTATGCCATGATCTTCGAGAACAGTTATACATGTTACCTTATAAAGGGATACGTGTCCTACGCAGATTCAGAAGATTATTGGAACATGTATAACAGTTGTCAAAACTGCAGCATAAAGGAGGCAATATTCTTCACAGTTTGGCCTTTTACGCCAACAAGACAGTTATTTGGCTTTTACGCCAACCAGGCAGTTATTTGATTGATCTCTATAAATAGAAATCCCTGGTCACAGGGTAGAGGAAAATGAGTTTTGGCTAACAACTTTGGCAACATGAATTTGATCCTACTTACAACTTTCTTTTGGCCGGCTTTTGCCTTCAGTTCAAAGAAAGTTTAAAGCTTCTTCTACAGCACTTCTTCATCATCCTGTAGTCCAAGAAACAAAGTGAATGACTGCAGATCAGACTTCCATAGCAATAATTTCCCAGAATCATTTTATCGTACTTAATATCCTCGTTTAGGATTATTTATACTTTTCTCTTTTCTTGTTTGTAAGCAAAAGTTTCGTATAAACATTTTGTTTATCCAAACACTCATTTTTAGTGTGCTTATTCGTGTACACCAACCACTTGTGTTCGGTAGTTATGATATTAGTGTACACCTACTGCGCGTGTTTAGTGGTTATATTTCATGTTCGTAGCGTGTCGTGATTGGATCTATCGGTATTAGTTGAGGGTGGGAGAGTAGGAGTTGATTATGTGATTAAAGCTATTGTTACATCATGTACATTCTGGTTACATACCTCACTTGTAATCATTTTACCTGATCATGTTCACCCAACCCGATCACATAATGAACTTGTATTATGAGGTTCATTAGCTAGTTTGCAGTTATTTTATCATATTGCTGATATTCATATTATTGATCTATATTCTTGTATATTACCTGTATATCTATTGATCATTCATTCATATGTTTAGTGATCTTGTATTTTATTTCTATGTCTATTTATATGCTTGATTATGCTATTAAAACTGCTTTCAGAGGTATATACTTCATTCCAATCCTGACTGGATATATTTTTCAAGATGACTAGCTTATAGAGCAGTGTCCCAGATTCTACGAGCCACAGGATAGCGTACCTATAGAGAATACTCTTATTGACCAGAAGGACTTAGTTGCAGAGCCTAAGGAGGTCTAATTATATTTGTATTGGATTGTACTAGACTATTCTTTTGGTGGATTCATAGTTTGTACATTATTTCAGATTGTGGATTGTATTCTTTCTTTCCTTCTCTATTCCACTCGTGCATTATTCTTCCTTAGTTTGTTTTATGATTGAGATTAGTTATCTTGTGAGATACCATGTTGCTCCTCCATTTGGAGTTAAGATGATTGACAGGTACCATATTATATTGTTGAGATGTTAGATAGTAAGAAATAACCCAGACAATGTTCTACCGCCGATTCTGCGACGTAGGCTGGGTGTAACCATATACTCGTGCCCGATTATCTGGGTGCGGGTTATGACACATTTTTAGTGGTGGCCTATGCAGTTCTAGCTTCATTCGTAGTGGTGCTCGTCTAGAGTAATGCTACGATCCTGCTTTAGTAAACAGGATTTAGGCTGAGAGTTTACTCAATCACAACTTGAAAACATTCCAAAATTTGTTTTGCAAATCCTTATCTATTGAATATTGCTTTACTTTGAATAAAGTTTTGTCCTTCTTTGATATTATCGTATCATATTCAATATTGATTTCGTATTTTAATCTATCTTTAGGATGCCAATGAAGACGTGTTCACAGCGATCAGGTGCCGCGATAGCGTGATCAGTCACTTCATCAACGTTGAGGGAAGTACCCTCAGATGATGGTCCAGCACCTACATTCAGGAGGTCAACTTTACCGGTCCAGGTGGACGTATTACAACAGCTTTCAGAGGTACTCCACCTCCAGTACCGAGGATAGGACAGACAGTTTTCGATGATCTTCTACCTCCACCACCAGTAGCTGATCAGACAAATGTTTACACTCTACCAGTAGATGATAGAGGTAGAGCAGTGACAATCAGAGGTCCTACGACAGAGCATGGAGAATGCTTACCAGATCGCACTTATAGCAGTTGAGAGAGCTACTACAGCCCAGCCACAAATGGTACCAGCTCAGTTTATTTCGTATCAACCAAGGCCGAGTACCATCATAGACTTCAAGAGGATGGGCCCGAAGGACTTCAGGGGCATAAAGAGAATTATCTATGCAGATGAGTGGATCGAGGACATCGAGCGAAACCTGCTGCTGGTGTAGATTCCAGAGGTGCTACAGATGGAGGTCGTGGGTTGTATAATGTTCGACATTGTACTAAAATGGTTTCGAACAGACCCAAGAATTTAAGTACCAGGACTCTTTTGGGAGGCCTTCAAAGAGCTTTTTAAGAAAAAGTTCTTTCCAAATGTGGCTCTTAGATCTTTGGAGAGTCAATTCCAGTACCTCGTCTAGGGAGGTATATCAGTGGACAAGTATGCGGTGGAGTATTGCCGACTAGGTCGCTTCGTGGAGGATCAGAACCCTAGAGGCAGAGCAAAAAAGTTCAGAAAGGGCCTGAACCGGGAGGTCAAACCCCACACCAACGGAGATCCTACTTCCACCATTGAGGAGATACTCAGACCGGCGTAGAGAGTGGAGGATGACTTAGTGCTTGGCTCTAAGAGGATGAGAGACACCGGAGGATCCAGCACTAATACAGGTCCAGCGAAGAGGCCTCACTTCTAGCAGTAGCACCAGAGGCCTTACCAGCACCAGAGGTAGTAGTATCACGGGCCAGTTAGAGCGCCAACACTGCAGATGCTCAGATTCAGAGGGCAATAGTTTTATGCACTTTCTGTGAAGCAAGGACACGGATGGGGCGCATGTAGGATAAGGATAGGCCAATACTTATTCTGTGGATCAGGAGATCATCAGTTACGGGCTTGTCCTAAAGTCCTAGCTTGCCCAGCTCAGGGTGGATGACAGGCACAAAGGGCACCCGCTAGACCACCAGCGGGATTCTAGCAGAGGGGAACTCTTCCATCGCAGCAACAGCAGTTTGCCCATCATCAGAAGTAGAGAGGAGCGCAGCAACTGGTACGAGCTTTTGCCTTGACTATCGAGAAGGAGGAGCTGAATGGTGAAGTCATCTCAAGTTTAGTTTATCTTGACTCCTTTTCAGCTCACGTTTTGTTTGATTCTGGTGCTTCTTATAGATTTTTATCTGTATTTTTTTGCTTTTAGAGGCATCATCTTGAGTTTGAACCATTAGCGAAGACTTGCAAGATCATGACCGGGGGTGTCATTATCCTGGTCAGTGATGTTTGCAAGAACCATAGAGTTTATTTGGGTGGCCATAAACTGAGCGTATGTTTACTCGTAATGCCACTTCCAAGTTATGATATAGTAATCAGGATAGATTGGTTGAGTAGATATCATGCTACTATTGATTGTCGTGGAGGCAGAGTTCGAGTCGTCCGAGGATCATGGTAGAGCAAAGGCAATTTCTGTGGAGCATTGATAGAAGAGCAGGAGCCGCCACATCACTTGATTACAGAATTCTTGGATGTCTTTCCAGAGGAGTTGTCAGAGTTTTTACCAGACAGAGATATGGAATTCTCTATAGATTTAGTACCAGGTGCAGATCTAATCTCTCAACAGGTCTATAGTGTAAACAACAATGAACTGGCAGAGTTGAAGAAGCAGGTGGATGAGTTGCAAGACAAAGGGTTTATCCATTCCATTTCATCACCATGGGTTGCTTGAGTACTGTTTGTACCAAAGAAGGATGGGTCGGTATATATGTGTATCGACTATAGGGTACTTAACAACCTTACTACCAAAAAAATATACCCGTTGCCGCAGATAGATGACTTATTTAACCAGTTGAGCAGAGCGAAGGTATTCTCAAAGATTGACTTGAGGTCAGGGTACTACCAGGTAAAAGTGAAGAGGGAAGACTTCCCGAAGACAGCCTTCAGGACTCGCTATGGGAAGTTTGAGTTCTTGGTGATGCCGTTTGGGTTGACAATGCCCCGATAGTATTCATGAACCTGATGAACAAGGTGTTTCATCAGTACCTAGACCGGTTTGTTGTAGTCTTCATTGATAATATTCTGATATATTCGAAGACCCCAGAGGAGCATAAGCAGCACTTATGGATTATTTTGGAGATCCTCAGGAAGGAGGAGCTGTATGGCAAGTTATCAAAGTATGAATTCTTTCTTGATAAGGTTGAATTCCTTGGGCATGCCATTACAAGAGATGGAATCACGATGGACCCGAAGATGATCTCAATAATTGAATTATGGTCTACCCCGAGTTTAGTAGCAGAGATCAGGAGCTTCCCTGGATTAGCAGGCTACTACCGGAGGTTTGTTTAGGACTTTTCCAAACTTGGAGAGCCGATGACTAGGCTACAACTCCCATCTTGACACTACCATCAGGAGCAGAAGAATTTTCTATTTACAGTTATGCATCAAGGAAGGGTTTGGATTGTGTGTTACAGCAGCACGGGAAGGTGATTGCCTATGCTTCCAGGCAATTATGCCCACATGAGAAGAACTATCCTACCCATGATTTGGAGTTGGAAGTAGTTATCTTTGCTCTCAAATTATGGAAATACTATTTATATGGAGAGATAGTAGAGATCTTCTCAGACCATAAGAGCTTGAAGTATGTATTTACACAGAAATAGCTCAATATGAGGCAGCGACGATGGTTTGAGCTGATAAAAGACTTCAACATATCCTTATAGTACCATTCAGGGATGGCCAATATAGTTGTGGATGCTTTGACCAGGTATTCCATGGCTATGTGCTTGACTAAAGACAGACATGTATTGGTAGATCATGATAGTTTAGGCATTGAGGTACTAGTTCCTGGAGTCGCAGCACAAATATGGGGACTTCAGGTTCAGTCAGAGCTCATGGACCAGGTCAGAGCTGAACAGTATGAGGATGAGTCTCTGAGAAGAATCAGAGCATAGGTTCAGGTCGGGTTGGCAGAGGACTTTATCGTCACAGATGATGGATTATTGCAATACAGTACCAGGATATGTGTATCGAGAGAAGAATTGTACGAAGAAATTCTGCAGGAGGCACATTGTTCTCAATACTCTATGCATCCAAGTGCCAACAAGATGTATAGAGACATGAGAGAGCATGTATGATGGTATGGCATAAAGCGGAAGGTAGCTAGCTTCGTGTCCAGATGCTTAGTTTGCCACCAGGTCAAGACGGAGAGACAGAGGCCAGGTGGATTGCTTCAGCCTTTACCCATTTCAGAGTAGAAATAGGAATATATGACCATATATTTTGTATCGGGACTTCCGCGTTCTTTAGGAGGCAAAGATGCAATTTGGGTCAACGTGGATAGGTTGACCAAATTAGCCTATTTTTTGCCATTCAAAGTGGGTGGAAAGACTTGCATACATGTATATGTGCCAGATTGTCAGATTGTTTGGTATTCCAGTGAGCAAAGTCTTAGATCAGGATAGTCACTTTATGTCCCATTTTTAGAGGAGTTTGTAGGCTAGCTTGGGCACTCAGCTCAAGTTCAGTACCGCTTATCACCCTCAGACGGATGGACAGTCAAAAAGGACTATTCAGACTCTCGGAGACATGCTACATACTTATATTTTGGATTGTAGAGGGTTTTGGGAGAATCACCTTCACTTGGTAGAGTTTTTATTCAACAACAGCTACCAATCCAGCATTGAGATGTCACAATTCGAGGCCTTGTATAGATGGAGATGTCGTACTCTATTATCCTAGGATGATATCGGTGACAGAGATTTATTGGGACTAGAGATGGTAGTGGATGCAGCCGAGAAGGTAAAGCTTATCAGGGACAGACTTCGAGTGGCACAGGACAGGCAGCGACTGTTTCGGGTGTAATATAAATGAGAAAAGATTTGATGAATGCGGAAAACGAGGTCTTGTACGAAGACCCGCCCCTTCTTTTATGTTTATAAACAAGATTGTACAAATTTGATCCCACGCGAGGATTTCTAAGTACAGATTATTTAATCTGGGTGAATATTGCTATAGGTGTCTGATCTGCAGTCGATCACTTTAGCCCTTGGACCACATGATGTTGAAGAAGTGCCGTGGAAGACAGGTAGCAGTTTCGAGGGTAGCTGAAGAGGGTGGATGCCCGATGCCAAAGTCGTCGATCCCCTCTCTTTGCTTGAGCTCTGGACTCTTTTCTCTCTCTCTCTCTCTACCGTTGGATCTGGTACTGGATCTCTTGATCAGTTTTCAGACCTAATTTCTTTGACCCTCCAATTTGTCGACCTTCTTCCTCATTGATAGAGGTCTCTATTTATAGAGTTTTAGTGACAGTTTTATACTCAATCGGTATAAAAACTGAGTAGTGGATAGTACAGCACCCTTTTACACAACGGTTAAAATAACCAAAGCCTGCGTATAGATGATCCTTTGAATGAGCGTGTGACGCGGGTCAAACTAAGGGACAAAACGCGTATAATTGCTACGAAGATCACGGCGTAAAAGCCACGCAGGTAGGTATCCCTCGTGTAGAAGAGATTTGGCATAGAAGCCAATGTCTGTCACCATGGCATAGAAGCCAAATAGTTATCAAACCGGCATAGAAGTCGGATAGGCGTAGAAGCCGAGTGGTCATAAAGGCCGAGTAAGCGTAGAAGCCGAGTAGGCACCGAAGCTGAATGGGCATAGAAGCCGAGCAGGTACCGAAGCTGAATAGGCGTAGAAGCCGAGTGGTCATAAAGGCCGAGTAGGCGTAGAAGCCGAGCAGGCACCGAAGCTGAATAGGCGTAGAAGCCGAGCGGGCGCCGATCTGAATAGGCGTAGAAGCCGAGTAGGCACCGAAGCTGAATAGGCGTAGAAGCCGAGCAGGCATCGAAGCTAAACGGGCACAGAGGCTGAGTGGATATGGACGTTTTAGCCGGAATTACGGCTTTTGGAGATATAATCAAATCCCCAGCATTAATTGTAGAGATTTGTCATCATCCGATGCATTAAACACAGAGGCATGTTTTGAAGGTCTGTCACTTGGCCTGCGCATGGTACAGAGACGTGCCTCAGGCATCTGTCAGTATTCGGCACATTAATTGGCAGAGACGTGCCTTGAGAACCTGTCACCTCTCTGTGCATAAAAAATGTAGAGACGTGCCTCGAATCTCGTATGAGGTGCAGCTTTTGACGTGGCAGGCGGTTTGTCTTTCGTGGATCGTAAGGATCTCTCATCTGCCTTTGTAAAATAGGTAGCGTATTCCTCTGTGTACGTAAAAGCGGTTTACGTAAGGGAAATGGCAGTAAATGACAGCCTGGGTTACAGTGCTTCGCCATCATTATAGCAGTCGCCTGGGTAGTCGAGCAGTATCCCTTTGTCAGAAGTTGAGACGTCAGGTTCATTGCAGGATCTGACAGGTTCATTGCAGGCTTTGATAAGTTCATTTCAGGCTTTGACAGGTTCACTTTGGAGAATACAAAGCGTCCCTCGTACACTTTAACGCTGCATTTTAAAAAGAGGATGATTTTACGCAATAAAGGCAATGAAACCCCTATTTACGCTGAAGCAGCCTGGATGTACTGTCCTACGCGGATGGTCTTTGAGCCTGTATTTTTACACTGTGCTTTGGCGGAGAAGCTCTGTTTGCACGTTTGAAGGCTCTGAAGTCCTCTGTTTATGCTGCTTTGCATCAATATGCTGCGTAGAGCTTCCAGCGTATTTTTTATGCTTCTACAAGATCCCCTTCAAAGCTTTTAAATTCCTCGTAATTTGAAATGCTTTGAATGGAGCATGACCCGCTCCTCGTAACTCGAAACATTTCTGAATAGAGTTTTGAAATGGTCGAGGCTGACTTTATGGCGGATTCATTGGGGATCGGTGCTTTCTCTTGCCTAGAAAAAGGCTGAGGAGTTCTCCTGTTCTTTCCACACTTCCTTCATCATACAGAGATGATGGCCGGAGTTCGTCGGGTCAACTTGAGGAAGAAGGAGATAATGCCCTTCCAGCATGTAAGGAGCCAAAAAAGACGGTGTCTTCGAGCAAATGTCCTCTGCAACGATGGATCATGGAAGGATATCATAGCCTCCTTTGCTCGGGATAATCAGCAACTTTGTATGGTGGTTCTTCGGGAGAGACGAAGAATCGTATTTTACCATGCTGCTTGCAAGTGGCACCTTCTCCCGTTACCTCCGGTGACGAGAGTCAGACAGACTAGCTCTGTCCTGGCTTGAGTGGCGGTGGTCTGTAGGATAGCAGATTTACCCTGCTTTCCTTCTGTTGGAGGATGGGTCTATGCCTATTTTTGTATCCTCCCGCCACTGATCATCTTTTTGGAAGAAGAAGAAGACCTTTACCAATGTGAAAACCTGTCAGAACAGCTTCTCGGTACGAACTTCAGACGATGATAAGGAAGCCCTTTGTAGACGGGGTTTCCCTCAGATGTAATCATGAAAATGAAGAAAAACCCTTGTAGATTGGATTTTTCTCATATGTAATCATGACTTTAATCTTTTATAAAATCGTCTTGCTTCTTCATATGATTATCTTGCCATACTTTGCTGTGAAGTCTGAATGTGTGCAGCTTCGACACGTTTGATTCTTTACGCCGACTCTGTTTAGAAAGAGTGCTGGGTCCTGTCCTGTCTTTTATGCATAACTAGGGATACGTAGAAAGCCGCTTTAGCATTCGAGTGTTCGAACTGTCCTGCTGTTTAGGAGTGAGGAACTGCGTAGAATACTGAATTGTTACTTCTGATAAACAGAATTTCTTTGTTCAGACATCATCTTCAAGAATGATTTCTCGAAAAAAAATCCCTTTGGGGCAGGGCAAGAAATGGCGGTCAAGCTGATTTGCCATCTTGGTAGATGAAATATTCAGATTGGAGTCTGGATGAACTTCGAATCGACCCATGAAGAAGAGTATTTTTTTTAATATTTGAACTCTGTATGCTTCGGGTACTTGGGATATCGTGAGGTCAAGAAGGAGTATCTTCTGTGTGAACTCCTGAATTTGACCGCCTTGAGGATCGTTCAAATGTACGCGTACTCTGGCCTGCATATCTTTCAGATGTGCGGGAAGTCATGGAGCACGAAATCATGAGTTGGCAGCCTCTGAGCGTAAACTAAACACCATCGAGCGTGAAATCATAGACTTTATAGTTTCTGAGCGTGAAGTCGTAGGTTTGTAGCCTCTCGAGCATAAAAGCTACCGAGCACAAAGGTATCCGGGCATAAAACCCGACTTGTAGCTGTCGAACAAAAAGTCGTAGATTCGTAGCCGTCGAGCGTAGAAAGCTCTTTAGTGTAGAACTGTGGATTTGTTGCTTCTGAAAAGAAATTTTTTTCGAGCATGAAGTCGTGGATCCGTCGCCTCCGAGCGTAAACTATAGGCCACCGAGCGTGAGATCATCGATTTGGTATCTGCTGAGCGTGAAGTCATAGGTTTGTAGCCTCACGAGCATAAAAGCTACTGAGCACAAAGGCATCCGGGCGTAAAACCATAGACTTATAGCTTGCGAGCGTAAAACTGTAGATCTGTAACTGTCGAGCCTAGAAAGCTCCTTAGCGTAGAAACCATGAACCTTCTTTGTGCGAAAACTTTTCGAATTCGTCGACTGTCCGCTTTCTCTGAAAATAGGCTGACGTGGGACCCAATCATAACCGCATATTAATTAGGAGATTTGGTTCGGGGCCCGAGGAGTCCATCCGAACTCTAAATATATCCCAAGTTTCTGAGGGGAAGAACTTTCCATCCATTTTCTGCGAGAGAAAGCTTTCGACTGTTCGAGTTCTTCTCCGTTTCTTCTTCGAGTCTTCAAAGTTTCCAGTAATGGCTTTGAAACAAACTTCCTCCGCCAAGGGAAAGAAAGTTGATTCTTCTTCTTGTTCCTCGGCCCAAGCGAGAGCGTCTCTGGTTGGACAAGGCGAACTTCATTACGAGCGGAGCATCCCGCCGACGAGTAGTGCACTCGGCCTGGTAGGTAGAGCTTTTGGGAAGGAGAGAATGACTGAAAATCCTTCGCACACGTTGATAGTGACCGCGCTAGGTCATCTTCTGTGCTGATAGCCTCTTTGAGGAAGATGATGCACGGAGACGTTTTATCTTTTTACGCCCACATTCCTAATGTGTCCGCGTAAAAACTCTATTTTTTTGCAGTCGAGCGTAAAAACCCTTGACCGCCGAAAACTTGATGTTTAAAATTTGAGTTTTATGCTCGTGGATGGAAATCCTGGCGTAATAACTCAATTTAATCAATTTGGCGTAAAGCACAGACCTTATACTGGCAATCTTGACTTTTACGTTAAGGAAATGGCTTCCAGCGTAAAGGTTCAAGTTTCACAGTCTCGAAGTAGAGTACGGACTGTTGTTTGGATGCGGCAAGTCCGAAATGTCTAGTTTAGGAACTGACGTGTTTCTTCTGTGCTTTTGCAGTTAACCTGCATGAGTCTCCGCTAGCTGAAGTGATGGGCTCTGCCGTCGGGATGCTGCACTCCAACTATTTGGAGGATCTGTCACACGTGACATTTCCTATCTCCGGATCCAAGTATCCCGAAGGGAGGGCAATTCTAATATCGGCTCAGGGCGAGCGAATGCTGCTGAGCATGATCAACGGGGAGCCCCTAACGTACGTAGACGGGGAGCAATAACTGAAGCCGGCTTTCCTTTTCGGGGACATAATTGATAAGCAGTCCCAGACAAAACCTAAGAGAGAACTCTGGGTTTTCCCTGCCGTTGATTTGGTCTTGTATCTGCCCAGTATGACGAGAGATTACCCCATCTCGACCTTCTTTCATGCTACGCATCCCAGGAAGATGTCGTGGACGCTGATCCCCGATCTTCACGGCAAGCCGGGGAAGATCTTTCATCTGAGAGGAGCTGACCAGGGGTCATTTGTTAGCCACCCTTCTGGCTCTGTGACGCTGTTCAGGGGGCTATACCCGGGCAGTGTCCCGAGTGAAGACATTTTGGTGATCCAGCCGGTCCAGTTACTGACTTTCTGTAATGATTTTATGGGGCACGGGGATGGCAATATTTTATCATGGGCTGCACTGGGGCAATTTTTATTGTGCACGTCATTACACTCTCCACAGAGCTGCGCATCCTGTATTCGTATGCCCAGTTCTATGTGGCAATGAACACCTTCCATCGTGATTTTGATATGCATGGAAGCTTTAGGGTGCCCTCTTCCAAGCCTGGGGGAAGAGTTGAAGTCCCCTCGGTTTCTTCCGACGAGGGTGAGTTTGTTACTCCGGATGAGCCTCTGGTGTCGGTCCCTAGGGGTGAAGTACCTCCGCCTGTAGGAGCTTTGGTATTTTCTAGGAAACGAAGGGCTCCTGCTTCCTAGGAGACTTCCCCTCGTAAGAGGAAGAAGAAGACGGTAAATCGTTCTCTCAGGATTCCTGGTATTGATGCTACTGGAGGTGATCTTGGATCTCCCCGTGCTGGAGATGATTCTTTGATTGGAGGTTCCTCGCCTTTTAGAGAGGGATCTTCCACAGTTCTGGCTGGTAGTGCCGGAGAATCTCACCTGGATGTCGCCGTCGCTGCTACTGCTTCAGGTAGTGGAACGAGGTTGCCTTCGGGGCTGAGTATAATAAAGTTCCGTATACCTCTAGCCGGATCGGCATCGGGAGGGACTTCCTCCGTGCCTGCGAGCGTTTAGCGCGATTCCAGCCGATGAGCCTCGATTGGATTTTGAGGAGGACCTGGATGACTACTTGCCAATGTCAGTTCGCAGACCCCTTTCTCCAAGTATGACAGCTCGCCTAGCATTATTAAGAAATGATTTAGCTGTACAGGCTACAGATGCGATGTATATGCCGTCGGCCAGGGGTAAATATCATCTTTTATGCCTCTTCTTTGGGAAAATTAATATTACGTTGATATTAACTTCCTTTTGTCTTCTTTTCAGGGGAAGACCTCTTCGGAGAGGGTGATGTAGACGCGCCCTTTGGCTCTATGTCAGGTCCTAGTGGTGACACGGAGGTACCTGATTTTGAAGAGGAGACCTCTTCGGGTGCTGGCTTGCCTGTCGAGGAGACTCCGGTATCTCAAGAGGAGGACGAGCCTGTCATTGCGAAGTGCCTCCTTTGAGCACGCCGGTCACTTCGTCCGGTGTTGGCGATTCTTCTTTCGTCGTACCTCCTGTTGAGGCGACGGCCGGGGCGACATCGTCTGTGGTTATTCCTGGAGGGGAAGTTGCCACGATCGCGGACACTCCCCGCGTTCATGCGGACCTAGTTGCACTGACCGAGCAGTACACCGGGATCTTCTACACCACTTTGAGAACGCTGATGTCAATGGTGTTGGCGAAGAAGCTGGACTTTGCGCAGCTGAAGAGGTCTTCTCGGTTCTCTATAAAGGCGATCCGGGAATTCGGTGATGCCGGGGTAGCTGATGCCCTGGAGGCGATGGTTAATGGCTTGGAGCAACCCATTAACGAATACCTGCAGCTAGCTCGAGGCAACATTGAAGCTCTGGTCCAGGCTAGATAGGACTTCTTAACTGTGTATCTCGTTGAACAGATGGAGCCTCTAAATAAGTCCATCGTAGCTCAGCAGCAGGAGATGGATCATGAGCGCGTCCAACTGGAGTATATCGTCCCCGAGTTGACCCGGTGCGAAGCTGAATATGAGGATGAGGTAGTGAGGGTCCGCATATTAAGGGATGAGCTTGCTCGTGCAGAGGCGAAGGCTCTGTCTTTGTCAGCAGCCCGAGATATGCTAAAGGAGTAACGGGCGGCTGTTCAGCAGAACCTGACATATGTGGGTGTTATCCATGCTGATTTTGTGCTGGCTCGGTCTGAGCTAGTTGCCTTGACTAATGATACAGCAAGGTTGGAGCGGGCTCGTGCCGACGTCTTGCACTCCCGGGATGAGAGGATGGCCATACTGGCGCAGCAGCTTCGTAACCTGACATCTTCCCCTCCCTGATGTACTTTTGCTTTTTGCTTTTCAAATATACTTTCGCTCTTTTCTGGGAATAATAAAGAGGCTCTTTATCTGACTTTGTGGACCCATCATTTCGGAATATAAATGACAAATTTGGGTAAAAGTGATATTAGAGGTAGTGTGGACATGATATACATTCGGTAAATCTTTTAGCAGAGCATATCTATTCAGAGGTTATATGGACATGACAGAATACGATCCAACTAGTTTCGTTTTGGAAGTAGTTTTGTCAGAATAAGATCACCTTATCCCACTTGAGCAGAGGGGGTTTAAGCATAGCACCTCTTCAGGAATTTGCCATTGATAGGAGCTATTAGCAGGTCTGCATTAGGCTGGGCTAACCTGTAAGCGCCGTTTGAGAATGTTGTCTCGATCACGTAAGGGCCTTCCCATTTGGGCTAGAATTTGCCTTTACTTCTGTGAGTAAGAATAATCGGCCTTCTTATTGCTAAAACCAGCTCGCCGACTTTGAACACTCTTTCCTTTACTTTTTGATTAAAATTTCTGGAAATGCGTGCTTGGTAGAGCGCGATACGCTGCTGAACTTGGAGGCATTTCTCGTCTAATCCTTCTAGCTCTTGAAGCCTTAACAGGTCATTCTTTTCTTGAGTTAACTCGTTAGCCACGGCTATCCTGAGTGACGGAATTTGAATCTCGATGGAGAGAACTGCTTCACTCCCATAGACCAATGAGAATGGCGTGCAACCTGTCGGTGCTCGTACCGTTGTGCGGTATGCCCAGAGACATTCTCCCAGCTTCTCATTCCAATCTCTTTTGTTTGAAGAGATGAACTTCTTTAAGAGCTTGATAATGGTTTTGTTGAAGGCTTCCGCCAACCCATTAGAAGCTGGATAATATGCCGTGGAGGCCATATTTTGTATCCAATTTTTATCGCAGAATCGGTAAAATGCATGGCTGATGAACTGAGGCCCATTGTTATAGATTATCCTTCGGGGAACCCCGAAGCGGTAAATGACGTGATGCTTGATGAAGTTGGTCACATTAGTTGTCTTTACCTCAGCAAGAGGGATTGCCTCTGCCCATTTGGAGAAGTAATCCGTGATGGCCAGTATGAACCGGTGACCTCTGGAGAAAGACGGGTGAATAGGGCCAATGATATCCATACCCCATGCTTCGAAAGGCCAGGATGCAACCGTAGGGTGTAGATGCTCGGACGGTTGATGTATGAAGTTTGCATGAACCTGACAGGCCCTGCATCATCTGGCATACTGGATTGTGTCTGCGATCATAGTGGGCCAGTAATAGCCCATTCTTCTGATACGATCATGTAGCTTAGGACCGGGTTGATGCGCCCCGCACACGCCGTCGTGAGCCTCACAGATGATTCACTGTACTTTATTCCCATAAAGGCATCGTAATAAGAGCCCGTCGTAAGACCGACGATATAGGCATTACGACGATGCGTCGAAATAGAAGTGTAATGATCGTCTTTTGACAGATATTTCTTCTTTAGGATCTTCCGGCAAGATTCTGTATGCTATAAAATCCATAAAGGGACTTCTCCAGTCTCTCCTGGGAGGATCTGTGTCCACCGTGTAGCTATGTTCTATGTGAAAGTTGTTTTTCACACAGAATAAGTCTCTGTTAAGAAGGATAACCGAATCCTGCCTTCTTATAGGGGTGGTTAAATCTGCGGCTAGACTGGCTAGGACATCAGCTTCCAGATTCTTAGATTGAGGTACATGCTCAAGGAAGAAACCTCTGAACGTCATGGCTATCTTGACCGTTGCTCGGTGATAGGGGATGAGGTTGGGATTCCGGACTTCATATATTTCTCTGACTTGGTTGACGATCAGCAGAGAATCACCGAATGCTTCTAGAGATTCGACCCCCAGCTCTTTAGCGACTTGGAGCCCGATTAGTAGAGCGTTGTATTCTGCCACATTGTTAGAACAGGGCTCGCTAAGAGATTATGCTCGGTAGATAACGAGTTTATCAGGAGTGACTAGGACGATCCCTACTCCTGATACCATGTTTCCCCTGGGACCGGTCCTGGAGGCACCATCGAAGAACAGTTGCCATGCCTCGCCTTCTGCTGCGGCATTACACTCCGCAACTTCGTCGGGAATATCCTCGTACAGTTTGGAGGCCTCCGGGATGGGATGAGCAGCTAGAAAGTCAGCCAATGCTTGGCCTTTGATGGACTTCTGAGGGACGTACACCATGTTATATGGCGTTAATAACATTGCCCAAGTTGCGAGTCGGGAATTAAGGACACTTGGCTTGCTTATCAGTACCCGAAGGGGATTGATCCAGGAGATGATATGAATAGTTTGGCCCGTGACATAGTGTCGCATTTTCTGAATAGCGAACATCAGAGCCAAGCATTCTTTCTCCACAGGGTTGTACCGGTGTTCGGCTCCCACCATCATCCTACTGAGGTAGTAAATAGCCTGCTCGTGGCCCATATCGTTCTTTTATGCGAGAAGAGCTCCCAGAGAATGATCTATTGCTCGAACGTATAGCACGAATGGTTTTCCTATGACGGGAGGTACCAGAACCGGCGGGCTAGTGAGGTAGCGTTTGATATCCCCGAACGCTTGCTGACAGGCTTCGTCCCATACGAAGGATACACCTTTCTTCATGAGATGAGAAAAAGGCTGGCATCTCCCGGAAAGGTTGGATATGAACCTTCGGATATAAGCCAGACGACCTTGAAATCCCCCGAGTTCCCTCAAATTGCAGGGCGATCGCATTTCTAAGATGGCCTTGACTTTATCAGGGTCCACTTGAATGCCTTTGGCAGTGATGACAAATCCCAGAAATTTGCCGCTAGATACCCCCAGAAAGGACTTTGTAGGGTTCATTTTGAGTTGATGTTGGCGCATCAATTCAAATACTATCTTCAAGTCTTGGATGTGATTATCCCTAAGGCGTCTTTTGATAGCTATATCGTCCACGTAACACTCCACTGTCTTGCATAAATGCTTATGGAATATGTCACTCATAGCTCGTTGGTACGTAGCCCCAGCGTTCTTTAATCCGAAGGGCATGACCGTATAGCAGTATACCCCCAGTGGTGATCGGAAGGCAGTATGCTTCTCGTCTTCAGGATGCATCTTGATCTGATTGTATCCTGAGAATCCGTCCATCAAAGACATACATTCAAAACCGTATGTATTATCGATCATAACGTCTGTGATGGGAAGAGGGAACTCATCCTTGGGGCAGGCTGTATTCAGATCTCGGTAATCGATGCAGATCCGTACTTTCCCATTCTTCTTTATGACCGGGACAACATTGGCGACCCAGTCGGGATATTGTTCCTCACAGATGAAGCCGTAGGCTATCAACTTCTTGACTTCGGCTTCAATGACGTCCATCATGTCCGGGCGGAACCGGCGTTGGTGCTGCTTCACAGGCCTTGAATCGGGCAGTATGTTGAGTTTATGAGTAGCCACCCTTGGATCAAGACCTGGCATATCCTCATAATTCTACGCAAAGACGTCGATATATTCTTTTATCAGCTGGGTAATTTCTTCCCTTTCTTTTCCGGAAAGGTCGTCACTGATAAATATCGGCTTTGGTAAAAGTTCATCCCCTACGTCAATCTGGATAACTTCATCTTTAGTGGGAGGTTCTCTCTGCTCGAAGCGGAACTCCCATTGTGTATCCATCTGCTGAGCCCAAGCGTCATTCTCGAATGGTTTGGATTCTTGTTCGTCTGATTCGAAGGAATCCTTTGCTACCATATTTGCTGATAATGTTTGCTCGAGAGGGTGAGATAAGTCAGAGGGCGATGAGCCATCTTGAAAAGGGAAAAAGATATCCTCTTCTGACGTGGAAGTCGTAAGGGAGGTGGCATACCCTAACCCGGAACGGGTTTGTTGATAGTGGAGATTGTCGAGCAGCGGTGTTCGTCTGCCTTTCCCATAGTTGATACCTGGTTCCATCCTCAAGTTGTAACCCATATTTTGCATGATCTTCAAGGCTTGCGGGCTGTAACTGTGGACTTGCATTTCACCAGAATCGTCATCGAAGGAATCCTCTTGTATAGTCTGTTCGTTGTGCATACGGCCGAAGACTATTGAAGACTGACCATTACGAGCAAGTGGAACAATGAAGATAGAATCCTCATGTGGTCCATATATCGTGATGACATTGGATGATGACGTCACTTCCCATATGTACGGATGATAGGAATCTATAGCTGCCAAGAATTTTTGTGCCATAGGCTCTATATCGTCATGGGGAGAGGGTTCCTGATTTGGAATCCGAAAGTTGATATACTAGAAAAGATGTCCTTTATTATTATCAGAAACTGCACTCCTGGTTGTATTTATATCACTCGGCTGCTTGTTACGCCGAAGGTTGATGATTAAGGGCGGAGGCTTCTGTCTTAGAGTGACCACTAGAGGATCACGCCATTTCCCTGACCTGGTCTTGTTCAGGTGGATGGCCATAGGCTCTGTGGCTTTTGGACGGGTAGTCCATCCTTTTACCTTGATCGACAGAGGTTGCTTAGCAGAAGGTTCTTCAGGCTCCCGGTGAGATTCCTTCTCTACTTGGGCTGACACCTCTTCCGTGTAGTCTTGAAAGTATAACACGGCATAGGAGTAGTAGGATTCTACTCCTTTAAACGAGTTTAGGTCAGCAACCTCCGTTTGTACTGTCCCTTATTTGAAGCATTGATGTAGAGTCGAAGGAACGATGTTGTGGTCGTGGATCCACGGTCTTCCTAGCAGGATGTTGTAGGACACCTCTGAATCGATGACGTAGCATGTAGCCACCGATCTGAGGTTGCCAATCTGGATCCTCAGGCGAATTTTTCCCAACGGCTTACTTCTTCCGGCGTTGAAACCCACGATAGTAGTGGTGGTGTAAGCCAGTTCGCTGGTAGGAATCCTCAGTGGTCTGAGCAAACTATGAGAAATAATGCTAATTGAGGATCCCAGATCTATGTGAATCCGATCGACCTCCATGGAACCGACGTACCCAGTGTGGTAGAGGGGTCTGTCATGCCTGTTATGTTTTAACAGCATGTCGTCTTGAGTGAAAGTGATGTTTGGGACCACCTCCATCACACTGTGGCTTTGGGGACATGCTGCAGGTTCTTCGTCAGGGAACTTGAGTTGGGTCAAGTATGTATCCGCCTGCATCAATGCCTCACTTAGGTCTAGACGAGTGTCTTGGGAGAGCCTGAGTAGCTCAAAGATGGACAACCTGGCCGGGGTATTAGCCAGTTGGGCCAAGATGTCAAAGTTGTACGGCTTCTCTAAACCTTTGTTTTGAATGTTTTTTACAGGTTTATCGAAGCACACTTCTTTTTGCTTCCCTTTGTCAGCCGAAGTTGGTCTCGAAGGACCGACCTCTGGGACGGCGGGCTCTGGTTCTAAAGGCTTGGCAGTTGAAGCGTCTACAGGTGCTTCTTCCTGACTTGCTCCGTAGTCCTTGAGGTAAGCCTTCCCTGAACGGGTTGTTGTGGCCAAAACCTCGTCTTCATCTGATGTCGAAGAAGTCGCAACCATATGGCATGGCTTGTATTTGGAGTTCTTCCTGGACTTAGCTTTAGTAGCATTAGTCTCTTCTTCGAGCACCGACACCAAGTCTGGGTGAACCCACATAATCTCGCCTCTCTGGGTAGTTAGGGGTAAAAGGTCATGATTTTGACCCCTAGCCGGAGGGAGATTAACGATGTTCATCGTTGTCCGAGAAATAGGTGTTACACCGTTTGGTACTTCTTGGGGAGGCAGATTGCCAAATTGCAGAGAGATCATGTTGGCGGTGACCGTCTTCTCGCTATTGCGCAGGGTGATGGATTTAACATCGATCAGCTCTTGGATCTTCCTTTTCAGTATGTAACACGCCTTTGTTGGGTGGTGTACGTATCTATGGAAGATGCAGTACTTGGGGTTGTTGGCGCTACCGGCCTCACTAGGCCGCCTCTCCTCCGGAAGGGTGATTTTGCCACTTTTGACGAGACACTCGAATATACTCGGAATATCGTCGTCGTCGAAAGAGTATACCTCTACGGGCCTGGAAGTCCCTGGTTTTGTTTGCGTTGTTGTCGTAGTCTTCTGTCTGGACGTGTTGATCGCCAGAGCTTCTTTTCCTTTGGAACTGCGAGGATGGTCGCCGTTGGGGGATGACCTCTTGCCTCTGTCAGAGGTAGAGATCATGATGTCGTTGTCACGCGCCTTGCGACTGTTGTCCTCGGCGGCTACCGCTGAGATGATGAACGAGGGCCAATTATGGAACTGATATGGTCCTGTGAACACCGAGATCACGGGAAGAAGGTTCTTCCTGCAAATATCCACCAATGTTGAGTCTGGAACTCCTGGAGGCATCTGTAAGGTGGCTTGGCGAAAATGTTCGACGAAGGCGCGAACGTCCTCCTTCTCCCTCTGCTTGACTTCGATGAGAGAGGACATAGACATGTCCATTCCTCCCTCGTAGAATCGTATAAAGAATAAAGCCTTGAAGTCTTCAAAGGAAGTAATGCAGTTGTCCGCCAGGCTACGGTACCACTGGTAAGCTACTCCCGAGAGACAGCCCTTGAATACCCGGGTAAGGAGGGCGTCATTCCCTTGTAGCAACACCGTCATCATACTGAAATAGTTCATGTAGTGACTTTGTGATGTTTTTCCCTTGAACAGGGCCATGGTCTGAGGTTTGTACCTCGGAGGAAAAGGGACCTCTTCCCAGATAGCTGGGTATGGCTGGTTGATTCCCAATTTCTTGAGTTGATCTTTGTGCTTCAAGGCATCAAATTGGGCTTTCAACTCCCGTAGTGCTTGCATCAGATTTTCAGCTGGTAGCGAGACCACGGAATGGTGCGGAGTTGGTTGTATCGTGACTCCCGCAGGAGGTAGTACATTCTCTGAGTGAGGAAATGAAGGACTAGCTGATTCTTGATCTAGAACAGGCTCTTGGATCATATTGGACGGTGGTAGATCCACCCCTACACGTATCTGAGCAGGCGGAACCGATGTTCGAGCCATAGCAGCCGCCTGTTGAGTTAGCATCATTTGGTGCATATTCTCCATCATGGATTGTATTTGCTTCAGAGATGTCTCTAGTGTAGTAATGCGTTGCTCAGCGTTCCCTGATGGCGAGGCTTCCTTGTGTTCATCTCCAATGGCATAAACTCCCATCTCCCTGGGCGTCATTGAAGGATGATTATAGGTTGCTGCAGAAGTTGACTCTATACTCTCAGTATCTGATTCGGGAGACTGGCGACCCCCAGCATCGGAATCAGAAGAGCACGAAGTCAGTTGTCGCAAACTTGAACGAGTGTTCTGGAATATCCCAGCTTTGGTGTCCCTAAGGAGCATGTTGAATCTTCTTCGGCCCAGAGTTCTAGAGGACGGACGTCTTGAGTCTGAGCTTCCTCCAGGTATATGTGAAGCCATGTTCACAGATACATGCGCGGGCTCTTCTTCTAGGAAAGATGGAGAGTAGCTCAGTCGGTCAAAAACTGACCGTTTTGCTTTAGAACAGCAACAATTAATCACAATCCTGTGACTATTACAGCAGTGCTCGCTAGGAGGCGTAATAGCCACGCTGGAAGATCCTCTCTCCTTGTGCTTCCGGATTAGATATTTGTGCAGGTCAGGAGGAGTTGCAGAAAAAGAAGACGATGGCTTGTTCCTTCTATTCCCGTTGGTGGGCATGCGGATGATGGGATCCATAGTCTTCCCTGTGCCACCCGTATATAACAGGTTAGCTATCTGTGTGGCAGATAATCCACGAAGAGGGTGTCTTTCCGTGACTGGAGCCTTCTTTACGCCTAGGGACTTCGCCTGGCATAATTTGGAGCTTCGCTCAGGTTGGCGTAAAGGTGAGGATGTCCTCAGGCGGCCATCAGTGTCTCGCATAATTCGGAGGGAGTGCAGATCGTTCCCTTGCTGGCGTAAAGGCCGAGAAGTTGAGTAGGCCGCCGCTCGCTTTCCCTTACAGAGATCACAGGGATCATCTGGTTCTCCGTAGAGGTCAGATGTTGTTTTACGTGCAGAGCGTGTCTTGTACTTCTGATTTGGCGCTGAGGCTTTATCAGAAGCTTTGTCTATTCCGCCAGGGACGGAAGACTGAATTTCACACGCAGAGCGCGGAGTATACTTCTGGGTTAGCGCTGAGGCATTGCCAGAAGTTTTGTCTGTTCCGCCAGGGATGGGAGACTGAATTTTACGCACAGAGCACGGAGTATACTTTTGGATTAGCGCTGAGGCCTTGCCAGAAGTTTTGTTGGTTCTGTCAGAGACAGGTGACTGAATTTTACCCGCAGGGCACGGAGGGAGCAAGGCTACAACCTCATTGGTCGGAGAGATCGGAGAGTCCACAGGAATGGTAGAGGATGTCTTGGGCATCCAGACCTTACGCAGCTTCCTGTTATTTTGGTGAGAGAGAGAGTGAGAGCTACCCTTTGTCCGGAGTATATCTTCGTAGGCAGATTGGTCGAACTGGACGACCAGTGTCTTCTTCACAGATCTCACGGATACCGTATCGTGTTGAGCAATAGCTTCCTCATCAGAAGAGAAAGATGTCCCCAGCAGAGTCGCCATCTTGTTTCGGGTATAATATAAATGAGAAAAGATTTGATGAATACGGAAAAGGAGGTCTTGTACGAAGACCCGCCCCTTCTTTTATGTTTACAAACAAGATTGTACAAATTTGATCCCATGCGAGGATTTCTAAGTATAATTTATTTAATCTGGGTGAATATTGCTATAGGTGTCTGATCTGCAGTCGATCACTTTAGCCCTTGGACCACACGATGTTGAAGAAGTGTCGTGGAAGACAGGTAGCAGCTTCGAGGGTTGCTGAAGAGGGTGGATGCCCGATCCCAAAAGTCGTCGATCCCCTCTCTTTGCCTGAGCTCTGGACTCTTCTCTCTCTCTCTCTCTCTCTCTCTCTATCGTTGGATCTGGTACTGGATCTCTTGATCAGTTTTCAGACCTAACTTCTTTGACCCTCCAATTTGTCGACCTTTTTCCTCATTGATAGAGGTCTCTATTTATAGAGTTTTAGTGACAGTGACCACTCAATCGGTGTAAAAACCGAGTAGTGGAAAGTACAGCACCCTTTTACATAACGGTTAAAATAACCAAAGCCTGCGTAAAGATGATCCTTTGAATGAGCGTGTGATGCGGGTCCAACTAAGGGACAAAACGCATATAATCGCTACGAAGATCACGGCGTAAAATCCATGCAGGTAGGTATCCCTCGTGTAGAAGAGGTTTGGCATAGAAGCCAATGTCTGTCACCATAGCATAGAAGCCAAATAGTTATCAAACCGGCATAGAAGCCGGATAGGCGTAGAAGCCGAGTGGTCATAAAGGCCGAGTAGGCGAAGAAGCCGAGTAGGCACAGAAGCTGAATGGGCGTAGAAGCCGAGCAGGTACCGAAGCTGAATAGGCGTAGAAGCCGAGTGGTCAGAAAGACCGAGTAGGCGTAGAAGCTGAGCAGGCACCGAAGCTGAATAGGCGTAGAAGCCGAGCGGGCGCCGATCTGAATAGGCGTAGAAGCCGAGTAGGCACCGAAGTTGAATAGGCGTAGAAGCTGAGCAGGCATCGAAGCTGAACGGGTACAGAGGCCGAGTGGATGTGGACATTTTAGCCAGAATTACGGCTTTTGGAGATATAATCAAATCCCCAGCATTTATTGTGGAGATTTGCCATCATCCGGTGCATTAAACGCAGAGGCATATTTTGAAGGTCTGTCACTTGGCCTGCGCATGGTGCAGAGACGTGCCTCAGGCATCTGTCAGTATTCAGCGCATTAATTGGCAGAGACGTGCCTTGAGAACCTGTCACCGCTCTGTGCATAAAAAATGGAGAGACGTGCCTCAAAACTTGTATGAGGTGCAGCTTTTGACGTGGCAGGCGGTTTGTCTTCCGCGGAGCATAAGGAGCTCTCATCTGCCTTTGTAAAATAGGCAGCGTAATCCTCTGTGTACGTAAAAGCGGTTTATGCAAGAGAAATGGCAGTAAATGACAGCTTGGGTTACAGTGCTTCACCATTATTATAGCCGTCGCCTGGGCAGTCGAGCAGTATCCCTTTGTCAGAAGTCGAGACGTCATGTTCATTGCAGGATCAGACATGTTCATTGCAGGCTTTGACAGGTTCATTGCAGGCTTTGACAGGTTCACTTTGGAGAATACGAAGCGTCCCTCCTATATTTCAACACTACATTTTGAAAAGAGGATGAGTTTTACGCCATAAAGGTGATGAAGCCCCTGTTTACGCTGAAGCAGCCTGGACGTACTGTCCTACGCGGATGGTCTTTGAGCCTGTATTTTTATGCTGTGCTTTGGCGGAGAAGCTCTGTTTGCACGTTTGAAGGCTCTAAAGTCCTCTGTTTATGCTGCTTTGCGTCAATATGCTGCGTAGAACTTCCAGCGTATTTTTCATGCTTCTACAACGATATTGGACCGATAGCCACCGGAGACCTTTGGAGTTTGAGGTATAGATTTAGTTTGGTTTGCTTGTGTTTGATTATTATTTATTAGAGTGCTAAGGTTGTGTTTCGTTCTAGGTTGGCGGTCTAGTTTTCTTGAGGATTTCTCTAACACATGGCATGATTCATTTCGGTAGAGGCAGCAAGCATAGTCCACGATTTATCGGACCTTTCAGTAATTTTGAGAGGGTCGGTGCAGTTGCATATATACTAGACTTACTATCTGTATTATAGGGAGTAGATAATGTGTTTCACGTGTCATAGCTGAGATGATACATGACAAATCCCAATCATGTGTTTGATCACTCAGAGATAGAGGTGGACCCTACTTTTAGCTATCCAGAGCAGCTAGTAAAGATTTTGGATCGTACGAATAAGGTGCTGAGAAACCAGACGATTCCTTGGGTGTACATCGAGTGAAGGCATCACTTGTCGGAAGAGAGTACCTGGGAGCGAGAGGCCAAGATGCGCGAGTGATATCCATATTTGTTCGAACCGTGAGGTGTAATCTTTCTTGTATTATATTATTTGCTTTTCATAGTTAGTTTCTTTCTTAATTTTGAGGATAAAATTTTTCTAAGGTGGGTAGGATTATCACCCTCACTTTTTTATTCAAGGGTAGTTTAGTAATTGACATAGATAATTTTAATTTTAGTATTATTTATATTTAAATATTATGCATACATGATTAATTATTTGTTGTATTAATTATTGTTTGCTAGTTGTAGATTTGTTTTACACTTGTATTGTAGAGCTAACCCATTTATTAGAATGCATGAACCAATATTATGGATGAGTTTTTTGAGCCCATAAATTAGGCCCATGGATTAGGAGGTTGGATTAATTAGAGAAAACATTAGACTAAAACCTTCCCTCCCTAATTAATTTCTTCTTGAGAGGCCCCAAGGGGTATTTGGGATATTTTATATTGATTGGAAGGGGGGTTACATGGCCAGCCATAGAGGAGGAGAGAGAGAGAGTGCTCTCTCATTTTATTCTATTCCTAAATTCTTAGATCTATAATTTCCCTCTTCCAATTCCCTTTATTTTCTCATCAATTCTCCACAAATTCTTCACCAATCCCTTTCCAAATTCTTCATTGAGGCTTATACATCAAGGATCTACAAAAAAAGGGAGCAAGAAGGAGAAGGCCAAGATCTACAAGAAGAGGAGCTACTTGGCACTTGGGGACTTTTTTTTGGGAATCCAAATGTGTGTATATATTAGAGTATATATATATATATCTATATGTATATCTACATGTATATATATATATTTATATGTATATATGTGTTTATATATATATATATATATATATATATATATATATATATATATTGCTAGTTATTTATATGTGGGTGAGTATATATATATATATCTATATGTGTTTGTGATTGTGTATATATATATATATAGAGAGAGAGATGTAGTATTGTGTGTGTGTATTTGTGTGAGCTATGAGTGCGCACTATACAGTTTGCGTGTATGTGAGGAGGTGAGCATCAGTCAGCTCCGATAGTGGAGCTCCGGGAGTACCACTGAAATACAGTCCAGGCATTGTGCAGTTCACATCCAGTGCAGCCAATACAAGGGAGCTGCTCGAGCAAGGTAGTGCTCATGCAGTTCAGAGGGAGAGAAGTGCATCTATCAACAACAACAATCACAAGTACAGAGCCATAGTTTTGAGCAGCCTTTAGCAGCAACAGCAAGAAGGAGTAGAGCAGTGCCTGTGTAATACAGTGCTCAAGAGGGGGGAGAGCAGGCCATTGTGTAGTTCAACAGCAGTAGGAAGTCGTGCAGATGCTGCTGTGCAACTGTGCAGTTTTATGCACAGTCTTATGCATATATCAGTGCATCTAGTCTACTATACCATTGAGTAGTATATGTTTTAGTAGAAGCTGCACAGCAAGATGAAGAGAGGTTCAGTATCAACAAAGACTGAAGCTACACAGCAAATTGAAGGAGCAACAACTGTATATGCATAGTATCAGTTCACATGTTTAAAGTTTCAGGTTTTGTTTTTGATTTAAGGTATAGTTAGTTGTTTTAGTTAGAGTTTCAATGTAGTATTAGTTTACTTGTTAGTTGATCTATTAAGTTAGCTAGTAGTAGTTAGTATATATATATGTTAGAGTAGATACATATATATGTTAGTATACTAGTAAATAGCTAGTTATTTACATATACTTGTATTAGTTGTTATTGTTAGTAGTTAGTCTATATATATATTGCTAATAGTTATGGTATATTAGATAGTTAGTATGATACTTGATATATATATATATATATATATATATATATATATATATATATATATATATATATAATATATAATATATATATATATAATATATATATATATATATATAGTTAGTATTAGCTTGGTTATATGTTAGAGTTTGGGTTACCACGGATACCAAAATATTGGGTTGATACCCAAGGTGTCACGTCCCAGTCCCAAAATACACGGAACCAGGTCACGTGGCAATAGCCAGCTGTCACATCTTCGAGGATATCCCAATTTAATGGATCCTAACAAAAAGTGCTACGCTGTCCTAAATACTAACATGTCCCGTATATATATCAGCAACAAGTAATCTAATCTTATCCACAATATAAAATATCAAGAAGTACTAAATAAACTGCTAGAAGATAAATACCAGTCTCAAGATATCATAGTACAACCAAGAATTTCTGTTGGGAATAAATCCACTACTATGACGAAATAAGAGTACTGAAATAATAGATAAAAGAATAATGACTAGGGCATCGGCTGACTAGATAATGATGCTCCCAATCCTAGGCAGAAGGCCTACCAAGTGATCACGGGAACTCTGACGGTAGCACCTCTAACTCCTCCGCGGTAGCGAACCTCGTCTCCTGTCCTGGGCCGTACACGGTGGGGAAATATGTCTCGTCTAAATCTGAAAAAGTACCAGGTCCTCAGAGGGATGTAACAAGATACATAGAAACATGCCATGTATAAATACTGAATAAAATAAATACAATAAAAGGTGTGCTAGCCATCTATGTGAATACAATATGAGGACAACATTGGTACGTATGAGTAGATATAGGCATAACGTCCATACCGCTCCGAAGAACGGGGAATCTGTATAGTATATATATCCATAATGCTCCGAAGAACGGGGAATCTGAATAATATAACGTCCATACCGCTCCGAAGAATGGGGAATCTGAATAATATAACGTCCATACCGCTCCGAAGAACGGGGAATCTACATAATGGGGGGTCATCGAATTCGTGGCTCCTCTGATACTACGGATTCCAATGTGTGTATCCCATACGTCTACTAGTCGTCCTCCCCTGTAAATGTAAATACACCAGTCGAATACTCGACGTGCGTACCACGTATCTATATGCCAGTCTCTAAGAAATAAAATAACCCTGAGTTACGTACTAACCGTGATCCATGTCACACGCACCGATAGCTAGTCAAGTGTCAGGTCTCGAAAGATATCAGAGTATCCTCAAATGGGGTGAGTCAGCTAATGACTAGGTTAAGTACACTAATCATCGACGTATTCGTCGAATCCACCCGAGTCAAGTCTCGGACACGCACAGTTGTATAAAATAAAAGCAACAAGGATACAATACAACATATGCATAATTTAATTTAGACAATAAATATGGCAAGGTATCTTGCCTGAGTCCTCAAGCTGTGAATGCCAATAGCCTGCTCCTGCAGTTTCTTCTGGCTGATCCAATGATCCTAAACACACCAATTTAATATAGCAATCCATCATCAGATACTAAGTAATATATACACTACATTGCTCTTCGGTACTGACGCAAGGATCACGTCGGTCGAATACAAAGTCGCGGGTGCATGTAGCTAAGATACACACGTGCTCTGTCTTCAATCACCGTGTATCCCGCGATAGTAAAAATACTAAGGTCATAAGTCACCAACTAATTATGTTTGGTATAATTAATGGTCCTTATTATCCATATTAAGCATACTTGTCGATGTCCAGGTTTTATTGATGCATTACAGGTCTTTAATAACAATTTCTGCTACAAGGACGTTCACTAAGTTATTGATTACTAACTTATTAGTCATTAAGCAATCTGATTAGGCATATATATATTCATAATTAGGGTTTCTAAATTAACCATCTTATGTCCATGCCGAGATACGATACGACGATACGACGCTATGCGTACGACGATATCATGAAAAAGAGGGGAATATGGGCGGTTACCTCAACGTGGTTGACGAGAGAGGGCCTGTGCTCATCGAGGGGGTGTACTCCAACGAGCGGACGACTCCGGTCGATGGCTAACAGGAAACAGTGACGGTGGTAGCAACTGCGGTAGGCATTAGCAGCAACTGCAGTCGTCGTAGCGGCGGCTGCACAGGTTTGGCGGCAGTGGCAGACGATTGGGAGGGTTCTTGGGGGTGGCCGGGTTGTGGGGGACATTGGGGTCGGCCGACCAATGGTGGTTGGGGGTGTTAGAGGCAGTCGGGGCAGCGATTAAGGAGTCGGCTCCAATGGAGGAAGTCGGGGATGGTGAAGGAGATGGTGGCGCTGGCGGGTGTGCTGGGTGGTCAGACGGCTGGGAGTGTCCGGTCGGGGAGGACAGTGTCGACGGCGTCAGGCAGCGCTGTAGGCGGTGGCTTGGCGATCGGGTGGGGGTGATCTCGGCAGGGAGTAGGGTTGCGGCTAGGGTTTCCTTAGGGTGGTGGAGAGAATAGAGTTTTAGGGTTTTCCATGAGGGAATATGTATATTTATATGGTGGTGGGGTTTGCGGGTTGGCCTCCGGGTTTGGGCCGGCAAGGACTCGAGGGAGTGGGGCTGGTCCACATAAAAGTGTTCATGGGCTGGGTCAGGTCCTGTTTGAGGTAAAATTGGCCCTAAACTAATTAAATTAATAACTAATGCACAAGGCAAAATTAACGGGCATTGCGTAGCTATGGTGAGATGCAATGACGAGTATCTAAGGTCGCACAAGGGTCAGGGGATTGTCTGGCATGTCTAAGGGATGTTCATGGCCTTGGGTAAAAGATAACTACTAGTGTGGTGCTCCAACTTCGAACCAATGTCAGGGTATATTAAGACGAATAATTGACGCACATTAATGCTAAATTAATCCTAGTCTCTTGATTTAATTCCAATTAACTCTGAATTGGCCGAGGGGGTTTACAATCTACCATCCTTAGCGCATTTCGTCCTTGAAATTAAAACATACGCATGGTGAGAATTTTTGACTGAAATTTAAAATGCTAAAATGTACCTGGTCCTTCGAAGAGGGGGATAGCGTTGTCTAATATTCTCCTTTCGTTCTCAGTTTGACTCTCCTAGTGCATGATGTCTCCATGCGATGCAGACTAGGTGAATAGTCTGACCTCAAAGTACCTTCTCGCTTCTGTCTTGAATCTCTATAGGCTCTTCTTCGTATGATAAACTTGGGCTGACTGTGATCTCTGAATGGTCAAGTACATGACTCGGATCTGGTATATACCTCCTCAGCTGAGATACATGGAAGACGTCTTGGACTCCTTCCAAAGTCTGCGGTAAGGCTAACCTGTAAGCAACCTCTCTGACGCGTTCTAACACATCGAATAGTCTGATGTACCTCGGCCTCAACTTTCCTCTGCCTTCGAATCTGATAGTCTCTCGAGTAGGCAAGATCTTTAGGAATACATGATCTCCAACCTGGAACTCTAAGGGTCATCGATGCGCGTTCGCCCAATGCTTTCGTCTGTCCTGTTGTGAAAGTAGGTGTCCTTGGATCTTCTTTACCTTCTTTGCTGTACGAACAACCAACTCTGGTCAGAGAATCTGTTACTCGCCTATATCGCTCCAGCATACTTGGGAACGACACTTTCTTCTATACATCGCTTCATAGGGAGCCATCTGGATGCTCGCTTGATAGCTGTTATTGTAGAAACGCTCGACTAGACGCAAATGGTCCTTCCATGATCCTCCGAAGTCAAGCATGCACGCTCTTAACATATCTTCTAATGTCTGAATGGTGTGCTCCGATAGGCCATCTGTTTGTGGGTGATACACTGTGCTAAACTTCAGGCGAGTACCGAGGCTCTCTTGCATACTTCGCCAAAAGTAAGATGTGAACCTCGTATCCCTGTCAGACATGATACTAACTGGCACTCCGTGCAGTCGTACAATATCTCTCATGTACATGTCTGCTAAGATCTCTGTGGATTGCCCAACTATGAAGGGTAAGAAGTGTGCAGACTTGGTAATTTTATCCACGATTACCTATAATGTATTTCGACCACTAGGACTCCTCGAAAAGCTCGTAACAAAGTCCATAGTGATATGCTCCCATTTCTGCTCCGGTATAGGAAGCGGTTAAAGTAATCCTGCAGATCTCTAACGCTCAGGCTTGACTTGCTGACAAACCAGGCACTTGGCCATAAAGCGTGCTGTCTCTCTCTTCATTTCATGCCACCAATAGTACTGTCTTAAGTCTCTGTACATCTTTATGCCTCCTGGATGAATAGAGTAGGTTGAACTGTGTGCTTATGTCATCAACTCCTGACGAAGTTCTCCATTTGAAACATAAAGATGATATCCGTATCTCAAAGTTCTGTCTTCTTATATACACAGTCCTGTCTGTATTCCAGCATCTGTCCTCTGTCTAAGCCTCTGGAATCTGGCGTCTGTTGGCAAAGCAGCCTTGATCCTCTCCACTAATGTCGATTGCAACAGAAAACTCAACAACTGTCCGTCTACTCCGGGCATAACTACTTTTATGCCCATCTGCTCTAGATCTCTCAATAGATATTGCTATGTAGTCAAGAAAAATACCATGCATCTTCTGCTCAATGCGTCAGCTACCACATTGGCTTTTTTGGATGGTACTGTAGCTCAATCTCGAACTCCGTCATCACCTCGAGCCAAAGTCTCTGCCTCTGGTTGAGGTCCTTTTGAGTGTAGACGTACTTTAGGCTGTTATGATCAGTGAATATTTCACTCTTTCTCCATATAGGTAGTGCCTCCAAAGCTTAAAGGCAAAGATCACTACTGCGAGCTCCAAGTCGTGAGTGGGGTAGTTCTTCTCATGGGTCCTCAATTGCCTAGAGGCATAGGCCACAACCTTTCCATGCTGCATCAAGACATATCCTAATCCTTTCTCGGATGCATCGCTATAGATCATGAATCCTCCGGGTCCAGAAGGTATGGTCAAGATAGGTGCTATAGTCAAACATTTTTTAGCTCATCGAATGCCTTCTAACACTCCTCTGTCCAATTGAACTCCTGCTCCTTACGGGTCAAGTGGGTCATCGGCTCTGCGATCTTTGCAAAGTTCTCCATGAACCTCCGGTAACATCCGACAAGTCGTAGGAAACTTCTCACCTCCGAGACATTGGTAGGGGGTTGGCCAAGTCACTACTGATGAAATCTTTGCCGGATCTACTGAAATTCCATCTCCTGAGATGACGTTTCCAAGAAAAATGACACAATCTAGAAGAAACTCGTACTTGCTCAACTTGGCATAAAGCCTCTCTCTCTTCAGCATTTTTAACACTAGTCTCAAGTGTTCTTCGTGCTCCTCATGGCTCTTTGAATACACCAAGATGTCGTCGATGAAGACTACCATGAACTGGTCTAAGTATTGGTGGAATACTTTGTTCATCAAGTTCAAAAAAATAGCAGGCACATTTGTCAGTCCAAAAGGCATCACTAAGAACTCGTAGTGACCGTAACAAGTCCTGAATGGTTTCTTTTGAATGTCTTCTCTTCGCACCTTCACTTGATGATAACCCGATCTCAAGTCGATCTTTGTCAACACTACTGCTCCTGTCAGCTGGTCGAACAAATCCTTAATCCGTGGCAGGGGGTACTTGTTCTTGATAGTCAAAGCATTAAGGGCTCTATAGTCAATACTGTGCCTGCTGTGGGGCCAAGGGTGGCCCCCTCTGAATTCCTCTAGATGCTGTGGACGCTGTCCTCCTGGTAGGGGTAGTATCCTCGGGACTGGTACTGCTGGCCTCTGACCAGTCTGCAGTTCTATGTCTCTATGCTATGGGAAGTCTCGTGCATAGTGCTGGCTCGCTCCACAAATCATACATATTCCTAGTCTCTTTCGGCAGTCCTTCTGGTAATGTCCTCTCTTACCACAGTAGTTGTAAGACGGAAGCTCATTTTGCTGGTATGGTGCTATCCTCTGCTGTGTTTGTACTCCGGGATGACGGATCGGTCCTCCTGCTCCTGGGTGGCCTTTGGCTGGCGGGGTCGTGCTGGGACGTCTAGCTACTCTGACAATGGCCTCCTGGATCCTTGCCTCTGCAAGTACCTCTTCATAAAAAATCCTCGCCTGTGTGGTGGTATACCTCTATAGCTCAAAAGTGAGGCCATGATAGAATCTTTGGACCTTCTCTAGATTGTTAGGTATCAGGACGGCACCAAATCTGTTAAGGCGGCTAAACTCTGCATCATAGGCATCAACAGTCATATTTCCCTGTTCTAGATGTAAGAACTGGGAGTACAGGGCATTTCTGACTGTAGTTGGAAAATATTTTGTATTAAAGTATTATAGGAACTGGTCCTAAGTCAGTTTCTTACCTACACTGTACTCAATAGAATCCCACCAGTGATGGGCATTACCTTTCAATTGAGCCCTCATTGTGGTCATCCAAAGGTCTGGATGCAGTTGTCAAGCCTCTAGTAGCATCTTCGTATTGGTGACCTAATCGGAGATTTTCTCTACAGTCTCGTTGACTTAGAAGGTATCTGGTCCTATCTGTCGGAACCATCTAACTGTGCCTCCTGTCTGGGTTGGTGCAGGTACTGGTACTGGTGCTATGATAGGTTTTATCTCTAGTACTGCCATCAAACTCTGTCTTAATGTCTCGGTTTGATGCCACTGTGCTTACATCATGGTCTAGAAGAACTGAAACATCTGTGGCTGTCCATCTGATGGTGGCATCTAGGGTGGATAAGGTGGAGGTGAGGGTAATAGAATCTCTGGCTGTGCAGTAGGTGTCTTCTCCGAATATGGCCCCTCGGTTTGCGACATCGGTGTAGCCCCTGAAGTCTGGCCCTCATAATGCTGCATGGGGATCGTTTGGGAAGTCTGTCCCTCTGGCTGCTGCGTAGAATCTCCCTGAGAAGTCTCGTGCCAATAAATCAGTGGGGCCTGTATTGGTGGTTGCCCTCCAGGTAGTTTCTGGGGTACCTTATCTCTCTGGGTGGTGTTGGCTGGCACCACGATACTGGGTGCTCCTCGTCCACTATGCAAGTTCATCTTGCTGCAAGAGATAGGACTTCATTAAAAGAGTACAGAATTAAACAAACAGGATACAAATGTTTAGAAGCAGTATGAAGGAAGTTCAAAGACGAATCAAAAGTAGATGAAACCTAGTAATTTCTATTCTATTGCAGGCTTGCTGGGCACGTTACCATACCATAAGCGAGTAAGTAGACCTGCATGGGACACCACTAAAACCATATCATGCCCCAGTCCTAAAATATATGGAACCAGGTCACGTGGCAATAGCCAGCTGTCACATCTTCGCGGATATCCTAATTTAATAGATCCTAACGAAGAGTGCTACGCTGTCCTAAATACTAACATATCCCATATATATATATATCAGCAACAAGTAATCTAATCTCATCCATAATATAAAATAGCAAGAAGTACTAAATAAACTGCTGGACGATAAACACCAGTCTCAAGATATCATAGTACAACCAAGAATGTCTGGTGGAAACAAACCCTCTACTATGACAAAATAAGAGTACTGAAATGATAGATAAAAGAGTAATAACTAGGGCATCGGCTGACTAGATAATAATGCTCCCAATCCTAAGCAGAAGGCCTACCAAGTGATCACGGGAACTCTGAAGGTAGTACCTCTAACTCCTCCGCGGTAGCGAACCTCGTCTACTGTCCTGGGCCGTACATGGTGGGGTAATAAGCCTCGTCCAAATCTGGAAAGGTACCAGGTCCCCAGAGGGATGTAACAAGATGCATAGAAATATGCCATATATAAATACTGAATAAAATAAATACAATAAAGGGTGTGCTAGCCATATATGTGAATGTAATATGAGGACAACAATGGTACGTATGAGTAGGTGTAGGCATAACGTCCATACCGCTCTGAAGAACGAAGAATCTGTATAATGGGGGGTCATCGGATCCGTGGCTCCTCTGATACTAAGGATTCCAATATGTGTATCCCATATGCCTACTAGTCGTCCTTCCCTCCTAATATAAATACACCAGTCGAATACTCGACGTGCGTACCATATATCTATATGCCAGTCTCTAAGAAATAAAATAACCTTGAGTTACGTACTAACCATGATGCATGTCACACGCACCGATAGCTAGTCGAGTACGCGGACCCGCATCCCAATATGAATATGTCACAGTAAAATATGTAAGAGTGTCAGGTCTCGAAAGATATCAGAGTATCCTCCAATGGGGTGAGTCTGCTAATGACTAGGTTAAGTACACTAAGCATCGATGTATCCGTCGAATGCACCCGAGTCAAGTCTCGGACGCGCAAAGTTGTATAAAATAAAAGCAACAAGGATACAATACAACATATACATAATTTAATTTAGAGAGTAAATATGGCAAGGTATCTTGCCTGAGTCCTCAAGCTGTGAATGCCAATAGCCTGCTCCTGCGGTGTCTCATGGCTGATCCAATGATCCTAAATACACCAATATATTATAGCAATCCATCATCAGACACTAAGTAATATATACACTACATTGCTCTTCGGTACTGACGCAAGGATCACGTCGGTCGAATATAGAGTCGCGGGTGCATGTAGCTAAGATACACACGTGCCCTGTCTTCAGACACCGTGTATCCCGCGATAGTAAAAATACAATATTGTTAAGGTAAGTGAAAGTCAATAGTATCCTATAGTAGTATTGGGTTGGATAATGTGGGTTAATGATTATGAAAGTCTTTATGGTATATTAAATACTTGATGTATGTTGGAGAGTGAGTACAACCAAGCATTATATATCATGAGTTACACTAGATTATGTATTACAGTTAAAGTAATGCTAGCATAGATGTTAAGATATTTTAATATAGATATAACTCCTAATTATTAACTGGTATATATGGATACCTTAGTAATATTAGTTAGTATAGTTAATACCTACTAGTTATGAACCTAGAAATCTAGGTATGACCTAGTAACAACTAGTTTATCCTTGTGATGACTCTAGAAGCAAGAATTGGACCTAGTATCAAAGCATTGACCTAGTTTGACTAGTAAGACATAATATTGACATAGAAAAGCATGTTTTAGCTCATTTTAGCATTTTATCACTTTATTACACCACTTGACATGATATTCTTAAATAAGATTGTATGACATAAGCTCAGACACTGAGTCACATCTTTTGCTCTGGACCAGAGGCGAGTACATTTCCCTATTAATTTTTATTTCATAATAGTATATATATATATATATCGTATATTCTAGAACTATATACTTGATTCTGACACAGTAGTTACACGGACTGGTACTATATGGATCCTGTCAGGAGATGTTATCCTCTACCATGTTCAATGGGTACTCCTTCAGATATATTTTATCGTGTGTATTAGGTATTGATTTAGTGTACTTCGCGTTCACATACTGCTCGTATTCAGTATGCCTATATTCTTGTTCGTAATGTGTCGTGATTGGATCCATAAGTATTGGTTGGATATGGGGGAGTAGTAGTTGGTTATGTGATCAAGCCCAAGTGTATTTGTGTACAAGCCGATTATATATCACATGTGTAATCGAGTTAGCATATTGTTTTCGTGTTCAACCTAAATTGATCATATAATGAACTTGTACTCTATGACATGTTAGTTAGTTTTATCTATTTTCTTTTTTATTGCAGTTATTCATATTGCTTGTTCGTTATTCTAGTATATTACTAGTTCACTCTAGTTCACTCTATTTCTGATGTTTAGTTATCTTGTATTCTTTTCTATTATCTGTTATATATGCTCGATTATATATTTGAAACTGCTTTCAGGGGTATGTACTTCACTCAAATCCTGACTGGATATATTTTTAGATGATTGGCTTGTGGGCCAGTATCCCATATACTATGGGCCACATGATGGCGTGCCTTTAGATAATACTCCTTTAGAGCAGGAGGGCCTACTACTAGAGGCTGAGGAGGCTTAGATTATTCGTTTAGACTTGTATTAGATACTTTTGAGGTTATTGGCATGTATATATTATTTCAGACTTGCGTATGTATTGTGACTCTTTTCCTTCGTTGTTTTATCTTTTGCTTTATCTTTCTTAGTTGTATTATGATTCGGCATAGTTTATATTTATCGGATACCATATTGTTCCTCCATTCAGAGTTGAGATATTTGACATATACCATGTATATATTGTATGATATGGTTATATAGTAGAGTTGACCCAGACATCGTTCTACCATCGATGCTGCGGCATAGGCTGGGCGTTGCTCACTACTCGTGCCCTTATTTTGGGTGCTGGTCATGACAATACTTGGTATCATATTATATGTGTTATTAGTGGTTGTGTTTACGAGGGTACTCGATGTTTATTGGTATGAATCTTAGAATGTGTAATGATGTTAGCACTAGATTCAAGTTCAGTGGTATTAGAGATTAAGTTATGATGCAGTACAACAAGTCTTGGTTGGGGATTCCAGCACAAGCATGCTCGGGTTTCAACAATGGGTTGGTGATGGTGGTTGTAGTGTTTGTATAATGGGTTAGGCTAAGTATGCAGGTGATGGGTATCGGGTGGGGACTGTAGTAGGTCAGGTTGGAACAACTGTGCATACATCAATGTGCTATATATATATTGTGTCTATGTGTGTGAAGGGTCGGGTGAGGCAGGTCTGTGAGTGTGTGCTTTTAGGCTTGAGAGTGTGTGTGTGAGAGATGACAATATGCAATAAATATAGTAGCAGTAACAACTGTTTTGACAATTGCAACAAGGAGTTAGTGGTGTGTTAGCATATAGGAATTAGAGGAAAGGTAAAAGGGAGTAAAGTATTGTAAGCAAGAGGAGAGAAGTGCTGAGCACTATCCAGTCTCAAGGAACCATATAGGGCATGACAGCAAGCAGTTGAGGTAAGCACTGCTTACAGTATTGGGTAATTTAGTAGATAATAATTTTCAAAGGGAGTGTTATAGGGGGAGTTAAGCCAGGTCAAGATAGATATAATTAGAGAAATAACAGCCACACTATAAAAGTATAAAGAAGGGAGGTTTGAGTCTGAGCAACAACAATAAGTAGCAAATTGTATTGGGTGTGTGTAGTGGCAATTAGTTAGATGGGGATGTCTATGGAGTGTGGTTTAAAGTGAGAAAATAGGAGTGATAAAAAAGTGTATCAGTCTTATGTATAAATAGGTTTCATTGAAGGGGGTGATATTGTGTGATGATAAGGTAAGTCCAAGATAATATCTAGGGTATTAGGTATTGGGTGTTATTGTTAGTTTTGCTGATATAAGAGTGGGTACCAGTTAATACATTTGAGTATCCTAAGTTATCATAGATATTAGGAATAGATTTGGTGTTAAGTATTAGGAGTGGTGTTAGTGTTAGATCACAAGTTAGGTATCTAGAATTTGGGGTATTGATATTAAGATAAAGGAAAGGTATTGTTATAGTTAGGATACTAGATAATACTAGTATTCATGAGTTATATATATATATATAGTAGTGATAATTAGTATAGTTATACCAATAAGTTATTAACTTAATATAAATATATATGAGCTATATACCCTAGTAGTATCTTGTAATAACGAATATTGACTAGAATACCTTGGTATGACATAGAAAACCTAGTTTACTTATGTATCGACCTAGAATACCTAGATTTGACTAGTTTGACTAGATAAGTCAACCAAATGGATCATTTGGAACCCAAGTTAGATAGTTGACTTAGTGCCCTAGTCTTGACCTAAAAAAAATATATTTTAGCTTATTTAATCATGTTTATCACTTTATGACACCAAATGACATAAAATTTTATATATAGGTCAGTGTGACACCAGGTCGGACACCGATTTTCATTATTTGCTCAAGACCACATGTGAGCACATTCTCTGATAGTTTTTATTATTTTATAATTACTATAATACAAGTATTTAAAAATGTTATACTTGATTCTTGACACGATGGTACATGATTAGTATATTTTGGATCCTCAGTTATGGGATGTCATTTCCATATTCAGATCTTGCTTCTTACATTATTGTATGATACTAGTCAACGTCGTATGACATTAGCCAACTATTACTTATATACATTAGACTTGATGATCATACTGGGTGATGTGTCATGGTTGGATCCGTTGTATTAGTTGGGGTGGAGGAAATACTAGAATGATATGTGATCAAGAACCTTAATTAATGTTTAAAATCATGTATATTGTAGACAATAACTAATCACACATTTCAGTATGGTTGAGTTGTACTATAGACAATAACTAATCATATATTTCATGTGTGGTTGAGTTATTTCCTTATTAAAGTAGACAATATTAAACCCAAACCGGTCACATATCTAACTAGTATTTCAAAATACTTAGTGTAGTTTCAGTTCTTCTCTATATTGTATTTTATTGTGTACTGATATTGCCGTTTTGTTCTAGATTAACTGTCTTTCTTTTTTGCCATACTATGATATCTGCTCATTGCTTTCCTCGTCTAGTATTACATTCAATATTACCATTTATTGTTATTATCAATTAACTTGGAACTACTATTAGGTTATACTCGTTCCATCCTGACTGAATATATTTTTATATGACTTAGAGCACTGGTGTCTGACGTATTATGGACCACAAGAGGGAGTAGAAAACATCGGTCCTACTCTTCATGAGTGATTACTAGGAGGTCTAGCTGGGGTCACTAGTTATCATAGTGACATTACATAACATTTTGTACTGAATTTGTCTCCATCTCTTTAGATATTTAAGATGTTTTTGATGTCATTAACCATACCCAAAAGAAGGGCGTAAGTAGTGAATAACGCCAAACCTATGCCGCAACATCGGTGGTAGAACATTATCTGGGTCAACATAACTATCTACACATCTCACACAAAATATACATAAGGTAACTGTCATGCTATCTCAACTCCAAATAGAGGACAATATGATAATATGGTAATGGTAAACAATACTCAATCATAAAAACAACGATAGAAAGAATGGTACGATATGGAATAGAACTAAAAAAAAATACAGGAGTCTCATTACAAGTCCAATCTCAACATAAGTCTTAAATAATAATACATTCCATAAAGTCTACTAAAATCAAAGATAACTCATAATGAAAAATCTAAGTCTCTCCAACTGGTGGTACTATCTCAAGAGGCTTTACGGGTACTGGCTCAACTTTCTCACCATCCTCCGACCCGTAATACGTAAGACACCAATCCTCTAATGAATCATCTGAAAAATATATCCAGTCAGGATTGGAGCTAAGTATAACCCAATAGCAGTTCCAATAATTGACAAAAAACTATGAAACAATAATAGTAATAAAAATACATAATGAAAGTAACTCAACTAAAAGATATCATGAGCAAAAGTATTATAGTAAATAATAGCAAGAACGGAGAGCAATATGGTGATAAAAATAAGGTAATATACTATAATAAAGAAAACAATAATAATGAATGTGCCTTAAAATATTAGTAAGATCATATGATAGACTTGGGCCTAATACGGGCTATATATAAAAGGTGAGCTAGCGTGATCACACGTGAGTTGCATGATCTGCTAACTATCACAGGATACACTAAATCATGGGCTATAAGGTATGATCGCATATCCACAAATACTTTTTCATCTCCCGACTAGTACACGAATCCGAATCATGACATGTTACAATACGTATATCATGATGCATGGTCTATAATATCATGCACTATAATCAAGGTCTTTATAATTACGAAGATATCACGATAATAATAGAATAATTATGAATCATGACACGGTGATCACTGAGTTATCATGCCAATAACATCTTGTAAATCCCCTGATTTTCAAGATTTTTTAAATGGATTTTTCATAATTTTCTAAAAATTTTAGGATTTTTTAATTAATTAAACTAATGTGTTTTGATTATTAAATAAATTTTTAAATGATTTAAATAATATTAAAATATTTTGAAAATAATATTTTCTGGTGTAAAATAAAAAATTAGACATAGGGTAATTTTTTGGTAATTTATTGGACCCCGGAAGTATTTTTAAAGACCTAAAAACCAAGTTTTAAATAAACCAATTGAACCCTGAAATAAACCCGGTTTATTTCTAATAAACCAAACCAACCCAGACCCGGTTCAACTGAACCAAACCCAACCCTAGCGGGTCGGATCCGGGTCCGTCAACCAACCCGACCCGACCACTTCTACCCGACCCGCATTCTTGTTTAGCGGATCTGGCCGGATCCGCCGCCCGACCCGACCCAGCACCGCCCGACCCGAAACCCCTCTCCTCCTCCAGCCGCTCAGTCCTGTAACCGGCCGCGTAACCGACGGCGCCGCTCCGCCTGCCGCCCGCTCGCCTCCCAGCCGCTCCGCCTCCCACGCACCCGCCACCTCGTCGACTCCCGTAACCGTCCACCGTTCCTCCTCCCTCTCTCCTATAAAACCCTAGCTTCCGCCTCACCACGTCGCCCCTCCGAGCCGCCTCCCACCTACGAACCTCGCCGGAATCCCCACAGCACCGCGAGCAGCTCCGACCCCGTCTCCTCCGACGTCCCTTCCAGTGCTGCCACCCTCTCCCCTCGCCGCTGCACCTGGCCCTGCCTCCGCTGGCCCCGCCTTTCTCCTCGCCTCCAGCCCCGAGCTCAGCCCCCTACGCCGTGCCCTAGCCACAGGCCCAGCCACCACCTCCTGTCGCCCCTCCTCGAGCTTCGCCGCCGACGCCGTCCTCGTCTTCGCCAGCCTCCGCTGCCCCCTCCTCCTCTTGCCAGCAGCAGCAGCAGTTGCAGCCGCCCTCGGCCCCGGCGAGCCCCGGCGATGCCATCCCTTTGCTCCGCCGCCTCTGGCGACGCAACCCCACAGCCGCTCAGGCCAGCTTCGACGAGTCTCCAGCGACGAACCCTAATCCTAGGCACTATTCAGTGCACCGTGTCGCAGTGTCATATCAACACACGGACACGAGAAACCCCGTTCCACGGAGCCCTGTTCAGGTAACCCGTTCTCTCTCCTCATTGCTCCGTTTTCTGTTCTGTCAGTTGTGACAAGTAGGCTGTGTGACCGTCTCAATGTCCGTACAACCCGCTCGGTGTGTCGCGTCCTATAGTGTTCGCGAACCGTAATCCAAAAATAGGAAAACAATATCCTATTTTCTTCCGAAACTGAGTGCGTCCCGCCAAACGGGACGACTTGGTCGCATGCGGTCTTCACCGAAATCAACGCGTATCCGCTGACAACGCCCCGTATTCGCCTGTTCTGAATCTCGCTGTAACTTGGTGTACACACATCGGATCAAAATGAAACTTGCGTCATCGGACTCGTAGCAATACGTTTGTCCTGTGACCAAAGTTTGGTTCGATTATGAGAACATTAATAAAATCGTGTATTGTGGGCCCCACGGCTCCACTTGACGGGCGATTTTGTGATCGGCTTATCGGAATCCAATTCTGGAAGTTCCGTTAGATTCGTATCAATATTCTGGACCTGTTGACACTAAGTTTGACAGATTTGGAGACCTTTATTCCTGACACGTTTTTTGGTGCAAAGCGGCCCACATGTGGACCCCGCTTTGATCAGAAACTGTTATTTTTGCCCCTGTATCTAAATTGGACTCAAGGACAGACGTTTCTAGCTATTTGATATTTTTTGAATCTGATGGTGATGTTTATTTTAGCAACCAAAGGAGTCCATGCAGAACCTGCTGAAGTCAGAGCTACAGTTGGGGCCAGAACCCCAGGCAAGTGTACATTGCCAAACTCTGCAGTTTTGCTACTTATTTCCTTGACTTATTTATATATTATTTTGTATGCTTAACCTAGGACCGTGTGACTTACTTAGCGTCCGATTAATAGTCGGGTGCCAATACCGTACGCGGAGTTGTGTAACGTCACCTAGAGATGGATATCGTGACCCTTTACATTCCCGTACTTGCCTTATCAAGTACGTTATACCCAGGACACCTGACACTATTCATGTGACAGAATCTTCCTAAAATATGCAAGGTGATTCTGTATAGGATACAGGTTTCATGATATATTCTTAGATCTTATTATGACTTGCTGCATTAGTTTTGATCTCGCGTGTCATGGACATGAGATGTGTGATTACAGTGGGTGGGGAGAGACACACAGGTTACAGGCTGATTATATATATATAACCCTTATTAATGCGGTGCTCAAGACTCTAAACCCGAGCTTGGCCCACTATATGATATCACTGCTACCGGCTCCCCGACACAGAGCTTGTAGTGGTTTCAGCCTGAGTTTTAGTGATGCTCTCAACATGCATATCACTTAGCTGGTTATATAGTTTACCCTATTGTTTCATTTATTGATGCACTATATTTATTTTGGCATAAGTTATTTTGTACCTTGCTATGTCACCTGAGGACCTGGATCCGGATTATGTCCCCAGGATTAGCTGAGGAGATCCATCCAGAGGTATACGGTACATGAGCATTAGTAGGAGCAGAAGCCGGAACAGGTGCATACAGAGGAGCATAACCAGGAACCAAGGACTAGGTGATTGCCATGGATTTTTCTGAGTATATGTTTCTTCCATACTCAGTCTGTGATGCTATTTACATTCTTGTTTAAATAAACAATTATATCAGACTTGATTATCGGGTTGTTTCGCCGATTTAATTACTTGTGACTTGATGTTGATGTTTATGTTTTTTTTTGTTAATATTTGATATATTCATTCTGTGGATGAGATTAGTAGACCCTGATATTTGTTGTAATACAGCTTAAGTACGCCTCGATGGATCTATTAATTGGGTTTGTCCATCGGTGTGTGCTGCTGGCCATTGCCACGTGTCCAGTCCCTCGATATTTTGGGACTGGGGCGTGACACTTCTCATGACAATGATCCACGTATCATAATTCGTGTGACCATCATGTCAAAAATCAAATATCTCAATACTAAATATATGAAACATAGAGGCTGTCAATTAAGGAAACTATCAAAGAATGTACTCGCCTTTGTCCGGAGCAAATAATGTCACTTGGTGTCTGAGCTAGTGTCACACACACCTAGATAGGAATATTATGTCAAATTTGGGTACAATAGAGAGAAATAAATTAAATGCACTACTACATGATCTTCTAAGTCAACACTAAGTATACACTAATTAAACTAAGTCAAATTAAGTCCATACTAAGGTTAATAGGTCTAACTATGGTTATAAGTCTAAATTAGTCATTAACTGGCTATCACTAGTTTATATTAGCAATACAAGGTCAATTTCCATACTTCTAAACCACTACTAGCTAATACCTTAGCTATAATACTATTCTTAACTAATATCTGACTTAATATAACAAATAACACTGACCCCCCTATAATGCTAACTGATACTCTATATGATTAACTAATTATTTAGCTATGATACTAGCTGTCATAATTACTATTGATACCCAATAACCAAGCTAACTGATATACTACTAACCATATATCACACTAACTAACCCCTCAGGCTCAAAACCTGATACTTCCCAATGCCACTGCCACTGCCACTGCCTACTTATCTATGCAGACAGGGCCCCCCTTACTTGCAATTGCTCGACCTTGACTTGCTGTGTACTGATGTGCACAGCACATGCCATGTCTTCTCCCTTCTATACCTGCACATCACTACTACTAATTTACCCAAACAACTAAATAATCTACATACATTCTAATTGCAAACTAATATTGATTTGTGTATACTCTAAAAGATACAGATACTTACTAACTAAGATCGAAATATTCACTAACTGATAACAATAACTCACTTACTTCTGAATACTTTTCATACCCTACTACAAACTGCCATATTGTAGCTGATGCAACACATGACTGTCTAATACCAATACTAAATCACCTACCTGATATCCCACCAACACGATTCTTCTCACTCCATATATCTAAACCCGATACCCTATGCTCCTGCAGCAAGTGACTGCATAACCCAACCAATGTATCAGTTCCACATGTGTACATCAATTATTGAACACAGTGTATGCGTTTACTTCTGTACACCCGATCCTTCACCGTGATGCTAATTTAGTTGCTGCTCTTAGTATTGCTATTACTGATGCTACATATAGCTGATACTGCTGCTACATATAGCTAGCTGCTACTACATATAACTATCTGATCATGCGGCTGCATATAACTGATACTGCTGCTGCATCTACATTAATTCCCTCCAACCCGATCCATTACAGGAACCCCCTTATACTAACACCACTATAAAATAATAACATCACTGCACAATACTAACACTACTGCCCCACATTAGCAACAACTAGTTACCACCACCCTTATTAGGATACACACCTCCCCTATATATATAAACACACATATATCTATACATACACAATAGAAAATATATATATATATATATATATATATATATATATATATATATATATATATTTATATAACACATAATTAGATTGAGTGCACCAAGTCCACACTAAAGTATTGTATCAAACACTTGGCATACACATGTGAGATACTCTATGATACATACCAAAATGAGAGTCAAAACTCATAATACATCACAATAACTATTCCTATATACTAAATATATTGTTTTCGAACTAATGCAACTTGTGAAAATAGAATTGAAGAGCATTTACCCAAATTTTTCAAAAATGAGCCTCGTATTACACCGTATCACAAAATACTATGATACGCTCTACTTGTGTCCAATTATGAACACGTACCTAGTCCCACAACTCCGATCTAAGTCTAATTAGACCAAAATAGTCTCATAATACACACTTGATGTGTCAATCCCATAATTCTCCCAAAATTCATACAAAAACCTATGTAGAATTCTCTTTACACAACAAATTAGCCTAAAACTTGTTCCTATTGGTATCCATATGCCATGGGGTCATTCCTAATGGTCAAATGCGTGATTTGGGAGATAGAGTGAAGAAGAATTCAGAATTTACTAATTGGGAGATAGATTCCTAATAAAATATTCAATGGATACGATCCGAACACGATCTCTCCACCAATGCTGCTACTCCTTGTGCTCCTTTCTTCTCCAAGCTCCAAATCTCCTTGAGGAATAATAATGAGAAAATAAAAGTGAATTGATTGAGAAATTTATGGAAAAAACGTAAAAAAATTGGAGATCTAGAATTTGAGATCTAAATGAATGCAAATGAAGGAGGAGAGAGAGAGAGAGAGAGAGAGAGAGACCCCCTTATGTGTGGCTGGCCCCTTCACCTTCCTCAAGTCACATATTAAAGTCCTATTTGTCCCTATATGAGGAATTATAAGGAATAATTAAGGATGGATAATTTAGAAAGTTTCTACACTAATATAAATTAAGCTAATCTACCGAATTAATTAGTGTGAATGAGTTTATTGGGCTTGGTCCATGTTGGGCTCACTATTTATCATGGCGAGTCTAATTGGGTTCACAAGTATCAATTCAAACTAATAGGCTATTCCACTAATATATAAATAATTAGCACAACCACCAATATTAATTATTACCACTATATAAATAAATATTAAACTCTAAAAATAAATATATGTAAATTGACTAAAATATTCTCATTTGGAAAAGTTAGGGTGACAAGTCTATCCTCCTTAAAAAAAAATTGTCCACAAAATTTAAGAAAGATACTAACTACAACAAACAATTACAGCAAGCAAGAAAGAATCATACCTCACAACTCAAAAAGATAAGGTTATCGCTCACGCATCTCGACTTTCCTCTCCTTGGTAGACTGTCCTGGAGAGTGATGCCACAATGAGACGCGTATCACAGGAATTGTCTAGTTTTGTAGTACCTTCTTCCTGCGATCCAAAATCTCTACTGCCTGGTCTGGATAACTGAGAGTCGACCCTACCTGGATCTCCGAGTTATCCAATATATGGCAAGGGTCTGCCACGTACCATCTCACCTGCGACACATGAAATACGTTGTGCACTCCTTCTAGTCCAGGCAGCAAGTCTAGTCTGTAGGCTACTGCACCGACGCTCTCTAGAAAACTAAATTGTTCGATGTACCGTGGACTAAGCTTCCCACCTCCACCAAAGTAAATTATGTCCTGTGTCAGAAAAATCCTTAAGAATACCAAATCGCCAATCTAACATCAAATACAGCCTTAGCACTCCAAAACAGACAAAGTAAACACAAGCAATACAAACAAAATCTATACTTCAAACTCTAATGGTCTTCGGTTGCTATCGGCCCAATGCCGCTGTCTGCCCTGTGCCACCCGAAGTCTATCCCTGATAAGCTTCACCTTCTTAGTTACATCAACGACCATCTTTGGTCCCAATAAGCCTCTCTCACCAACATCATTCCATGATAACAGAGTACGGCATCTCCGTCCATAGAATACCTCAAATGGTGATATCTCGATACTTGTCTGGTAGCTGTTGTTATAAGCAAACTCTACCAGGTGAAGGTGATCCTCCCAATAGCCTCCAAAATCCAAAATACTGGTGCAAAGTATATCCTCAAAAGTATGAATAGTTCTCTCTGACTGCCTATCAGTCTGAGGGTGATATACGATACTGAACTTGAGCTGAGTGCCCAGGCTATCCTGGAACTCCTTCAGAAGTGAAATATGAAGCGATTATCTTGATTTGAGACTATGCTCAGAGGAACTCCATGCAATCTGACTATCTGTAGCATATACATCTCTTCGAGCTTCTCCATAGACGTATCCACTTTGAATGGCAAAAAGTTGATTGATTTGGTCAAACTGTCTAGGATAACCCAAATCGCGTCTTTATATCTTGGAGAATACGAAAGCCCTGATATAAAATTTATCGTCACGTGCTCCCATTTTTGCTCTGGAATTGTAAATGCTGAAGCAATCCACCTGGTCTCTGTCTCTGTCTTTCCTCCTTTACTTGCTGGCATACCAAGTATTTGGATATGAAGCTAGCCACCTCCCGCTTCATACCATACCACCAAATATGCTCTCTCATGTCTCTATACATCTTGTTGGCACCTGTATGCATAGAGTATTGAGATTGATGCGCCTCTTGGAGAATCTTCTCGTGTAAAGCTCCACTCGACACATACAATATGGTATTATGCCGCAATGATCCATCCTCTGCAATAGTGAATTCATCTGCCAATCACATCTGAACCTGCGCTCTGATGCTCCTCAGAGACTCATTCTCAAATTATGCAGCTATAATCTGGTCCATCAACTCTGATTATACCTGAAGTTCCTACATCTATGTCCTGCCTCCAGGAACTACCACCTCAATAGCCAAGATATCTGTCATATTCCGATCTTCCACAGGCTAATTAGCCGTCCCCGTTAGGCGAGAATTATCGTGCCAGTGCTCCCGCAGGATGATCGCTTGACACATCTGGGCGTGAGCCGCCCGTGCAATATTATGGTTCGTTGGCTGACGGTAAGAGTTCTAAGCTATAGAGTCGCACAGATTATCCGAGTGCAGCAAAATTATGAACGCATAGGTGATCGGTAACAAGTTCATTGAGTCGACAATAGCGAAAGCATTGAATAACATAAGTTAAAGTAAAAGAAACTCTTTATTGATATTAACAAGTGTTACAGGCGGCATTTGGCCGAGATTATAATTCGCTCAGATCTTTCTCTCTCTGAAACAGTAAAAGCATACCAAATGGCTATATTTGTAGAATGATGTACAGGCGATGTTCTAACATTACGTCTTGTATATGTGCTTCAGTTTCGGATGCAATGCTCCAAGGCTTTGGAGTAAACTTCATGCCTTAGCAAGCACGAAGGATGCATCCGCACCAAACGAGATTCTCCCATACCCTGCAAACAACCTGGTGGATTATCAGTACACGAATGCACTAGTGTGGAGGCTACTCGCCCGCTCGATAAATCCAAACATGTAATATAGGTTCCGTGCACCAACTATTATATTATCTTTCTAGTTGCGATATAAGAGGATACACGACAAAACTTATCAACTTACCATTTGTCCTTCCATGTCCAAGGCAAACCAAGTTAATTCAAGCACGAACATATAAATATTGAATTAGGGCATTAGCATATGCAAACATAATATTTCAGTACGAGATCTCATATCGGATGCATGAGCATACAGGTTATGCAAAAGTGTTTGCTTCATATGTTCAACTGCTCTATTACTCATAAGTATCTCATATTCATATCGTTTAGCTGATTCAGATTATTGATGCAATGCAATAACTCACACGTGGATAGCCACTAAGCGAGGATGACTTATCTATATGATAAAAGTCGCTGGCATAGCCATAAAGGACTGGTTCATGGTCTTGAGACTAAAGTGATATGCAACGCAGGTGGCGAGCCCCGTTACAAAACACTTTGTCACATAACATACGACCATTCATACATTTCTATCCGGATCTGACCGGTCCCAGTGCCCTGGCAACCGACCACGAAAACCACATAAACCTTGTGCACAAGTTGTCCGTAACATGAAAGTCTTGGGTCAATCTAGATTCCTAACGATAATTCTTGTTTCTTAACTGAACGAGCTTTGCTCCCTGAGCTATTGATTTATTTCTTCTTTATACGATTCTCATCCAGACATAAACTTGATATGATTTACATTCAAATATAAACTTGCCTTGATGCATTCCCCTGATTCGGGAAATGCCTTGGCGACCTAACGCTCCCGAATACTTTCAGGTTCATATCGCACAAATGGACTATTCAATAGTCTTCGGGCTGACTCAATACATGTACAATATATGATAGTATTCTTGATTGTGGCATGGTATTTTGTGTAGCAAACATTGAATGAGGCATTATATATAAACTACACTAAGCAGGCAAGCATGTATTCATATTAAAAACTTAAGCAATATTTCAATTCCATGTTCTATCACAAGCAATACAAGTTGGGATTATTCCCTTATCTAGGTGCATTATATTTTTATTAGCATGCAGGGGGTGATTCACCTAGCAACTAAAAGATATCATTCCATATTTTAAGTGTGCTGGCTAAGCAAAGATAAGTTCACCGTAGCCACCCACCTAAGCGATGATTCACCTCGGTTGAGCGATACTCCGAGCGAGCCTCTGAAAGCCTAAGCCAAACTCCTGTAGGACAAGTGTAGATATCATTTTCCTCAAATAAATATTCTCGCCTGAGCAAAGTGAGTTAGGATATTGCACTTTTGTTATTTGAATCGGCAGTCCGCTTGAGCGAAATGGGGTATTACATCATACCCAACTCAGAAAAAGTCTCATACTCGAGACTTACTGAGGGCAAGCCATACTATCGCATTATGGAATCTATCCCACGTGTAGCAATCGATACCACTAAATCCAATTGAACATAATCTCCTACTCAGTTCTTACGTCATATCACGTGTATGTTGAGTCAGTCTCTTTTGCGTCGTAGCACGGGGCATATTGCTTAACGCAGAGTACATTTCAATTAATCTTGATTAACGATCTAAGGCTGAGATAAACCTATACAAGTTATTATACTTGTTTATTTGGATATTCACTTGCACTAGCATTGAGATCAGTATATCGCAAGTCTGGATGTGCACATATTCGAAGTGCCCGTCAAACATATGCATGTCAACCAACTCAGCGATAGCGAAGTCTTAGCACTCGAGTTTCACATCTCCTTGAGTCTTGGATAGTGCACAAGTTAAAGGTGTCCCTCAATCATATGCATTCAACCAAACATAGAGATAGTAAAATCGGACAAGCTACATGTAAAATTTTTAAAGGTTTTGTATAGGTCGGTACAAAGGCCTTAGTATCACGATTTCATACAAGCAATCAAATCATTCTAATGCACTTTTTGAAAGTATTTAGACTCATTGTTGGAACATTCCAATTGGAACATTGAGAGAGGGCGTGCACATAACCCACGAAGGAGCTTTTGAAACTGAGATAATCGAAATAAAGTCCAAAGGCGTATAAGCCAAGCTCTGATACCAATCTGTCATGTCCCAATCTCCTATAAGCTAATTGGCCATCTCCGCTAGGTGAGAATCACTGAGCCAGCCCTCTCGTAGGATGATCGCTTGACCCATCTGGGCATGATGCCGCTCGAGTGTGAGCCACATCCGTGCAAGACCATGGTTCGTTGGCTAGTTGTAAAAGTTCTAAGCCACAAAGTCATACAGATTGTCCGAGTGCAGCAAAATTATGAATGCATAAGCGATCGGTAATAAGTTCATTGAGTCGACAATGGCAAAAGTATTAATTAACACAAGTTAAAGTAAAATAAACTCTTTATTTATATTAACAAGTGTTACAGGCGGCGCTTGGCCGAGATTATAATTCACTCAAATCTCTCTCTCTGAAACAATAAAAGCATGCCAAGTGGCTACATTTATGGAATGATATACAAGCGATGTTCCAATATTATGTCTTGTATATGTGCTTCAGTTTCGGACGCAACGCTCTAAGGCTTCAGAGTGAACTCCATGCCTTAGCACGCACGAAGGAGGCATCCGCACCGAACGAGGTTCTCTCGCACCCTGCAAATAACCTGGTAGATTATCAGTACACGAATGCACTGGTGTGGAGGCTACTCGCCTGCTCGTCAAATCCAAACACATAATATAGGTTCCATGCACCAACTATTATGTTGTCTTTCTAGTTGCCTTAGGAACAGTTTCATGACGTATTGAATAGCCTAAATCGTGTGGCAGTACACCGTATGATATAAGAGGAAATACGACAAAATTACCAACTTACCATTTGTCCTTCCCTGTCCAAGGCAAACCAAGTTAATTCAAGCATGAACATATATATATTGAATTAGGGCATTAGCATATGCAAACACAATGTTTCAGTATAAGATCATATATCGGGTGCACGAGCATACAGGTTATGCAAAAGTGTTTGCTTCAGACGTTCAACTGCTCGATTACTCACAAGTGTCTCATATTCATATCATTTAGCTGATTCAGATTATTGATGCGATGTAATAACTCATACACGGATAGCCACTAAGCGATGATGACTTATCTATATGACAAAGGTCGCTGGCATAGCCATAAATGACTAGTTCATGGTCTTTAGACTAAAGTGATATGAAACGCAGGTGGCAGGCCCCGTTATAAAATACTCCGTCATATAGCATACGATCATTCATACGTTTTCGTCTGGATTGGACCGGTCCCAGCGCCCTGGCAACTGACCGCAAAAACCACATAAACCTTGTGCACAAGTTGTTCGCGACATGCAAGTCTTGGGTCAATCCAGATTTATAACGATAATTCTTATTTTTTTACTGAACGAGCTTTGCTCCACGAGCTGTTGATTCATTTCTTCTTCATACGATTCTCGTTCAAACGTAGACTTGATATGCTTTTCATTCAAATATAAACTTGCCTTGATGCATTCCCCTGATCCGGGAAATGTCTTAGCGACCTAATGGTCCTGGATACTTTCAGGTTCATTTCGCACAGACGGATTATTCAATAGTCTTCTGGCTGACTCAATGCATGCACAATACACGACAATGTTCTTGATTATGGCATGGTATTTCGTGTAGCAAACATTAAATGAGGCAATATTTATAAGTAGGCAAGCATGTATTCATATTAAAAACTTAAGCAATGTTTCAATTCTATGTTCTAACACAAGCAATACAAGTTAAAATTATTCCCTTAGCTAGGTGTGTTATATTTTTATTAGCTTGTATGGGGTGAATCACCTAGCAACTAGCATATATTATCCCATATTTTAAGTGTGCTGGCTAAGGAAAGACAAGTTCACTGTAGCAATCCACCTTAGCGATGATTTGCCTCGGTTGAGCGATACTCCGAGCGAGCCTCTGAAAGCTTAAGTCGAACTCTTTTAGGGACAAGTCTGGATATCTTTTGCCTCAAACGAGTATTCTCGCCTGAGCAAAGTGGGTCGGGATATTGCACTATTGCCGTTTGAATTAACAGTCCGCTTGGGCGGAACGGGGTATTACAATATCAAGATCGGCCAATAAATTTATATCCTTCATCATGTATATAGCCACTGGATACCTACTTAAGACATTAGTGACTATGTTGGCCTTCCCTGGATGGTATTATAATAAAATATTAAAGTCCTTCATCAACACCAACCATCGCCTCTGCCTCATGTTAAGCTTCTTTTGTGTAAACACATACTTCAAGCTCTTCTGATTTGTAAAGATCTCTACACGCTCTTCCTACAAGTAGTATTTCCACAGCTTTAGAGAAAAAATGACTGCTGCCAACTCCATGTCATGGATAGGGTAATTCTTCTCATGCGAACATAATTTTTTTGAAGCATAGGCAATCACCTTCCCGTTCTTCTATAACACACATCCCAAACACTTACCCAAAGCATCACTATATATAAAAAATCCTCTTATCCCTGATGGCAATTTCAATACTGGAGTTGTAGTCAACCTCTTCTTTAGCTCCTAAAATACGGCCTGATACTTCTCTGTCCAAATGAACTCCACGTCCTTCCGGGTTAGCTTAGTCATCAACTCCGTAATCCTGAATTTATTTTTTGATAATAGCCCGCCAATGCAAAAAAGCTACTGATCTCCGCCACTGAACTCTGGGTAGACCACGACTTAACTGATGATATCTTCTTCAGGTCTACTGAGATTCTATCACCTGTAATCACATGCCCAAGGAATTCAACCTTATCAAGGAAGAAATCATACTTCGAAAGCTTTCCATAAAGCTTCTTCTTTCTGAGGGTCTCCAAAACTATCCTCAGGTGGTTCTCATGCTCCTCCGGGGTCTTCCAATAAATTAATATATCATCAATGAATACCACCATAAACTGATCCAGGTACTGATGAAATACCTTATTTATCAGATTCATGAATATTTTCGGGGCATTGGTCAACCCAAATGGAATCACCAATAACTCAAACTGCCCATACCGAGTCCTGAAAGCTTTTTTCAAAATATCTTCCTTCTTTACTTTCACCTGATGGTACCCCAACCTCAAGTCTATTTTTGAGAATACCTTCGCTCCGCTCAACTGAACAAACAGATCATCAATCTATGGCAACATATATTTGTTCTTGAAAGTGAGATTGTTGTGTCATGACCCGCACCTAGATATTCGGGCACGAGTACGTGGTTATGTCCAGCCTACGCCGCAACATCGGTGGTAGAACAATGTCTGGGTCAATTCTAACTATCTATCGTCTCAACAATATAATATTGTACCTATCAATTATCTCAAGTCCAAATAGAGGAACAATATAGTATCTCACAAGTATGACTAATCTTAATCATAGAACAAACTAAGAAAGATTATGCATGAATGGAATAGCGAAGAAAATAATAAGATATAATCTACAATCTAAAATAATAATACAAACTGTGAATCTCCACAAATATAATAGTCTAATATAATCCAACACAAATAAAGTAGACCTCCTCGGGATCTGCAACTAAGTCTTCCTGGTCTATAGGAGTATCCTCTATAGGTACGCCGTCATGCGGCCCGTAGAATGTGAGACACTACTCTATAAGCCAGTCAACTAGAAAAATATATCCAATCAGGATTGGAACAAAGTACGTACCTCTGAAAGCAGTTTCAATAACATAATTGAGCATATAAAACAGATAATAGAAATAAAATACAAGATACTAACATATGAATGAATGAATAAACAGTAGATATACAGATAATGTACAAGAATATAGATCAACAATATGAATATTTACAGTATAATAAAATAACTGTAATTTAGCTAATGTGCCTCAGAATACAAGTTTATTAAGTGATCGATTTGGGTGAACATAATCAGGTAAGATGATTACAAGTCAGGTATGTAACCAGAATGTACACGATGTAACAATGGGGCTTTGATCACATAATCAACTCCTACTCTCCTATTCCCAACTAATACCAATGGATTCAATCATGACACGCTACTTACACGAAATATAACCACTGAACACAAGAAGTGGGTGTACACGAATATCATAATTACTGAACACGAGCTGTGGGTGTACACGAATAAGCACACTGAACACGAACAGTGTGTGAATACAAAATATGAATTAATACCCAATAAATATGATGAATACGGTAGGGGATAACATCTCCTGACAGGATCCATGTAGTACAAGTCCGTGAAATCACTGTGTCGGAGTCAAGTATACAATTCTAGAACATGTATATATACACTATTATGAATTAAAAACTATCAAAAAAATATACTCGCCTGAAGTCCTGAGTAAGATATGTCTCTCGATGCCTAAGCTGGTGTCACACAGACCTATATATGGTATGTTGCCTCAATACAAGGTTCATGAATAAAAATAAGTTAATATGATACAATTCTAAGCCAATAAGCCATTTCTAGGTTAAATCGATTAAATCTAGGTTGCAAGAGTCTAACACTAGGTCACTAAGTCGATACACTAGGAAACTAAGCTATAATAGCTAAACTAAGAAACTAAAAGACACTCAAAAAGCCGTATCCTAAGATACACAAGTTTAATTATATAAAAATAGTACTTTAGTTATATATTCAACTCAATAATTATATTACTATAACAAAATAATGCAATTATAATACTTGGCCTTGCAACAATGTGTATCACACCTACCTCGATACCCAAACTCAATACCTTGGGTATCGACCCAATACTTTGGTATTACCTTGGTATCCCGAGGTAATCCAAAACTCTAACATATAGCTAATAAACATATAACCCCTAATATACTATATGCTAATCACATACCAAATACTTAAATAGATATCAAAATAATTATAGAATTATCCATAATGCAATACCTACATATCTACCTATAGCTAATATAGCTAACTATTAACATACATTATCTATTAGCATATATATACTACACTAACTATATTAATATATCTACTACTAATATATATCACCAATAGTCCACATAGATACGTATCTATCTAACTTAATCAATAACTTATATACCTATATATATATATATATATATATATATATATATATATATATATATATATATATATATATATATATATAGCTAACTATATAGTAAACAAGTATACCACTAACTACCTATATATACTAACCAAAACCTCACTAAACTAACTGAATCTGAAACTAAATATCCTATTCACTAACCAATGCTGAAATTGTAGCTGAATGTTCCTACTACAGGTATGTTAAACTGATGAGGGCTGCACCCCGGTACCCCTCATCAAGAGTCCCCTCAACTGAGCAGTGAATGCTTAGTTGCCGAACTTGATACCTCATGCATATTGCATCCTTCAGTAGCTGACTGATATGTGATGAGATACACATCACTGTGCCCTCATTTCCCTTTGGATGCACTGGGATGTTTCACACTGATGCACCTCTCTGCAGTGATACATGGCTGCTACTTGCTGAACTCTCTTGCCCTCACACACACACAAATAGAACATATAACACACATGCTACACATACACATATACCTACACAACCACTTCTCTATGTATATCACTATATATATATATATATATATATATATATACATACAATCTATCTATAATAATTAATATTTATACACCCATAGATAGGTATATCAAGGTCGCTCACTCTATATATGTATATATATATATATATATACTCACACACATATAAATATACACAAATACACTTAATCATATACATACTTATATACATATATATATTATATAAAATATCATATATATATATATATATATATATATATATATATATATATATATATATATATATATATATATATATATATATACGTATAGAATTAAGAGCAAAACACCAAACACATGGAGTGCACCGCACCCATATCACACTAACTCTATGATACGCTTGCGATACGGCCCCAACACACAACCAAACGCATCCCGGAGGACACAAACAAGTCTAATATACTAAATATGAGCAATACGTATAGTAATTTGATCATCTACGTGTCCGTGTCACAATGTGATATGCATAAGTCCCCGTATTGGAGGAAAATCCCTAAATTTAACCCGTTTTGTCAAATTGGTGAGATACGGCCTACACGTATCCAATTATGGACACGACACTAGTCACAAACAATCAATCATATGTTATATTAATCTATTAGACCAAATGACAAATATCACATGTGCCAATCTCGAAATTCTCTCAAAATTGGCACCAAAATGCACATAACTTCTACCGTAAGTCTCCTATGAACCTAAAACCAATTCCTATGGATAGTCTATGCATGTGGGTTGGTTTCTCATAGTTAAATCTCTAGCCTATGTATGTGGGTTAGTTTCTTATAGTTAAATCTCATATTTGGAGTCTACTAGAAGTGGGAAAACTAAAATATACCTATTGGGAGATAGATTTTTAATAAAAAGTCCCCAAATAAAAAGTAGCTCCTCTTCTTGTAGATCTTGGCCTTCTCCTTCTTGCTCCTTACTTCCTTCTTATAGATCCTTGATGTAAAAGCCTCAATTAAAGAATAGGGAAGGAATTATGAAAGAATTGGTGGAGAATTGATGACGAAATAAAGGAAAATAGAAGAGGGAAAAACTAGATCTATTAGAATGGGAAAATAAAATGAGGGAGACACTCTCTCTCCTCATCTAATGGTGGCTGGTCCTAGCCCTCTCCCCAAGATAGTACAAAATATCCTAATTATCCCTTGGGGCCTCTCATGAAGAAATTAATTAGGGAGGAAAGGTTCTAGTCTAATGGTTTCACTAATTAATATAACCTCATTATCCATGGGCCTAATTCATGGACTCATTCTAACTCATATAAAATATTAGTTTATGTATCTAATTAATTATGTTAGGTCCACTACACAAGTCTAAAATAAATCTACAACTAAAAATAATTAAATAATATAATAAATAATTAATCATGCATGCATAATATTTAAATACAAATAATCCTAAAAATTAAAATACCCATGTTAATTACCAAACTACCCTTAAATGAAAATATGAGGGTGACATGTTGAGAGTCCTGTAGTCGATATGCTTACGTACGGATCCATCCTTCTTCGGTACAAACAATATCGGAGAACCATACAGTGATGAATTGGACCTGATGAAGCCTTTGTCCTGCAACTCATCCACCTGCTTCTTCAACTTTGCTAGTTCGCTATTGTTAACCCTATGGATGTGCTGCAATATTAGCTATACACCTGGCACAAAGTCTATAGAGAACTCAACATCTCGGTCTGGCGATAAATCTGATAATTCCTTCGGAAAGACATCCATAAATTCTGTAATCAATGGATGTGGCAGCTCCTGCTATTCCACCAAAGCTCCACAAAAGGCTTCCTCACTCTGTCGCGATGTTCCTCTGGCAAAATAAAACTCTGGCTCTCCTGGCATCTGAAATAAAACTCTGCCTCTATGGTAATCGATACTAGCATGGTGCCTACTCAACCAATCCATCCCGAGTACTATGTAGTAGCTCGGAAGTGTCATTACGAATAGACACATGCTCAACTCTTGGCCTCCCAGAGAAACTCTTCGATCCTTACAAATATTACTGACTCAGATAATGCCACCCATAGTCGTGATCTTACAAGTTCTCGCCAACGGTTCAACCTCAAAATGATGCTTCAAAGCAAAAGATACAGATATATACCTATGTAAAGCACCAGAATCAAATAAAGCATGAGATAGAAAAGAATCAATATAGACTGAACATGAAATAACATCTCTGACTGGCTTCTCCTCCTCGACTATTATGGTGAAAGCTCACCCTTGACATTGAGCACCCCTCTGCTATTGTTGGTGCTGAGCGAACTGTTACTGCTGTGGTCGTAACAGATGTCCCCTCTGCTGTCCCGCTGGTGATCGTGGGTGCTCTCTGTGCTTAGCCTCCACCCTGACCTGCTCGAACGGGAGCTAGAACACAATCTCGCGACTGGTGGCCTGCCTCCCCATAATAGAGATACACCCCAAGCCTCTTCCTGCAGACCTCTTATATATGTCCATACCCTAAGCCTCTTCCTGCAGACCTCCTGTATATGTCCCATCTTTCTACAATGAGTATACTGCAGGGCATGTTGTGCTGGTGTTGGGGCCTAATGTGCCTGCTATATTGGTGTCCAAAATATTATCTAAAACTACTGTCTCGGCTGCTACTGAAAGTGCCTTTGTTGCTGCTGATGAAAGTGAGGCCGCTTTACTGGGTCCGTACTACTACTAGCCTGTAAATGATCTCTTATCCTCTTAGAGTGGAGCTCCAAATCATCCTCTGTCTACTATGCCTCCGCTAGAATCTCCTTAAATGTAGTGGTACAATATCCACTAGTATGAGACTTAATCTTCGTATTCAGGCCTTTCCTGAACCTCCGGGCCTTCTCCCGGGGATTCTGCCCCTCCACAAAGTGACCTAATCTGCAGTACTCCACTGCATACTCATATAACGTTATACCTCCCTGAACAAGATACTAAAACTGGCTCTCTAGAGATATCAAAGCAACATATGGGAAAAAAATTTCCTTGAAAAACTCCTTAAATGCTTACCAATTAAGTCTCGGTACTGAGATCCTGGGGTCCGTCCTAAACAAAGTCAATGTGATATCAAACATCATGCTTCCTGCGGCCTCTACCTATAATCTCTCTGGAATCTGTGCCAGCTATAGGTTTCTCTCAATATCTTCTATGCAGTTATCAGCATAAATAATCCTCTTAGTGTCTTTAAACTCCTTTGGCCCTATTCTCTTAAAGTTTATGATAGTCCCCGGCCTCGGCTGCAGCAGGGTAAATCGAGGTAGAGCTACCTGTGGTTGGACCAAGGTAACTCTCTCGACTGCGACAAGTGCAAGATGGTGGGCATTCTTAATATCCTTTCTTATAACCTCTGACTGACACTGCTGGGCCTCTATCATCTGCTGAATGAGCACAAACACCTATATCTAATTAACTGCGGGTGGTGGAGGTTGAAGCTCCTCTGTGATTGTCAGTACTTTCCTCTGTACCAGAGGTGGAGCACCCCCGAAAGCTGCTGTGGAAATACCCACCTTGACTGGTGAGGACCTCTGAACTGAATCTGCTAGAACAGTGTCTGCTAGTGCTTCCCTCAGAGGCGATGAAGTGACTGACCTTGCTGTCACTACGCATGAGCACTGAGAACGCATCTTCGACGATATCCTAAAGAGAGATTGCAATAAAGGAATCAATATTGAGTAAGATACGGTATCATTAAGGAAGGACAGAATTATTCAAAGTAAAGTAATCATTCGAATAGATAAGGATAGCAAAACAGATATTTGAAAGTGTTCCCTAGTTATGATTAAGTATACCCTCAGCCTATATCCTATATCCTAAAATAGGCTCATAGTAGTACAACTAAGTTATTGTACTACCACAACATCGCTCTAATCATGACTCTAGACTAGCATAGGCCACCACTAAAAATGTGTAATGACCCGTACCCAAAATAAGGATACAAATGGTGAATAATGCCCAGCCTACGTCGTAGGGGTCTGTCACGCCCCAGTACCAAATACGTAGGACTAGGAACACGTAAGCATGCCAGCCGCATGGATATGGCAACTCCAATATATGGAAATCATAACCTATACGTACGCTGTAATATGAATATAAACTCATATGTGGTATAAATAATGTCACAAGTCACAGAAATGCTAATCTCATCCACACAACAAGTCATAGAAAAGAAATACTAACTAGAATAAGGAGTCTGAAATATCTGAAATATCTAAAATAATAGTCGGGTGGAGACAAATCCACTACCAATGACTATATCCAAAACTAAAATGAGAGAGGAGTATAAAATCTCCAATATAAAATAATGTGAAGACAGAAGTGTATCAGCTAAAAGAATCCATCGCTAGATAATCAACGATGTTCAGAAGGTAAGACCTCCTCGACAGAAAATAATACGTCAGGTCCGGGCCCATACTCCTGCAAATACTCAAGAGCAGATACACCTGGCAGAGGACCAGGTCCTCAGAGGGACGTAACAAGATACAGAAAATACGAGCCAACTTGAATACAGTAAACATGCATATAATTTGAAAATAAATAAGTACGCTGTATAAGACAATCTATATGAATGCAAGTGAGGACAACTTTTCGACGTATGGACAAGGGTAGTCTACTCGATCTAAGCCTCACAACTCACACACCCGTCTAGAACATCAGAAATCGACATACCTCTGGGGTAGCGACCAGCGCGACACACGCCCGTAGTGCGAACTATATACTACGGTTTACCAGAGTGGTTAAAAGCCCATACGCCTAATAATTGTCCTCTATGATACTAAGTGCCATGTGTGTGTCAACATATCTAATACATAGTAATGACTGAAAGAAAACTACACATGCAAGAACTATACAGAAATAAAATAAATAAATATAAATATAAATAGCATGCAAAGCACTGTAAACAATTTGGCAAGGTATCATGCCTGGCAAGGAAGCTGCAAAATGTAGTGTCCCAATGTCAACACCAAGTGTCAGAAGCTACGACCTCAGAATGAACGTCTCCGGATGCTGAAATAAACATCACCAACGTTCCCAGAATGAGCAAAATAGCTAAAAAGCACATCCCTTTCGTCCAATTTGGACACAGGGGCAAAACGGTAATTTCGGGCAAAAGTGGGGTCCATGTGTGGCCCACTTTGCACCGAAAAGCATGCCGAGAGTAACAGTCTCTAAATAGGATAAACTATGGGTCAAACAACTCTAGATGTCAATACGAACTCAACGGTATATCCAAATTTGGATTCCGATGAGCCGAACAAAATTTGGTCCAAAAAGTCAACTGTGGGACCCGCCAATTGGCGATCTGGTCAACCATCTCAGAAATGCGTAAAAATTGGGTCACAGGACCAGCGCGTTACCATGAGTCCAGTGACGCAAGTTTCGTCATAATCTGACAAGCGTGCACAAAATACTCGTGAGTTCCACAAAAGTGGCGGCACGAAATGTGTCCGCGGATACGGTCTGATTCCGGCGCGCACACGCGTCCGAATCAGTCCCCACAAATTTTCACGTGTCCCGTTATGCTGCGCGCACCATTCGGTACACTTGGCACACGGCGGGGCGGTCCCGTTTGGCGGGGCGCGCTCCGATCTCCAACTTTTGGAAAACCGGAAAAAGTGGGTGCGCGCAGTTTTGTGACGAATATAATTTTGTCCACAGCAACTAATAGTACAAAGTTTTTTTTTTAAAATAGGGGTTTTACAGGGACAACATAACTATCTATATATCTCATATAATATATATATAAGGTACCTGTCATGTTATCTCTACTCCAAATGGAGGACAATATGATAATATGGTAATGGTAAACAATACTCAACCACAAAAATAACTAGAGGAAGAATGTTACGATATAGAATAGAATTAAAAAAATACAGTAGTCTCAATACAAGTCCAATCTCAACACAAGTCTCAAATAATAATATATGCCATAAAGTATACTAAAATCAAATACTACTCTTAATAAAAAAATCTACCTCTCTCTAACTGGTGGTACTATCTTAAGAGGCTTTAAGGGTACTGGCTCAACTGCCTCACCATTATGCGGCCCATAATACGTAGGATACCAGTCCTCTAATGAATTATCTGAAAAATATATCCAGTCAGGATTGGAGTGAAGTACAATCCAATAACAGTTCCAATAATTGACAAAAAAATATAAACAGCAATAGTAATAAAAATATATAATGGAAGTAACTAAACTAACATATATCACAAATAATAGTATCATAGTAAGTAATGGCAATAACTGAGAGCAATATAGTGACGAACAATAAGGTAATGTACTGGAATAATAGAAATAATAATAATGGATGTGCCTTAAAATATTAGTAAGATAATATGATCGGCTTGAGCCTAACATGGGCTATATATAAAAGGTGAGCTAGCATGATCACACGTGAGTTACATGATCTGCTAACTATCATAGGCTATACTAAATGATAGGCTATAAGGTATGATTACATATCCATTAATACTTTTTCCTCCCCCATCCGAATCATGACACGTTATAACACGTATATCATGATGCACGGTCTATAATGTCATATACTATGATCACGGTTATAATATCATGCACTATGATCACAGTCTATATAATCATAAAGTTATCACATAAATTACTGAGTAAATATGAAGCATGACACATTAATCACTTAGTTATCATGCCAATAACATCTTATGACAAGGATCCACGTATACCAATCCGTATAACCATCGTGTCAGGAATCAAATATCTTAATATTAAATATATGAAACATAGAGACTGTCAAATAAGGAAACTATCAGAGAATGTACTCGTCTCTATTCGGAGCAAATAATGTCACTCGGTATTCGAGTTGGTGTCACACACACCTAGATAGGAATAGTTTATCAAATTTTGGTGCAATAGAGAAATGAATTACATACACTACTATATTCTCTTCTAAGCCAACACTAAGTACACACAAATTAAACTAAGTCAAATTAAGTCCATACTAAGGTTAGTAGGTCTAACTATGGTTATAAGTCTAAATTGGTCATTAACTGGCTATCACTAGTTTATATTAGCTATACAAGGTTACACTTCTAGACCACTACTAGCTAATACCTTAGCTATAACACTATTCTTAATAGATATCTGACTTAATCTAACTAATAATACTGACCCTCATGAAATGCTAACTAATACTCTTTATGATTAACTAATAATTTAGCTATGATACTAGCTGTCATAAATACTATTTACACCCACTAACCAAGCTAACTGATATACTAATAATCATATATCACACTATATAACCCCTTATGCTCAAAACCTGATACTTCCCATGGCCACTGCCACTGCCTATTTATCTTTGCAGACAGGGCCCCCCTTACTTGTACTGTCTTGAGCTTCACTTCCAGTGCACTGTTGTGCACAGCATATGCCATATCGTCCCCCTCCTACTACCAATTTATTCAAACAACTACATAATCTAACATACATTCTAACTGCAAACTAATACTGATTTGTACATACTCTAACTAATACAGATACTCACTAACTGAGATCTAAATATTCACTAACTGATAACTATAACTCACTTATTACTAAATACTTTCCATACCCTGCTACATACTACCATATTGCAACTGATACAATACATCACTATCTAATACCAATACTAACTCACCTACCTGATATCCCTTTAACCCGATTCTTCTTATTCCATAATCTGAACCCAATACCGCATGCTCCTGCATCAAGTGACTGCATAACCCAACCAGTGCATCAGTTCTACTTGCATAAATTAATTATTGAATATACTATATGTGTTTACTTCTGCACACCCCCATCCTTCACCCAGCTGCTAATGCAACTGCTGCTCTTAGTGTTGCTATTATTGCTACTGTATATATCTAGCTGCTACTACATATAGCTAGATGATACTGTTGTTGCATATAGCTAATACTACCACTACATCTAGCTAGCTGATACTGCTGCTGCATCTACATTAATCCCCTCCAACCCAAGACATTGCAGGAACCCCCTTACACTAACACCACTATAAAATACTAACACCACTGCAAAATACTAACACTACTGCCCCACATTAGCAACAACATAGTTACCACCACTATCATTAGGATACACACCTCCCTATATATATAAACACACATATATCTATATAAATACTAATGTATATATTTATATAACACACAATTAGATTGAGTGCACCAAGTCCACACTAAAGCATTGTATCAAAGACTTGGCATACACAAGTGAGAAACTCTATGATACGTACCCAAATGAGAGTCAAAACTCATAATACAACAAAATAACTATTCCTACATATCAAATACACTATTTTCTAACTAATACAACTTGTCAAAATAGAATTAAAGAGCATTACCCCCAAAAATAAGCCCTGTGTCCTACCGTATCACAAAATACTATGATACGCTCTACTCGTATCCAATTGTGGACACATACCTAGTTCCATAACTCTGATCTAAGTTTATTTAGATCAAAATAGTCTCATAACATATACTTGATGTGTCAATCCCGTAGTTCTCCCAAAAGTCCATACAAAAATCTATATAAAATTCTCTAAACACAACTAATTGGCCTAAAACTTGTTCCTATTGGTAGCCATATGCCATGGAATTGTTCCTAATGGTCAAATACATGATTTAGAATTTAGAATAAAGAGAAATTCAGAATTTACCAATTGGGAGATAAATTTCCAATTAAATGCTTAATGGATACGATCCGGACATGATCTCTCCACCAATGCTCCTCCTCCTTGTGCTTCTTGCTCTCTAAGCTCTAGAGCCCCTTGAGAAATCAAAATAAGAGGGAATGGAGGTGAATTGAGTAAGAAATTGATAGAGAAAAATTAAAAAAATTGGTAATCTAGAATTTAAGATCTAAATAAATGTAAATGAAGAAGAAGAGAGAGAGAGAAGACCCCCTCATGTGTGGCTGACCCCTTTCCCTTCCTCAAGTCATATATTAAAGTCTCATTTCCCCTACATGAGGAATTATGAGGAATAATTAATGATAGATATTTTAGAAAGTTTTAACAGTAATACAAATTAAGATAATCTACCTAATTAATTAGTATGAATATATTTATTGGGCTTGGTCCATGTTGGGCTCACTATTTGTCATGGTGAGTCTAATTAGGTTCACACGTGTTAAATCTAACTAATAGGCTAGTACTAATATATAAATAATTATCACAACCACCAATATTAATTATTTGTACTATATAAATAAATATTTATCTCTAAAAAATAAATATATACAAATTGACTAAAATACCCTCATTTTGAAAAGTGGAGGTGACAGTTGATATTTAGACTTTGGGTTGTTATTACGAGACTCTTAGACTTGGTATTTATTTTTAGCTATTCTTGACTTGTGGCTTTGTGATCTTCTTCCTTTATTTTGATATCGTGTTATTATCTTCCTCTAGTTTATTGTGATTGAGTATTGTTTATCAATAGATATTATCATCTTGTCCTCCGTTTGGAGTTGAGATATCATTGGCAGGTTATGATTATTATTATGTGAGATTGATAGTTAGTATTGTTGACCTAGACAATGTTCTTCTATCGATGTTGCATCGTATATTGGTTGTTGTTCAAGTACTCGTGCCCCCACATTTGGGTGCGGGTCGTGACATCATGTACTCATGACACTCAAATACTCCGCACTCATGCATCATATTTATATACACTCACCACTCAAGGATACTATCTATATAATACCTATCAAAATTCTTAACACTATCTACACAAGATACTAACTCCTACACATGACACTCAAGGGATACCCTCCTACCAAGGTACTCATGGATCTGCTCTATGCCTAATATACTAGGCCCTAGGTTACTCATATTCTGAATATCTATGACACTTGAGATACCCCGTATCTGACACTAAGATACTCTTCTCTAAAACTAAGATACTTCTACTATCTTGGTGTATATATATACTAACACATGCATAATCATCTAACAATCACCCAATGGTACTCACTTGTATCTAGGTATCAATACACATATAACTACTTCCTACCTAATATAACACTAACACACTTGTCACTATGATATTACACTTGTACCATTCTACCCATCATACATTTCACTGATACATAACTACTTCCATACTCCAATACACTAAAAAATGTGCCGACACCACTGAAACTTAATCCTACACTAGTTACCTCTCTTTTTTGCTGCGTCAAACACCTGCAATCCTACTCCCCATGATACTCTTTTGCATATCCTACATCAATATTACACTGATACACTTAGTTAATACTATCAAACAATAAAATTTACTGGTACCAGACTTGTCACTACCACATTCTGAAAACAGGGGTATTTTTGACTTTTTATAATACTTAATATTATGGTAGCTACAATTAATTAAATTCATGATAGTATATTTGATTTAAATAAATGTGTGATGTATAATTTAAATATATGATTATATGCAGTGTCCATTTATTTTGAGCTAGTAGACTTGACCTAGAAGCCCAGTAGATGTACACCTGTCCGAATTATAGAATTCTGTATTTAATTATTTTATCTAGAATTTATTTATTGGAGATTGTAATTAATTACCGTATTTTAATTAATTATTGCGCATTGCCTTTGCTTCGATATTTGGAGCGCTATCCTGACTTTTGTCTTCCAACAAATTTTATAATTTTGCCCTAGACATGCCCGCCTTCCATTCTGCTATTTTTGCAACTCATAATTATGCTCTCTGTGCATTATTTCTAGCCGCACAAAAATCACCGCGGACGTTATTTAATAAATTCTTATTTTTGTATCGATGTGCGTTCTAATCGAAATTGGGGACAATCTTGACCTATTTTTTGTGCGGTCCAAATTAGGGTAATATTCTGTTCTGAGTCTTCTTCATTATTGGTATTGATGACCTGACCTGATTTTGGCCCATGTACTCCTAATTAATTTTAGAACACAACTTGCATTTAATTCTAATTAAATTGAGGATACTATTTTAACCAATTCTGAAATCCCAATTTAATTCCAGCGCCCTGCTAATTGAGCCCATACCGATCTTATAGTGCCCCCTGACCCTACAAAATACCAGATACCGAATCGCCCGTCAAATTTTTGTCATTTTATGCGTCTGTACAAATACCCAAATTTAAGGGGGCTAAATTACAAATTTGTATTTTTGGTGCCAATACCCATTTGTTTAAACCAATGAGGAATCCCTAATGTTTTACAAAACCTCACCCTCATTCCCAAATGAAGAAACCTCGTGAATAATCTGGACCACACATTTAAGGGGGTCAATCACCACCCTTCATCAACACCCTCTTCCTATTTAAAGTAACATCAAACCCTAATCCCTAGAAAACCTAGGTTTCCCCACCTGCTCGACAACCCCCATCTCCAGCATCTACACTACCACCACCACCTCCATCTTCACCATATATCACCACCACCTATCACCACCACTACTCCCCTCTTCCAGAGATGTTTTCCGGCGAGTCCCGGCCATTTTTCGGCCAGCCCAACTCTCTGTGAGTTCTCCTCTTCTCTCCCCTTCCTTCTTCTTTTATATATATATATATATATATATATATACGTATATACGTATGGGTATATATATAATATATGTATATGTATAATCGTTATTTAATTAATGTGTATAAATATAGGATTATGAAATACATATACGTATATCTGTGTGTATGTGTATATTAATATACATATATATAGTATAGTTATTATTTTGTATAAATATATATGCATAATATATATATATATATTTTTATGTATTAGTATATGTTAGTTAATGTGTAGATATATATGTATATGCATATACGTATATACGTACATATGTGTGTAGGTGTATACGTGTGAATACGTATTAAATAATATTTTAAATATGTATTCTTTGTGTATATATAAGTAGTTTATATATTTATGTTATATTGATACATAAGTACATATATATAAACGTATTTTGATATGTTAATATATATATGTACGTATTTTGGTAAATATACAACTATAGCAAGTATAATTTATATTGGTATATATTTTAGATATATATATATATATATTATGTTAAATTCTTTTTAGTATGTATACAAATATAAATACGTATTGTATTCCTTTCCATGAACTATGTTTATATATATATACATACAAGTATTATTTATTATGTTTATATATATATACAAGTATTATTTATTTTAAAGTATATATTTTTACATATATCTATTATTGTAATTGATGGAAATTATATATATGATTAGTTAATGAGATGTATATTTATGTATATCCTACTAGATGACCCTAGTTGACTAGTGCCCTGCCTGGCATGGCCCTGAGGCCAGTATTTTTGACTGTGTGTTAGCGTAGCACCTGATACAAGTGTTATTGTGATGTGTTTATAGGACTGTTGTTTCACCCAAGAGATACTCTGGAACAGGACAGCAATAATTACCAGCTAAGGACCCAAGGCAAGTACACTCTCTGATAATTTCCAATTCCTTGATAATTTCTATAATTTCAATAATCATGAAATGTTACATCTGAATCCTTGACACTGTGCTACACGGACTAGTATAGCTTGGATCTGCAGTCATGAGATATTACATTGAGTATCGTTGACATTGTACACGACATGTATATTAGACATCGTACATGATAGATTGGAATTGCTCGTGTATCGTGATGTGTCATGGTTGGATCCACAGTACTAGTTAGGGGCGGGGAAATAGTTAGTAAGAAATGTGATCATAACCTCTTATTGTAGTGTATAACAATGTAAGTGTTAATCATGCTCTTCACCCATGATTAGCCAGGCCCTATAGCTATCGTACATATTCCCAAGCCGATCACATTTTGAAACTACTATTTCAAACACTTAGAATAGATTACAGTTCCCTATTTTAAATCATATACTACATCACCCGTATATGATACTGTTCCTTGTTCTTTTTATTCTCATACATGCACTGACTGTATCATATTGCCTATTGCCTGTCTCTTTATATTGCCTGTCTCTCTTTAATTGCCATTGCATTTATTTTACTGTCTTCTCAGTAGCTAGCATCACATGTTTATTACTTTATAGTCCTTATCAATTTAATGGAACTGTTATTTGAGATTTGTACTTTGCTCCTTCCTGACTGGAAACATTTTTCCAGACTATGCCTTAGAGGACCGCTGTCCGACACTTTATGGACCATATGGTGAGTAGCTGCAGACTTGGTAGTTAGTTGTGATTCCGGGAGGTCTAGCCGGAATCACTAATTCTTTTAGTTTTCTGATTAGTTCTTTTAGCAGACTATTGGTACCGAATTTGTCTTCGGCATTTTATTGAGACTTGGATATTGTTGAGTTTGATTATTACTTCAGACTTGTGTTGTATTTAATTTTTGTTCGCTATCTTATCGTGCTGTAATCCTGTGATTGAGTATGTGTTCATTTTATTTCTGTCATCCGTGCCTCCTTATGGAGATTGGATGCTTGTGTGAGATTGGCTAGATAGTATCAAGACCTTGACAGCGTTCTACCGCCGATGCTGCGGCGTAGGCTGGACGTACTCGCGTACTCGTGTCCCAATTCCGGGTGCGGGTCGTGACACGTTTTTAGTGGTGGCCCATGCAGGTCAGACTTCGCAAGTTATGCGATGTCGTAGTAGTGTGGCATCTTTGTTACACTACTACGTGCCTGCGATAGGATCTAGGACATAGGATACTAGGACGAGAGCGAATACTCAATCACAATTCCTTGAGAGATTCCTGGGATGACCCCCGAGAATCTTGTTAAAACTTCCAATTTAAAATTATTCCCTTGTTCCGTCCATTCTCACTTGTTGATTGTTGATCAGGTATTAAATTAGGATCTTGGTTTCATCGTATAGTTTGATTTCATATTAAGATGAATTTGCAGACTGATTTATGGTATTATCTGATGACGCATGTCGATGAGGACAGTGAGAAAAATTAACACTAGGGCTATTGGATTACTAGATATGGATTTAAATTTTAAATTGAGGATTAAAAATAAATTTCAAATTTTTGAATTTCGAGAAGTTGAGACATTGTCATTAAAACTTTTTGAGGATTCAGATTCGATTCAATAAACATAGGCAAAACTATATGGATTTTTTAAAGTGATTAAGTTTTTATTTCAGTATTTAAATAATTGACCTTGAGGAAAGTATATGCATTTTACTTTAAAATTTATTCGAAGAGTTATTTTGAGGAATTTTATTTGAGGATAGGATTTTATAGTGGAAGAGATATATTAGCATATAAGTAGATGAGATGCATGTGTAAGGATATGTTGGCTTGAGCATGATTGAGATTTTACTACCAACTGGCTTAGGTGTTCATCTAGGAATGTATTGGAGAGAGAGCAGTACTTAGTATGGTATGTTGCAATTGATATGCACTTGAGTGACAAGGATAACTAGTATCAGCGATTGCAGTAGGTAAGGAAGCTAGCAGTGAGTGTGCTTGTGATAGAACTGTGGTACTTAGAGGGATAGAGGTATCAGACCTTGGATGCATCTTTGACCTGTGCAATCACAACTAGGGTTTATTTCTAATCGTTTATCTTGAATGTTGCTTCTCTAGAACTTTACTGTCCTTCCTTGATGATATCGCATTTTGCCTTAATTGATTCTTTGGGATCTGTCTTCAGGATGTCGCCGCAGACACGATCTATGAGAGCGGGAACATCAGCTTTAGATGGGCCTGCCACCTCTCCACCTGAGGGACAGACAGCAGTAGTTCCTCCTACATCTCCGATGCACGTAGGTGTGTCTGCACTTTTTGGGGATCCTCCTCCCCCACCTGCTCAAAGGATTGCCGCAGCTGTGACGGACAACCTTCCTCCTCCTCCGACTCCGATTTCCGGAGGTTTGCCCATTGACGGGACACAGATATTTACCTTGATCCAGGGCATGGTAGATGCCCAGAGAGTGACGACAGACGCTCAGCGAATTCAAGCTGAGGCTCAGAGGGTGCAAGCAGAAGCGCACCAGGCACAAACCGAGCTGATGAGAGAAAATATGGAGAATGCTCATCAGGTGACTCTCCAAGCTTTGGAGAGAGTAGCACAGTACCAGCAGTTTCCTGGCCAGCAGCAACAGAGATCAGGCACTATAGTAGATTTCAAAAGGATGATGCCTCGAGAGTTCAAAGGCACCGAAGGGATACTCTACGCTGATGACTGGCTAGAGGATATAGGAAGGAGCCTGCGATTGACCCAGATTCCGGAGAACTTGCAGATAGAAGCCGCTGGCAGTCAGATGTTCGATATCGCACTCACGTGGTATCGCACGGAGCCGAGAATTACTGCACAAGGACTTACTTAGGAGACCTTCAAGGAACTCTTCAAGGAGAAGTTCTTTCCCGACGTGGCATTGGGAACCTTGGAAAGTCAGTTTCATGACTTGGTTCAAGGAAACATGTCGGTCGACGAGTACGCTGCAGAATTCTGTAGATTGAGCCGTTTTGCATCGTCTATGATTCGGGACCCAGGAGATCGAGCCCGAAAATTTAGAAAGGGGCTGACGAGAGAGATTAGGTCACGCACTTCTGGTCGTCGTACCGCTACCTTTGAGGCTATCTTGATGGATGCTCAGATTACAGAAGAGGATCTGGACCTCAGGCCTAAGAGGAGTCACAATACTTTTGGAGATACGAATGGTAGCACAGGACCAGCCAAGCATCCCCGTATTCAGCACCAACAGCAGTACCAAGTACCATTTCATATTCAGCAACAACCATGGACATTTCAGCATCCATCGCAGTACCTAGCACCAGTTCCTATCCAACAACATCCATGGGCGTATCAGTATCAACAATGGTACCAGGCACCAGTCCGTGTTCAGCAGAATCAGCAACAGCCTCCAAGAGAGACACAGCAGACTTGTTATTTCTGCAAGAAGCCAGGTCACCTTTGGGAGAGCTGTAGAATGAGGCTAGGACTTTGTTTGCACTGCGGCGCTGCGGGACATCGAGTAAAGGATTATCTTCTAGCCCCTTATCTTCCCGGCCAGCGCACAGCTTCAGATTATAGAGATCCAGTTAGGCTACCTGTGGAACCGTATAATGCTCAGCACCCGCAAAGGGAACCACCCCAGCAGGGCGGGGCATTTGCGATAACGGTCAAAGAGACCGATACTACAGGTAATGTGTTAGCAGGTTCTGTTCTTTCCTTCCTTTTGTCCCTCCCTATTTGATTGATTGATTGATACCTTAGTACCGTAGCTTGTATGCATGATTCTTGTTATAATGTAGTTAGTAGTACCCCTGATACAGAGACTGCAATACCATGACAAAAGACACCATGATTGTACATATTCCCCTTAGGTTGCATATTGTATGATTGTAGGAAAGGTTTTTCTTAGACCATGATTATTGGGGTTTGACCATGACGAAGATTCATGAAGGGTTATGACTTGACAAGAGAGACAAGATGAATAAAATTCGAGGATAAACATTGATTTAAATAAAGGGCAAAAAATTTAACATGGCAGAATTTATGATTTATTAATTCCAGGAAGATTTTGACAGGATTAAATTGGTTATAAAAATTTTGAAATTTTGGGAGATTATCAATATATTTAGCTGATTGCAAGTTATGAATTTTAGAATTTTATATTTGGATGTTGCATTTGGAGAATCCTTAAGTGTCGCATTGTTGAGTATTTTGAGGAAAGAGAAAATCGAGGAATAAATATTTTGATGGATTAATGATTAAATTAAATTTTTGGGACGAGATTTAAATTATATATATGTGCATTGATAAAAATCAAATTAGAGGAGTGAATATTAAATTCCGAGTATTGAATTATTAACTAAAAATTTCAAGGAAAATTTTGATAAAAATGGAGTTTGATTTTATTTCGAGGATTTTTCAAGAATGTAATAACTTCAGAATTTTTGAAATTGTGAAAAGACCTTGTGGATTATTAATTAATTTCGTGGTTGATGAATTTAAAATTTGAGGGAAATAATAATGTGTATGATTAAACGCTACTTTGAGAATTTTTAATTTCGAGGACGAAATTCTTTTAAGGAGGGTAGACTTGTCACTACCACATTCTGAAAACAGGGGTATTTTTGACTTTTTATAATACTTAATATTATGGTAGTTACAATCAATTAAATTCATGATAGTATATTTGATTTAAATAAATGTGTGATGTGTAATTTAAATATATGATTATATGCAGTATCCATTTATTTTAAGCTAGTAGACTTGACCTAGAAGCCCAATAGATGTACACCTGTCACTACCACATTTTAGGAAAAAGGGTATTTTAGTAATTTCCTATTTAAATAAATATTGTGCATGGTAAATAATTTTTGTTGTATTATTTAATTGTTGTTGGATGTTATTTAATTATTTTGGACTTATTTTAGTGGACCCAACTAGTTTAGTTTGGACCCATGGACCAACATGAATTAATTAGTTAGACTTGGCCCATTTAGAAAGCCCATAGTTAAGGAGATGGATTAAATTAATTAAATGATTAGACTAGAAGCTTCCTTCCTTAATTATTTTTTCATGAGAGGCCCCAAGGGGTACATTAGATATTTTACAATTGCTTGGGGGAGGGGCTATGGCCGGCCTAATAAAGAGGGGGGGAAATTTCTCTCTCCTCTCATCTCATTCCAAATCTAGATCTAGAATTCTCCCACTACCAAATTCCCTCCATTCCCAATCCAATTCCCTACCAAATTCATTCCAAATTCTTCCCAATTCACCATTAGAGAAGGAAGAAGCAAGGATCTAGAAGAAGGAAGCAAGGATCTACAAAGAGGAGCAAGGATCTACAATTTGGAAGCAAGTTCATCTCAATTGGAGGTTTCATTGGGAATCCATCTCCCAATAGGTATAATTCAGATTTTCCCATTAAAATAGCTTCTAAATCTGAGATTTAATCATGTAAAATCAACCTATATATATGTAGTACCCATAGGACTTTGTTTTGTGTTCATAGGAGACCCATGGAGAAAGTTATGGTGCTTTTTGTGTCAATTTTGTTGGAATTCCGAATTTATATTTTGTTGTGTGTGTCAATTGATCCTATAGATCAATTGAACATGAGATTTATGTTTGAGGCTAGTGTCGTGTCCATATTGGGATACTTGTGGTTCGTATCCCAACTATTTGGTGATACGTGTCATTTGGGGGTTTTCCTCCGACACGGGGCTTTGAACATGTCGTATTTTGACACGGACACATAGATCTACTTTTGACGCTTTGATTTGTTCATAAATATTATTTGTTATTTGTTTGTGTCCTTCGGGGTGCATTTGGTTGTGTGTTGGACTCGTGTCGTATGCGTATCCTAGATCTAGTGGGATACAGTGAGATACTCTCCAATTGTGTGTATTTTTGCATAGATCTAATTAATTGTGGTTCAATTCTTCATTTATAATTAGTATATATATATGGATATTAAATATTTATTTTGTGTATTTATTATAGTAATTATTGTAGCATAGATCTATATTTTGGGTGTGCTAATATAATGTACAATATAATATGTAGCTTTCTTGCATGCAAATATATATGTTACTACTTGTTAAATAATATAATTTATACATAAAATGTTTTATAAAATATATTTGTATGTTTAATTGTATAATTATATTATTTATAATTATTATGTAATTATTTGGATATTAATGTAAATATTTTAGGTGTGCTTCTAGCCATGTAAATTATATGTTCTTTGTTAAATATTTGAAGGTATAAATTTATGTGTATATTAATATATATATGTACATTTTTGTATTAATGGTTTATATATATATATATATATATATATACTGTTTTATATATTCTGTTTATATATATATATATATTGTTTTATATATTCTATTTTTATATATATAATTATATATATATATAACTTGTTTTAGTGACAGTGAATTAATGACAGTAAAAACTGTCATTAATTAGCCGACTAATAGCAGCCGCTGTAGCCTTCGGGCAATTAATGACAAACCTGTCATTAATTGCAGCAGCGGGAAACAGCAGCTTTTCTGCGACGTTTTTCTGCGACAGTTTAACTGTCAGCGAAAACCAAAGCAGTGGCAGTTTATTATTTGGGTTTCGGTGACAGTCCTTCGGTGACAGTCCCGACTGTCACTATTTAAACTGTTTTGATTTAATCCTATTTTATTCACTGTTTTTCAATGACGCTTTGACAGATTTAATATATATATTATATATTATAATTGTATATATATATATGTATATATATATATATATGTTTTGTGAGGAATAATAATTGTAATAATATATTATGTTATTTATATAAATGTTGGGTTGTATATATATTATTTTAGGGTATATATTAATTATATTATTAGTATACTTTGTGTGAGTTCTTTTTGAATCTAATTTGATTCCTAAATTATTGTAGTTTATCTCTATATTATTTTATAGATGTCTTGTGAGGTTGACTTTGGGTTTGACCATGTTTGACTTTAGTGGACTTTAGAGTTGATCATAGTTGACTTTTGACTTAGAATTGACTTATTGACCTAGAAATTGCCTAGTTTGACTTATTCTCTTTTCGGGACCTTGTATTAATGTGGTATTCCATATCTAGGTCTTCGAGGCACCGAGTCAGACATTTGTGAGACTGTTCATTGGACTTCAGGCGAGTACATTCTCTGATAGTTTCTCATTTATGATATCCTCTATGTTCGTTGTATCTAGTGTAGATATACATGTTCTCTTGACACTATGGTTACACGGATTGGTATATCCGGATCTCGTCATGAGATGTTATTCCTTGGTATATGGTGTATATGGTGCAAGTATTGTTTCGTTGGTTATCTTGTACATGTACAGACACCGATTCTCGGGGAGACTAGCTATCTTCTTGGGGAATCTAGTGCCATAACGTACCATGGTTGGATCTATTATACCAGTCGGGGTGGGGAGTATTTTAGTGTAGATATGTGATCATACCCTCCTTGTGCATGTCTTGTTCCTTGTGAGTGTTGATCATACACCGCACGTATAATCAGCCAGGCCATCATACTCTTGTGCAAGTTCCCAAGCCGATCACATGTTAAAGCTAGTACTCACACACTTAGTCATTAGTATTCTTGTTCTATCAGCATATTGTTCATTATTGTATTTCTTTCCAGTACTTCCTTATTGTCTATATATTTTTTGTATCTATTTATGCATCTTGTTTATCCACAGCTACTTACTATTACATAGTTTTTATCATTATTTGAGAACTGCTGTTAGGGTTGTACTCTGCTCCTTTCCTGACTGGATATATTTTTCCAGATGACACTGAGGAGTAGCCTACCTATTATGGACCCCAGGATGTTGTGGGTTTAGATTCTGAGACCCTGGCTCAAGTGGGACTTGTCCCAACTGAGACAGTTGACCCTGGAGTTGTAGCTTTATAGTTTTGTAGTATTCTTTGTACTGGATTTGTCTCCAGCATATTTCTGTAATTTTCTTCAGACTCATTGATGTATTATTTTAGACTCATGAGTTGTATTGTGACTATTCTATTCTTTATCTGATTCGTGCTCATTTCCACCTTAGTTCTATGATTGAGTATACTATCATTATTGGTGGTTCATTATATTGTTAGATAGTTTATCTAGACAGCGTTCTACCGCCGATTCTGCGGCGTAGGCTGGGCGTTGTTTCCGACTAGTACCCTTACACCGGGTGCGGGTCGTGACACGTTTTTGGTGGTGGCCCATGCAGGTCTAGCTTCACAAGTATGTGATGTCGTGGTAGTGCGACAACTTAGTTGTACTACTGCGAGCCTGCAATAGGATATAGGATATAGGCTGAGATACTCAATCACATCTAGGAAAATTCTTTTGATTCAACTATTCTCCTTTGACATTGATACTTGATCCCTTAAACTATCCTTTCCTTGATGTCTTACATCTTGTGCCATATTGATTCTTTCTTTCGCTTTGTCTCAGGATGCCGCCTAAGACTAGATCACAGCAAGGGAGAGCAGTTTCTGAGAGGTCTGCGACATCCCGAGGGCCTGCACCAGTCACTTCTCCGGTGATTGGAGTGTCAGCTGCTTTCGGAGGTCCACCACCCACTCAGAGGACTGTGCCAGCTGTATCTGAGGGGCTTCCACCTCCACCTCCTGTGCCAGCAGAGGCGTCACAGATGTTTACTCTGTTTCGTGAGATGCTCGAGGCACAGAGGGCTCAGTCGGAGGCACATCAGAGGCAGACCGACGTTCTACGGCAGGGCATCGAGAGTGCTCATCAGCTTGCTCGTGCTGTAGTTGAGAGAGAAGTTCCGGTCCAGCAGCAGGTTGTTCCTCAGGTTGCTCAGTTTCGGCCAGGCAACATTCAGGACTTCAAGAAACTGGAGCCTAGGGTTTTCAAAGGGACGGAGGGCATCGTCTATGCTGATAATTGGCTCGAGGACATTGAGCGTCTTATGAGGGTGTCCCGTCTTTTTGAAGATCTGAAGGTTGAGGCGGTAGGACTTCAACTGTTCGACATCGCTCGTACCTGGTTCAGGAATGAGCCGGTTCTAGTTGACGCAGGACAATCTTGGGAGGTATTCAGGGACCTTTTCAAGAAGAAGTTTTTCGCCCGGATAGACAGGCTTGACTTGGGAAGACAATTTGAGAGTCTCATTCAGGAAAGCATGTTTGTGGAGGAATACGCTGCAGGGTTCGGTAGGCTGAGCCGATTTACAGAGTATCTGGTGAGGGAGCCGGAGGTTCGAGCTATTCGTTTCCGAGAGGGTCTAAACTAGGAGGTGAAGATTCTCATTCCGTCTTTTTATGAGACATACTCGGAGATACTTGCGGAGGCACGCAAGGTTGAGCGGGATCTGGGTTTGAAGACCAAGAGAGACCGTAATTCTTTTCTGGGGGCCAACGGCAGTGCAGTATCTGCCAAACGTCCTTATTTCCAGTCCAGACCTTTCCAGCAGCCACAGCAGAATCAGACTCCAGCTAGAGCGCCTTTTCACCAGGCACCTCAGCAGCAGAGGCAGTTACAGCATGCTCTATGCAACTTCTGCAAGAAGCCCGGCCACATCTGGGAAGTTTGCAGAAAGAGGCTAGGAGTTTGTTTGTATTATGGTACTGAAGGGCATCAATTGAGGGAGTGTCCTCGTCGTGCAGTTCAGGGAGCAGCTCCAGCTCCGAGGGCACAGATGAGACCACCTGCAGCACAACCGAGGGGACCGCTTCCGACACAGCAGCAGCGTTTTGTCCAGCATCAGCAGCAGGGAGGTGCTCGGCAGGGACGAGCGTTTGCTATGACAGTCGAAGAGGAGGAACCCACCGGAGATGTCATCGCAGGTTCTATTCTTCTTGATTCCATTCCAGCTTTAGTTTTGTTTGATAGTGGTGCTTCCCATAGTTTTGTATCTGTTTCTTTTGCTCTAAAGCATGGTTTGGTAGCTGAGTCTTTGCTTAGGACTTGCAAGATCATGACCGGGGGAGGCATTATCCTGGTTAATGATATTTGCAAGGATCGGAGAGTTACTCTGGGAGGCCGGGAGTTGAGTGCGTGTCTACTTGTAATGCCACTTCCGAGCTACGATATTGTACTAGGGATGGATTGGTTGAGTAGGCACCGTGCTAGCATAGATTGTAGAGGAGGTAGAGTTTTGTTTGGTTCGCCAGGAGAGCCAGAGTTCGAGTTTGCTAGAGGAGCTGCAGAGCAGGGAGAAGGCATTATTTGTGGAGCTATGGTGGAAGACAAGGAGTTGCCGCATCCGTTGATAGCAGAATTTTTGGATGTGTTTCCTGAAGAATTGCCAGGATTGCCGCCAGATCGAGATGTTGAATTTTCTATAGACTTGGTGCCAGGTGCAGAACCGATTTCGCAGCATGTCTATAGAGTAAACAACAGCGAGCTGGTCGAGTTGAAGAAGCAGGTGGACGAATTGCAGGATAAGGGGTTTATCAGATCGAGTTCTTCACCATGGGGAGCCCCGGTATTGTTTGTACCGAAGAAGGATGGATCGGTGCGTATGTGCATTGATTACAGGGCTTTGAATAATCTCACTATCAAGAATAAGTATCCTTTGCCACGGATTGATGATCTGTTTGATCAGTTGAGTGGTGCGAAGGTATTTTCTAAGATAGATTTGAGATCAGGCTACCATCAGGTGAAGGTGAAGCCGGAGGACATACCGAAGACTGCTTTTAGAACTCGGTATGGTCAGTACGAGTTTATGGTGATGCCGTTTGGTTTGACTAATGCACCGGCGGTATTTATGAACTTGATGAACAAGGTGTTCCACCAGTAGCTTGACAAGTTCGTGGTGGTGTTCATCGACGACATACTCATATACTCGAGGACACCAGAGGAGCATGAGGAGCATTTGAAGATTGTGTTGGATGTGCTGAGGAAGGAGAAGCTGTATGGAAAGTTGTCCAAATGTGAGTTTTTCTAGGACAAGGTGGAATTCTTGGGGCATGTTGTGACTGGTGATGGTATTTCAGTAGATCCGAAGAAGATTTCAGCAGTGGAATCTTGGAAGACTCCGAGTTCGGTAGCAGAGATCAGGAATTTCTTGGGATTGGCAGGCTACTACAGAAAGTTTGTGCAAGATTTTTCGAGGATTGTCGAGCCGATGACCAGACTCACAAGGAAGGATGTGGAGTTTGTTTGGACGGAAGATTGCCAGGCTGCTTTTGAGGAGTTGAAGAAGAGGTTGACGTCTTCTCCTATTTTGACATTGCCATCAGGGTCCGGAGGTTTCACTATTTATAGTGATGCATCGGGAAAGGGTTTAGGTTGTGTTCTTCAGCAGCATGGGAAAGTGATTGCCTATGCATCCAGGCAATTGTGTCCTCATGAAAAGAACTATCCTACCCATGATTTGGAGTTGGCAGCTGTCATATTCGTCCTGAAGTTGTGGAAACATTATTTGTACGGAGAGCGTGTGGAGATCTTCACAGACCACAAAAGCTTGAAGTACGTTTTCACGCAGAAGGAGTTGAACATGAGGCAGCGTCGGTGGTTGGAACTGATGAAGGATTTTGATATCTCTTTGCAATATCATCCTGGGAAAGCCAATGTAGTTGCCGATGCTTTGAGCAGGTATCCGGTAGCTATGTTCTTGACGCAGGATCAATATTTGTTGGAGGACTTGGAGAGCTTGGGCATTGAGGTGATTGTTCCAGGTGGTGCTATGCAGATGTGGGGATTGCAGATACATTCAGATTTGATGGATAGGATCAAGGCAGCACAGTATGATGACGTATCTTTGAGGAGTATCAGAGCTCAGGTGAGAGCAGGATTGGAGGATGATTTCACTATTGCAGAGGATGGATCTTTGAGGCATGGAGTTAGATTGTGTGTGCCTAGTGGGGAGTTGCGAGAGGAGATATTGCAGGAAGCGCATCGCTCTCAGTATTCCATACATCCAGGTGCTAACAAGATATATCGGGATATGCGAGAGAGTGTGTGGTGGTATGGCATGAAGAGGGAAGTGGCACAGTTTGTATCCAGATGCTTAGTGTGCCAGCAGGTGAAAGCCGAGAGGCAGAGGCCAGGAGGTTTACTTCAGCCATTACCCATTCCAGAGTGGAAGTGGGAACATATTACTATGGATTTTGTGTCCGGACTACCACGATCTCCAGGAGGGAAAGACGCGATTTGGGTCATTGTTGATAGATTGACCAAGTCGGCCCAGTTTTTGCCTTTCAAGGTGGGTTTGTCTACGGAGAAGCTGGCAGAGATGTATGTGAGGCAGATCGTTAGGATACATGGAGTTCCCGTCAGCATAGTCTCAGATCGGGATAGTCGTTTCACTTCTCATTTCTGGAGGAGTTTGCAGGAGAGTTTGGGCACTCAGCTCAAGTTCAGTACTGCATATCATCCCCAGACAGATGGGCAGTCAGAGAGGACTATTCAGACTCTCGAAGATATGTTGCGCACTTGTGTACTAGATTTCGGGGGTTCTTGGGAGGACCATCTCCATTTGGTAGAGTTTGCCTACAACAACAGTTACCAGGCCAGTATAGAGATGTCACCTTTTGAAGCTCTATATGGTCGGAGGTGTCGTACTCCTTTGTCTTGGGACGATGTTGGAGAGAGAGTTTTGCTTGGACCAGAGATGGTTGTGGATGCAGCAGAAAAGGTTCAGTTGATCAGAGACAGACTTCGAGTGGCACAGGACAGACAACGGCATTGGGCCGATAGCCATCGGAGACCCTTGGAGTTTGAGGTATAGTTTAGATTTTATTTTGTGTGCTTGTTCTTGGTTGTTTGTTATAGATAAGTTCTTAAGGTGGTATTTTATTCTAGGTGGGTGGTTTGGTGTTTCTGAGGATTTCTCCGACACGAGGCACGATTCGCTTCGGTGGAGGCGGAAAGCTTAGTCTGCGATTCATTGGACCTTTCACTATTCTAGAGAGGGTCGGTGCAGTTGCTTATAGACTAGACTTGCCACCTGTATTGGAGGGAGTGCACAACGTGTTTCATGTGTCGCAGTTGAGACGATACGTGGCAGATCCTAGTCATGTATTGGATCACTCAGAGATAGAGGTGGGCCCTACTCTTAGCTATCCAGAGCAGCCAGTTAGAATTCTGGATCGGAGAGAGAAGGTGCTGAGGAACCAGACTATTCCTTTGGTGCGCGTCGCATGGAGGCATCACTCTCCGGGGGAGTCTACCTGGGAGAGAGAGGATGACATGCGAGAGCGTTATCCATATTTGTTTGTACCTTGAGGTATGTTATTTTTAGTTATGTTCTGTTCATTGTTATGTTCTGTTCATTAGTTAGTTGTGATTCTTTAGTTCTGTTCTGTGATTTTCTGGGGGTAGTTTTCGTCTTTGAATTTCGAGGACGAAATTATTTTAAGGAGGGTAGACTTGTCACTACCACATTTTAGGAAAAAGGGTATTTTAGTAATTTCCTATTTAAATAAATATTGTGCATGGTAAATAATTTTTGTTGTATTATTTAATTGTTGTTGGATGTTATTTAATTATTTTGGACTTATTTTAGTGGACCCAACTAGTTTAGTTTGGACCCATGGACCAACATGAATTAATTAGTTAGACTTGGCCCATTTAGAAAGCCCATAGTTAAGGAGATGGATTAAATTAATTAAATGATTAGACTAGAAGCTTCCTTCCTTAATTATTTCTTCATGAGAGGCCCCAAGGGGTACATTGGACATTTTACAATTGCTTGGGGGAGGGGCTATGGCCGGCCTAATAAAGAGGGGGGGAAATTTCTCTCTCCTCTCATCTCATTCCAAATCTAGATCTAGAATTCTCCCACTACCAAATTTCCTCCATTCCCAATCCAATTCCCTACCAAATTCATTCCAAATTCTTCCCAATTCACCATTAGAGAAGGAAGAAGCAAGGATCTAGAAGAAGGAAGCAAGGATCTACAAAGAGGAGCAAGGATCTACAATTTGGAAGCAAGTTCATCTCAATTGGAGGTTTCGTTGGGAATCCATCTCCCAATAGGTATAATTCAGATTTTCCCATTTAAATAGCTTCTAAATCTGAGATTTAATCATGTAAAATCAACCTATATGTATGTAGTACCCATAGGACTTTGTTTTGTGTTCATAGGAGACCCATGGAAAAAGTTATGGTGCTTTTTGTGTCAATTTTGTTGGAATTCCGAATTTATATTTTGTTTTGTGTGTCAATTGATCCTATAGATCAATTGAACATGAGATTTGTGTTTGAGGCTAGTGTCGTGTCCATATTGGGATACTTGTGGTTCGTATCCCAACTATTTGGTGATACGTGTCATTTGGGGGTTTTCCTCCGACACGGGGCTTTGAACATGTCGTATTTTGACACGGACACATAGATCTACTTTTGACGCTTTGATTTGTTCATAAATATTATTTGTGATTTATTTGTGTCCTTCGAGGTGTATTTGGTTATGTGTTGGACTCGTGTCGCATGCGTATCCTAGATCTAGTGGGATACAGTGAGATACTCTCCAATTGTGTGTATTTTTGCATAGATCTAATTAATTGTGGTTCAATTCTTCATTTATAATTAGTATATATATATGGATATTAAATATTTATTTTGTGTATTTATTATAGTAATTATTGTAGCATAGATCTATATTTTGGGTGTGCTAATATAATGTACAATATAATATGTAGCTTTCTTGCATGCAAATATATATGTTACTACTTGTTAAATAATATAATTTATACATAAAATGTTTTATAAAATATATTTGTATGTTTAATTGTGTAATTATATTATTTATAATTATTATGTAATTATTTGGATATTAATGTAAATATTTTAGGTGTGCTTCTAGCCATGTAAATTATATGTTCTTTGTTAAATATTTGAAGGTATAAGTTTATGTGTATATTAATATATATATGTACATTTTTGTATTAATGGTTTATATATATATATATATATATACTGTTTTATATATTCTGTTTATATATATATATATATATATTGTTTTATATATTCTGTTTTTATATATATAATTATATATATATATAACTTGTTTTAGTAACAGTGAATTAATGACAGTAAAAACTATCATTAATTAGCCGACTAATAGCAGCCGCTGTAGCCTTCGGGCAATTAATGACAAACCTGTCATTAATTGCAGCAGCGGGAAACAGCAGCTTTTCTTCGACGTTTTTCCGCGACAGTTTAACTGTCAGCGAAAACCAAACCAGTGGCAGTTTATTATTTGGGTTTCGGTGACAGTCCTTCGGTGACAGTCCCGACTGTCACTATTTAAACTGTTTTGATTTATTCCTATTTTATTCACTGTTTTTCAATGACGCTTTGACAGATTTAATATATATATTATATATTATAATTGTATATATATATATGTATATATATATGTGTTATGTGAGGAATAATAATTGTAATAATATATTATGTTATTTATATAAATGTTGGGTTGTATATATATTATTTTAGGGTATATATTAATTATATTATTAGTATACTTTGTGTGAGTTCTTTTTGAATCTAATTTGATTCCTAAATTATTGTAGTTTATCTCTATATTATTTTATAGATGTCTTGTGAGGTTGACTTTGGGTTTGACCATGTTTGACTTTAGTGGACTTTAGAGTTGACCATAGTTGACTTTTGACTTAGAATTGACTTATTGACCTAGAAATTGCCTAGTTTGACTTGTTCTCTTTCCGGGACCTTGTATTAATGTGGTATTCCATATCTAGGTCTTCGAGGCACCGAGTCAGACATTTGTGAGACTGTTCATTGGACTTCAGGCGAGTACATTCTCTGATAGTTTCTCATTTATAATATCCTCTATGTTCGTTGTATCTAGTGTAGATATACATGTTCTCTTGACACTATGGTTACACGGATTGGTATATCCGGATCTCGTCATGAGATGTTATTCCTTGGTATATGGTGTATATGGTGCAAGTATTGTTTCGTTGGTTATCTTGTACATGTACAGACACCGATTCTCGGGGAGACTAGCTATCTTCTTGGGGAATCTAGTGCCATAACGTACCGTGGTTGGATCTATTATACCAGTCGGGGTGGGGAGTATTTTAGTGTAGATATGTGATCATACCCTCCTTGTGCATGTCTTATTCCTTGTGAGTGTTGATCATACACCGCACGTATAATCAGCCAGGCCATCATACTCTTGTGCAAGTTCCCAAGCCGATCACATGTTAAAGCTAGTACTCACATACTTAGTCATTAGTATTCTTGTTCTATCAGCATATTGTTCATTATTGTATTTCTTTCCAGTACTTCCTTATTGTCTATATATTTCTTGTATCTATTTATGCATCTTGTTTATCCACAGCTACTTACTGTTACATAGTTTTTATCATTATTTGAGAACTGCTGTTAGGGTTGTACTCTGCTCCTTTCCTGACTGGATATATTTTTCCAGATCACACTGAGGAGTACCCTACCTATTATGGACCCCAGGATGTTGTGGGTTTAGATTCTGAGACCCTGGCTCAAGTGGGACTTGTCCCAACTGAGACAGTTGACCCTGGAGTTGTAGCTTTATAGTTTTGTAGTATTCTTTGTACTGGATTTGTCTCCAGCATATTTCTGTAATTTTCTTCAGACTCATTGATGTATTATTTTAGACTCATGAGTTGTATTGTGACTATTCTATTCTTTATCTGATTTGTGCTCATTTTCACCTTAGTTCTGTGATTGAGTATACTATCATTATTGGTGGTTCATTATATTATTAGATAGTTTATCTAGACAGCGTTCTACCGCCGATTCTGCGGCGTAGGCTGGGCATTGTTTCCGACTAGTACCCTTACACCGGGTGCGGGTCGTGACAACACCTGTCCGAATTATAGAATTCTATATTTAATTATTTTATCTAAAATTTATTTATTGGAGATTGTAATTAATTACCGTATTTTAATTAATTATTGCGCATTGCCTTTGCTTCGATATTTGGAGCGCTATCCTGACTTTTGTCTTCCAACAAATTTTATAATTTTGCCCTAGATATGCCCGCCTTCCATTATGCTATTTTTGCAACTCATAGTTATGCTCTCTGTGCATTATTTCTAGCCGCACAAAAATCGTCGCGGACGTTATTTAATAAATTTATATTTTTGTATCATTGTGCGTTCCAATCAAAATTGGGGACAATCTTGACCTATTTTTTGTGCAGCCCAAATTAGGGTAATATTCTGTTCTGAGTCTTCTTCATTATTGGTATTGATGACCTGACCTGATTTTGGTCCATGTACTCCTAATTAATTTTAGAACACAACTTGCATTTAATTCTAATTAAATTGAGGATACTATTTTAACCAATTCTGAAATCCCAATTTAATTTCAGCGCCCTGCTAATTGAGCCCATACCGATCTTACAGCGCCCCCTGACCCTACAAAACACCAGATACCGAATCGCCCATCAAATTTTCGTCATTTTATGCGTCTGCTCAAATACCCAAATTTAAGGGGGCTAAATTGCAAATTTGCATTTTTGGTGCCAACACCCATTTGTTTAAACCAATGAGGAATCCCTAATATTTTACTAAACCTCACCCTCATTCCCAAATGAAGAAATCTCATGACCAATCTGGACCACACATTTAAGGGGGTCAATCACCACCCTTCATCAACACCCTCTTCCTATTTAAAGTAACATCAAACCCTAATCCCTAGAAAACCTAGGTTTCCCCACCTGCTCGACAACCCCCATCTCCAGCATCTACACTACCACCACCACCTCCATCTTCACCATATATCACCACCACCTATCACCACCACTACTCCCCTCTTCCCGAGCCGTTTTCCGGTGAGCCCCGGCCATTTTTCGGCCAGCCCAACTCTCTGTGAGTTCTCCTCTTCTCTCCCCTTCCTTCTTCTTATATATATATATATATATATATATATATATATATATATATATATATATATATATATATGTATGTATATATATACATACGTATATACATATGGGTATATATATAATATATGTATATGTATAATAGTTATTTAATTAATGTGTATAAATATAGGATTATGAAATACATATACGTATATCTGTGTGTATGTGTATATTAATATACATGTATATAGTATAGTTATTAATTTGGTATAAATATATATGCATAATATATATATATTTTTTTATGTATTAGTATATGTTAGTTAATGTGTAGATATATATGTATATGCATATACGTATATACGTACATATGTGTGTAGGTGTATACGTGTGAATACGTATTAAATAATATTTTTAATATGTATTCTTTGTGTATATTTAAGTAGTTTATATATTTATGTTATATTGATACATAAGTACATATATATAAACGTATTTTGATATGTTAATATATATATGTACGTATTTTGGTAAATATACAACTATAGCAAGTATAATTTATATTGGTATATATTTTAGATATATATATATATATTATGTTAAATTCTTTTTAGTACGTATACAAATATAAATACGTATTGTATTCCTTTCCATGAACTCTGTTTATATATATATACATACAAGTATTATTTATTATGTTTATATATATATACAAGTATTATTTATTTTAAAGTATATATTTTTACATATATCTATTATTGTAATTGATGGAAATTATATATATGATTAGTTAATGAGATGTATATTTATGTATATCCTACTAGATGACCCTAGTTGACTAGTGCCCTGCCTGGCATGGCCCTGAGGCCAGTATTTTTGACTGTGTGTTAGCGTAGCACCTGATACAAGTGTTATTGTGATGTGTTTATAGGACAGTTGTTTCACCCAAGAGATACTCTGGAACAGGACAGCAATAATTACCAACTAAGGACCCAAGGCAAGTACACTCTCTGATAATTTCTAATTCCTTGATAATTTCTATAAGTTCAATAATCATGAAATATTACATCTGAATCCTTGACACTGTGCTTCATGGACTAGTATAGCTTGGATCTGCAGTCATGAGATATTACATTGAGTATCGTTGACATTGTACACGACATGTATATTAGACATCGTACATGATAGATTGGACTTGCTCATGTATCGTGACGTGTCATGGTTGGATCCACAGTACTATTTGGGGGCGGGGAAATAGTTAGTAAGAAATGTGATCATAACCTCTTATTGTAGTGTATAACAATGTAAGTGTTAATCATGCTCTTCACCCATGATTAGCCAGGCCCTATAGCTATCGTACATGTCCCCAAGCCGATCACATTTTGAAACTACTATTTCAAATACTTAGAATAGATTACAGTTCCCTATTTTAAATCATATACTACATCACCCGTATATGATACTGTTCCTTGTTCTTTTCATTCTCATACATGCACTGACTGTATCATATTGCCTATTGCCTGTCTCTTTATATTGCCTGTCTCTCTTTAATTGCTATTGCATTTATTTTACTGTCTTCTCAGTAGCTAGCATCACATGTTTATTACTTTATAGTCCTTATCAATTTAATGGAACTGTTATTTGAGATTTGTACTTTGCTCCTTCCTGACTGGAAACATTTTTCCAGACTATGCCTTAGAGGACCGCTGTCCGACACTTTATGGACCATATGGTGAGTAGCTGCAGACTTGGTAGTTAGTTGTGATTCCGGGAGGTCTAGCCGGAATCACTAATTCTTCTAGTTTTCTGATTAGTTCTTTTAGCAGACTATTGGTACCGGATTTGTCTTCGGCATTTTATTGAGACTTGGATATTGTTGAGTTTGATTATTACTTTAGACTTGTGTTGTATTTAATTTTTGTTCGCTATCTTATCGTGCTGTAATCATGTGATTGAGTATGTGTTCATTTTATTTGTGTCATCCGTGCCTCCTTATGGAGATTGGATGCTTGTGTGAGATTGGCCAGATAGTATCAAGACCTTGACAGCGTTCTACCGCCGATGCTGCGGCGTAGGCTGGACGTACTCGCGTACTCGTGCCCCAATTCTGGGTGCGGGTCGTGACAAGACTGACACACTATAACTATCCTATATTACTCATCATAATCTTTATACATCCTAGACACTTGCACTCTCTAGGCACTCTTGTTGCACAAACTCTAACTTCATAACTATACTTGACACTCACAATAGTGCACATCAAAACACACACCCTACCACTTTCTCTCTTGATACTAGCTTCATAACTATACTTGACACATGCACTTAATACTGTAGGGTACCAAATTGACACTAACCTATCTACTAACACACTATTGATATTTCTAATATCCAGACTCCTCTTCTACACGTATCACTTACTAACACATCAATATTCTCAAGTACTGGGGATACATCCCACACTAGACACATACCTGTGCACACACATCTACTCACACTAATACCCAACACTCAACACATAGCACAAGTCCTATTACCTATCATAACACAACTTTAACACTAGCACACTCAACCTAAACACATATATGCACCACTCCTTCCATGACACACTCACTAATACATATCATGGATACATATTTCCCTCCTCATGATACCGCCAAGTATCAAACACCAATAGAATATCAAGGCTCCATTGATAATCAAATATAAATTCTTGATACTCCATTAATACATGGATCATACAACTATATGAATCTATATATTTTTAAACATACATGATGATATTGATACAACACCTAGAATCATAAATTGGTACCCTACCGTTCCTCCTAACTCTCTAATTTTCTGATACTATTGGTATAAATTACTAACTATACTCAGACACGTACCCTAGATATATTATTATAATGATACTAAACTCTAAGTTGTCTCCAGGCTTAAACACTAATACATAATGCTCACATACCCAACCATGAACCACTCACAGACTCATAAGTTATACCTCTATCAATCAACTATAAACCCCCTCATTTATTCTATAGATAGCCTGGTTTGGGATAAAAAATTTTGTTTTAGCAGCAGATGATTAAGGTTTAGAGTAAGGTTACAGCTGTCTGATTATTTTAATTAAAACCCTTGGTGCGCCCTACCGTTGTTGAATTATTCGGAGCCCAACATCAGCCCATAAATTCTAACAGATTATTGCACTTTTGACTTGACACGCCAACTTAGGTGCTGGACTTTCCCGTCTCTCAAAATCAAATCCATTGTGTCCTAAATTAACTGCACAACTTCCCGTATCCAAAATCCTATATTTAATCCCGTGTCGGACACTTGTGTCGTTACCATCAATTTTAAGACACCAACTTAATCCGTTGAACCGGACCAACTAAAGGGTCCAAGACTGACTCCAAGCCTACACCATTCTTGACCTTTGAGTCTCTCCCAAATTGAGACCCCAGGTGCCCTATTTAATTTAAGAGCACATGACATTTTATTCTAATTACATTGGAGATACCAACTTTGACTAATCCTATTTTAAATCCTAATTTGATTCCAATGGCCATTTAATTAAGCCCATGCAAAACATACAACACTCCCTCACCCTACAAAACACCAAACACGAATTCCTCCATAATTTTATTATTATTTTATGTGTTAGTACAAATACCCAAACTTAAGGGGCTAAATTATAAATATTGTCATTTAGCACACCGTCATTGGTCAAAGCCAAATAAAGAGGCCACCCCTCTTCCTTGACTGGTCAATATCCCTCCTCCCTCTCTTTTGGATGAAGAAAACATTTCCTTCATGTGTAATCACCACCACCCATTTAAAATGGGTCAATCCCCATCATCCAATCCTCTCATCCCTCCCTATATAATATCTCCTTCTCCCCTCTTCCCAATGCAGGCCCTAATCCCCATGCCTAGATAAACCCCCACCCCCTCTCTTTCTCCTCCCTCCTTCTCCATGCAAACCGAGCCTCCTCCATTTTCCCATTTTCTACCCTTCTACTTCTTCTTCTTCTTCTTCTTCTTCTTCTTCTCCTTCTCCTTCTTCTTCCTCTAAGGGATGCACCCAACCCTAGCTCCCCCTTAGTGTGACCACGACCACCCTGGCCGTACGGAAGGGCGAGCAGGCCAGGTCGGCCGAGATCCCCGAGCCTCCCTCTACGGCCTCACCATGACTTCACTCCGGCCGAGCCTGCATATCTAACCAGTGCTGCCATTGTCACAACCTCCATCCGCCATACTATCACCACCACGAGCCCACTCCCCGGCCATATCCTCGTCGACTCCATGACCCCTACTCCGTCCAGCGGCCCAGCAACTCCGGTGAGCAGCTCCACCCCACGTACCCCTACATCCATCGCCAACTCCTCGGCCCTACTTCCGAGAACCCGTGACAAACCTTCACTGCTCCCCCAACCTGCCTCTCTCTACTTGTTAGCCAGCTTACAACCTCGACGACAGACTCCAGTGGTGCTGTACCACCCCACGGTGAGCCCCCTCGACCGGCCTCCATGTCATCACCATCACCACTGCTACCACCATCACTCCACCCGCCCTTACCTCCTTCTCCAGCAGCTGCCACGACCACCTCTGGTGGCCGTCGCGTCTCCTCGACCGACCAACACACCCACACCATGGCAGACACCTCTCCCCCAGCCTTCCTCCACCCGCAGCTGCCGTTCCTCCACCCACGGCTGTCATTCATCACCACCACAGTCTACTCCAGCGACACCCACCGGACTTTGCCGCCAAGGTGAAAAACCCGTCCCCTGGTTGTAGTGTAGCTTTCTTTTGTTTTTAGTATATATATGTTGTGTTTTGATATGGATCATATGCAATTAGGGTATGCATGTGTAGTTTTAGTTTAATAGGTTGCTATGCATTGAGTTTTTAGTGATATTATATGCAATTGATGGTAAATTGCTAGGTTGTTTATTTATGGGTTAAATATGTGATGATGTTCAGGGGTTGAGGATATGAAATACCTACAACTGATGGTTGGGAATGACACAAAGAGAATGAGGTTAGGTCTTAAATGGTAAATGAGAAATTGTTAGGATTTTATACGAAATATTATATGCGATATTGGTCATTATATAAATGTAAGTCGTAATGCCTACAGATTGGACGATTATTAAGAAATGAATAACCATAAAGAGTTGATAGAGGAGAAGTTTTAATATAAAATATATACATGCGAGGATTGAAAATGTGATATATATTTAGGATGGGTTTTAAGTGCCATATGAGACATTTAGGGTATTGTCCTTTTTGATATATGCATTTTTATTATTATTGATGAGTAGATTTAAAATTTGTGTGAAGCAACACCGTGATATTGAAATAATGATTAACATTGGGAAACAGGTGATGGATTGGGTAATAGTGTGTAAAATCGAACCCTTAGCCATTTATTGAGGATTGCTGATTAAATGATGAACAAAATTAAGTAGTAGTTTTTATTGTAGAAAGGGAATGATTGTATATTTGAGGGTTTAATAAATAATTGATAATTTATTCGAGGATGAGATATGTTAACATGCATGTTAATATCTGTGAAGACCCGGGGTAAAACTGAGATTTGATCATGGCTTGAACCACTGAATGGCGTAATGAATGTGGTATGATGGAGGATCTGTCTGATGATATTATACAGGTGACTAATCGTATTAGCTGTAATATACCCTGAGTCAACCTTGGTCAACCCTCAAGCGTTGTGTCCCTGTGAATTGTAGCTGAGTCTGAGCATATGTTTAGACATGTGTCACATCCCTGTTAGTCACATAATAGTTTATTGATGTAGTTTGTACCTTTTTTCTAGGTACAACGGGACCCGTGGACTTGGATGTTGTACCGGATACCCGTCATCAGCAGCCGGACATAGGCAAGTGTACCTTGCCACCATGTATTTTAGTTACAGATATTTATTATTTTATTATGTACATTGTGCGCATGTTTGATTTAGATCGTTGCTTCGCATCCGGATCACAACTGGGTGCAAACGTTCGTCGTAACATCTTGTAACGAATATTAGATGTTCGTAATACCTCAATGTACGTACCTGAGTATATCATCACCCTAGGACACATTCATACACTGTTATCATGCCAAATTTCCTGTATCCTGATACTGACATCATGACCAGAGACTGGGACGACCTTACGGTCGCGTCTGTTGAGTTATTTCTGTGTGACGAGACTGTTAGATAGAGGTTCATGTTCAGCGCACCATCGTTGACTGCTTGGGATGGAAAAGACAGTTACTAGATGTTTTGGCTCCTTTGTACGCACTTATATATATATATGTAATATATACTGTAGTGATCCTGTATCTAGAGTAGTTGTATCACCCGTATGACTCTTTGCCCGGAGCTGCGGTACATCCCGTGTGTCTCTGTGTCCAGAGCTATGGTTTTATTTTGGACAGCCCATGCGTCGAACATTATCTTCAAACTGTGTCTCACATAGTTGGTTATGCTAGACTACACCGTCGTCGCACTTGTAATTTCTGTTGTACCTTGGCATGCTATATTTTTGTACCTTGTTACGTCCCTCTGAGGACCTGTTTCCCTGCTAGTTTTGTAGCATAGACGATTACGGAGCATTTGGAGTTGCTGATGGAGTGGCATGTCTTGCGGGCATTGTCCCAGGTACTCAAATCATTTCTACCGGCATTGTGGTTACTTTGTTCATATTGATTATTCATCTGCTGTTGTAGCCTAGTTTTTATAGACTCATATTTCTTCTCGAGTCTATTCGAGTTGGTGTATTATTGTGTGGCCGACTTTAGCACATGTAGCTCTTTCTTGTATATTGTTCTACATTGTGGATTGAGACATAGATGATTACATTCACGGGATATTTAGATAGTGCCCTTTATTATACAGCTTATACATATTCGAGGAAGACCAGAGTCTGGTCAAATGCGTAGCTGGCGTGTCGCGTATTCCTGGTCCTAGGTATTTTGGTACTGGTGCATGACATCAACACTAATACTCAAACTTGACACCAACCTATCTCCAAGTTACCAAACTACTACACTATCCTATGAAGCTGTCAAAGGAACTAATAAAGATAAAGCTCAATAAGGAACTAAACTAAAGAAACTAAAGCTATCTTTTTCCTGAGATGGAAGGGGTGATGGAACATAATGCAATGTTAACAAGATTGGAATAAAATATATGATATGTTAAGAACCAATTTAAGATAAAATCTGATAATCGTATCCGTCTATCCAAAATTTTGTCACCCAATGTCACTACCACATCTAAAATAGGGGTATTTTTATCTTTTTATTTATTATAAGTATTATGTATATTTATTTTTAAATAAATGTATGATATGTGTATATATATATATATATATATATATATATATATATATATATATATATATATATATATATTATATATAGTGTTTTTTAATGCTGATTTAGTAGACTAGACCTAAAAATCCACTAGTTGAACCTCTGACCAAATTATAGTGTTATGGATTTTAATTAGCATTTTGGGGAATTAAATATTAGAGATTGTATTTATTATTGTGATTTTATTTAATTGTTGTGCCTTACTGTTTCTTCGATATTGGGAGCGCTACACTAGCTTTTGCCTTCCAATAAATTTTACACCCTTGTCCTAGACGTGCCCGTCTTTCATTCTGACCATTGTGTAACTCATAAACACCCTTTCTTGTGCTTTATTTTATTCGCATAATATTCGTTGCAGACGTTTATTTTTAATTCCAAATAAATTTGACTTGCATCTTTATGCGTTCTAATCAAAATTAGAGACACAATCTTGATATATTTTGTGCAAGCCAAATTATCATAATATTCTATTCTGAGTCTTCTACATCTATGACACTTGTGCCCCATCTAATTTTAACCCTATGTACTTCCAATTAATTTAAGAACACCATTTATATTAATTTTAATTAAATTGGTGTAAGGACCCAACCTAATCCCAACTTAACCCCAATTTAACCTAATACCCTATTCATTAAGCCAATGCAAAACACACAACACCTGTTTTAGCTACTATATCACACCAAATATGGTATTTTCTCTCATCCAATCCTAATTCTCATCTTTTGTATAATTTTCCAATTTTTGTGGGCTTTTATACAAAAGTGCAATGAGGTGTCACCATCATATTGGTCAAGGCCAATGAAGAAATCCTTTCCCTCAATCTTTGACTGATCCAACTCTCTCCCTCTCTCCCCTTTGGTTTGTGCACTTTCCTTCATAAGTAATCTTGGCCCTCCATTTAAAAAGAAAGTCCCATCATCACCACCCACAACTCCCTATATATATCCCTCATCCTAACCCCTTTCCCAATGCCAACCCTACCCCAAGGCACAACCAGCCCTAATCCCTAGGATATCACCATCAACATCTTCTCCCTCATTTAAACCTTTCCTTTCCTCCATTATTTCCATCACCTACATCAAACCCAAACTTAAACCTAACCCAACGTCATCTCCTTCATCCTCCTTACCTCTTCTTGGCCTCTCATCTCCGGTGATCACTCCCGGCCCCGACTCCTCCAGCACGTTCCCGACCCCTCATCGTTTCTACTATGAAGCTGACTTCCCTTCCAACTTCACAAACCACCACAAACACCACTGTTCATAGTCTCCCTTCCCGTTCTCCTCAGTTCCTAACTTTCCCGCCGAGCAGTGCAGCAGCCATCCCCGGCCCGACATCCCCTATCGACCCGCTGCCAGTCACCCCCGACCCTGCCACCATTAACACCACCATGACCTCTCCCTTTATCTCCCCTACAGCCATGATCCTTCGACGTCCCATCCCTCATTACAGCCGGACCACCACCACCATCGTCTCCTCTCCTTCGATCAAGGCAGGCCCGACTTTCTCTCCTCCTCCTCGGTTGAGCAAGCCGCTCACCACCACCACATCACGAACCAGACATCCTCCTTCATCGTCCCCGCTCTTTCCTCGTAGGACCTCCCTGACCGCCGAGTCCCTCCTCTGGCAGCGTCTGACAGTCACCTTCATCATCATTATTTTCATCATCTTTATCATCATCATCTTTATCATCTTTATCATCATCATGGTCATCATCATCATCATCACCATCATCATCATCGTCATTATTATTGTCATCATTTTCGACCCATCTTACCTCACTGTCTTCGGTCAGCATCATCCTTCCTCGACCACGTACGTGCTGGCCAAGATTCGTAGCTGCCCTCTTCATAATTTTATGTGCATGTGTAAATAGTATTAACGGTTAGCATATTGCTTTATGGTAAGTTTGGTTGATAGGATTATAAACCCCGTGTCAATAAACCTAATAACTAGTTGTGTGTGCGTGTATATTTAATAACTAATTGGATTATATGTGTATATGTTGTGTGGTAACTAAATGCTAGTAATAGGTATAACTATAATATACATATACTGTATGACCCAGAGAATTTGTGAGTTGCCTGCCTTGTGTACACTGACGTACTGACTTAGATGTGTTAGTAAGTTAACTGTCTAATTATGCATAGTATTAAGGATATGACATCCACGCAGTTAGACGCATATTTGACCCTGCTAGTTGATCAATGTCATACCTAGCATAGCCCCTGAGTTCAGAGTATTTATGTTGTGTGCGTGTTAGTGTAACGACTGATCCTATGTTATTATATTATATGAGGTCTACAGGACTGTTGGATTATTCAGACAGGACTTCAGAAATAGGACATTGGTAATTCCAGCAGAGGACCACAGGCGAGTATATTCTCTGACAGTTTTTATGATGTTGATTATCTCCATGATTCTAGTTATATAGCGTACATGATTCTGACACTATGTATATACGAGTTGGCATCATCGAGACCATTCACGTGGAGTCATAATTCAAATCCATTGTGCTAGCTGGGGACGAAGAAATATTCACAGATTATGTGATCATACCCATCTCTACATGAACCATAGCTCACCCATACCTCACGTCGGTGCAGCTTGACCATTACATGCCTCATAGCCTGTTATATATGATTAGCCGGACTATTGCTCGCATCATAGCTATCTGAATAGTTAGCCTGACCTTACATGAATCATAGCTAGTCATAAATAGCAAGCCTGATCAGTTCCAAGCTGATCACATGATATGCTGATGTTTCACACACTTAGCTAGATAGTCTATACATGTATTTCTAGTTTATTGATCTAGTATTTCCCAATGTTCTAGTTATTATTCTAGCATTCACTTATATTCCAGTTCATTGTTCTAGCATGCACTTGTATTTCGTTCAATGCTAGTTGTCCCATTGACGATGATATATGCTCCAATATTTCTATCTTCAGTATTTTATTATTTCCACTATTATATCCATCTTGTATTTCTTTATACTGTAATATAGTTTTTGTCAATATATATGGAACTGCTATTAGTGCTTGTACTTCGCTCCATCCTGAGTGGACATATTTTTCCAGACTGCGACTTAGAGGACTTATTTTCGGCATACTTGGAGATTTTGATGTTATTGGTTGCAGGTTAGACTATTTATTGTTGTTTAGACTTGTATTATATTATATTTATTTTTTTCGATATCTCATCATACTTTTGTTATGTGATTAAGTATATTCTATATTATATTATGATATATGTGTCTCCTTATGGAGTTGGATATTCGTGTGAGATTGATTAGCTAGTATTATGACCTAGACAGCATTCTACTGTCGATGTTGCAGCGTAGGCTGGACGTACCCACGCACTCGTGCCCCTATACCGGGTGTAGGTCGTGACACATTTTTAGTGGTAGCCCATGCAGGTCAGGCTTCATAAGTTATGTAATGTCATGGTAGTGCAATATCTTTGTTTTACTATTGCGTGCCTGCGATAGGATACTAGAATGAGGGAGGATACTCAATCACAAATTTTTTGAGAGAGATTCTTGCGACGACCCTTGAGAATCTTATTATAATTTCTATTTTAAAAATTTTCCCTTGTTTTCGTCCGTTCTTACTTGTTGATATTGAATTTGATTCTTGTTGATCGATTGTTAAATTTAATTCTTGGTGTCGTTGTTGAGTTTGATTTCATATCGAGATGAATTTTATGGACTAAATTATGGTATCATCTGATGACATATATTGATGAGGACAGTGAGAAAGATAAAATTTTTGCTTTGGTTATGGAGCCTAAAGTTTATCGTAGCCACATTAGCTGTCGTAGTAAAAAAAAGGTAAAACGTCTGCTTTGGTTATGGAGCCTAGAGTTTATCGTAGCCACATTAGCTGTCGTGACAAAAATATAGGAACCTGACCTTGGATGTAGATATCTTAGTTATAAAATTTAGAGTTTTTTGCAACCATACCGGTTGGCGTGGTTAGGATTATAGATGACATGATTAAAGAGTTGCATACCTTAGTTATGGAATCTATCATTTATCGCAGCTATGCTTCCTGGCATGGCGAAGATTCTGAGTGTCATAATTTTGGACATACATGTATGATTATCAGATTATATCTTAAATTAGTTCTTAAAGTATTATCTCAATACCTTCAGTTCCTTAATCCAGTTCCTTTTTGAGCTTCTTTCTATTAGGGTTCCTTATTAGTGTGATAATTGGTGACTTGCAATTAGGTCTGTGTCTTGTATCAGTGTTGACTGAGTTGGCTTGTGAGTCTGTAAGTATTTTTTGGTTGGACATGTGAGCAATAGGCATCAATCTATAGTTAACCCATAGCGTAGTACCTTGTAGCAATAAATCTATGATAGGTGTCATTATAGTTAGAGAATATGATATATATATATATATATATGTATACTTAGATATATGTGGATAAGAAATGTGTATTAGTATATGAGTGAATGATGTACATGTGTAAGGATCTATTGGCTTGAGCATGCTTGAGATGGCACTACAAACTGACTTAGGTGTCCATCTAGAGTTGTATTAGAGAGAGAAGTACTTAGTGTGTTGTGTTGCACTTAGAGTACACTTGAGTGATAAGAACACTAGTATAAATAATTGTTGTAGGTAAGAGAGCTAGCAGTGAGTGTGCTTGTAGTAGAAACAGTGGTACCTAAAAGGAAAGGGGTATAAAACTTTGGATTCATCATTGACCTATGATTGTGTTGGAGGTCTTTGGTATCAGATTTTTGTAATAATAGACAAGTGTGAGCAATATAGATGTACCCATGGATATCTTGTAGACTAGTGATTAGTTGATATGGGTATCAGTGTATAGGGATAGGAACTAGTGAGTGAATATGCCAGAGTAAAGTGTATGATAGAGGTTGAAGATGTCCATGTAATGGGTTAGAAGGCTATGATGTATTCTTTCTTTCCTGTTCTTTTTTCGTCTATTTGATTGATTGATTGATTGATTCCTTAGTACCGTAGCTTGTATCAGAGATTTTTTGTTAGAATATAGTTAGTAGTACACCCTGACAGAGACTACAATACCATGACAAAATAGTCCATAACGATGCATTTTCATTTAGATTGCATGTTTCTCTAGATTGCATATTGTATGACTGTAGGTGGGATTTTCTTAGACTTTGATGGTTGGGGGTTTAACCGTAGTGAAGATTGGTGAAGAGGTTATGACTGGACAGAGAGAGACAAAGTTTCTTAAATTTTGAAGATAAATATTAATTTAGATAAAGAGATAAGAATTTAATATGGAAGAATTGACGAATTTGTTAAATCATTTATTTTTATGAAGATTAAGATATAATTTTATTTGTCATTAAAATTTAAGAAATTTAAGAAGATTATCATTATATTTATTTGATTGTAAGATATGAAATTAAAAACTTATATTTTGAATGTTGTATTTGAAGATTTCATAAATATTATATTGTTTGAGTATTGATGGAAAAAGAAACGAGGAATAAGACAACAAATGGATTAGTGCTTGAATTCAAATTTTTTGGATGAGATTCAAATTTTATAAATATGCATTAATTGGATTTAGATTAGAGGATTAGATATTAAATTATTTTTTGAGTATTTAGTTATTAACTTAAAATTTTGGAGGAGATTGTGATAAGAATGAAATTTGATTTTAAATTTGAATATTCAGGAATATAATATTTATAAAATTTTGAAAAATTTGTGTAATAACAATATGGATTTACTTCATGATTATATGGTTTGATGAATTTAAATTTTGATGGTAAAAATAAATAAATACAACTATTGAGGATCTTAAATTTTGAGGACGAAATTTTTCTAAGGAGGGTAGACTTGTCACTACCTCATCCTAAAATAGGAGTATTTTTGTCTTTTTATTTATTATAAGTATTGTGTATAATTATTTTTAAATAAATGCATGATATGTATATATATATATATATATATATATATATATATATATATATATATATATATATATATATATATATATATATATATATATATATATATAGTGTTCTTTAATGCAAGAGTTAGTAGACTAGAACTAGAAGCCCACTAGTTGAACCTCTGACCAAATTATAAGGTTAAGAATTTTAATTAGCATTTTGGGGAATTAAATTTTAGAGATTATATTTATTATTATGGTTTTATTTAATTTTTGTGCCTTACTGTTGCTTCGATATTGGGAGCGCGACACTAGCTTTTGCCTTCCAACAAATTTTATACCCCTGTCCTAGACGTGCCAGCATTCCATTCTGACCTTTGTGTAACTCATAAATATCCTCTCTTTTGGTTTATTTTAGTCACACAATATTCATCACAGACGTTTATTTTTAATTCTAAATAAATTTGACACTTTGTGCGATCCAATCAAAATTGGAGACACAATCTTGACCCATTTTGTGCAACCCAAATTATGATAATATTTTATTCTGAGTCTTTTACATCCATGACACGTGTGTCCTACCTAATTTTAATCCTATGTACTTTCAATTAATTTAAGAATACCATTTACATTAATTTTAATTAAATTGGTGTAAGGACCCAACCTAATCCCAACTTAACCCCAATTTAACCTAATACCCTATTCATTTAGCCCATGCAAAACACACAATACCCTTTTTAGCCACTACATCACACCAAACATGGTATTTTCTTTCATCCAATCCTAATTCTTATATTTTGTGCAATTTTCTAATTTTTGGGAGATTTTATGCAAAAGTGTAGTGAGGTGTCACCATCCTATTGGTCAAGACCAATAAAGAAACCCTCTCCCTCAATCTTTGACTGGTCCAAATCTCTCTCTCTCCCCCCTTTAATTTATTCACTTCCCTTCATGAGTAATCTTGGCCCTCCATTTAAAAAGAATGCCCTTTCCTCACCACACACACCATCCCAAGGCACAACCGGCCCTAATAACTAGGATATCACCATCAACATCTTTTTCCTATGCAAACCACTCCTTTCCTCCATTATTTTCATTACCTACATCAAACCCAAACTTAAACTTAACCCAACGTTATCTCCTTCCTCCTCTTCACCTATTCCTGGCCTTCCATCTTTGGTGATAACTCCCGGCCCTGACTCCTCCATCATGTCCCCGACCCCTCACCGTCTCTACCACAATATCGACTTCCCTCCCAACTTCACAAACCACCACCAACACCACCGTTCATAGTCTCCCACTCCGTTCTTCTCCGTTCTTGACTTGCCCACCAAGCAGTGCAGCAGCCATCCCTGGCCTGACATCCCCCGTCGACCCGCTTCCAGTCACCCTCAACCCCACCACCATTAACACCACCATGACCCCTCCCTTCATCTCCCCATAGCCACGATCCCTTGATGTCCCGACCCTCATTACAGCCGAACCACCACCACCATCGTCTCCTCTCCTTCGATCAAGGCAGCCCCGACTTTCTTTCCTCCCCCTCGGCTGAGCAAGCCACTCACCACCACCATATTAAGAACCCGACATCCTCCTTCACCACCCCCGCTCTCCCCTCGCCGGACCTCCGTAACCGCTGAGTCCCTCCTTCGGCAGGCTCCAGCAGTCACCTTCATCATCATTATCATCATCATCATCATCATCATCATCATCATCTTTATCATCTTCATCATCTACATCATCATCATCTTCATCATCATCATTATCATCGTCATCATTACCATCATCATCATCGTTATCATTATCATTATCATTATCATCGTTGACCCATCTCACCTTGCCGTCTTCGGTCAGCATCAGCCTCCCTCGACCCCGTGCATGCCCGCTATGGTTCGTAGCTGCCCTCTTCATGATTTTATGTGTATGTGTGTATAGTTTTAGAAGTTAGTGTATTGCTTCATAGTAAGTTTGGTTGATTGGATTGCAGACCCCATGTCGATGAACCTAATAACTAGTTGTGTGTGTGTGCATGTGTGTTTAATATCTAATTAGATTATATGTATAAATATGTTGTGTGGTAACTAAATGCTAGCACTAGGTATGACTGTAATATACATATACTGTATGATCCTGAGAATTTATGAGTTGCCTGCCTTGTGTACACTGACGTACTGGCTTAGATGTGTTAGTTAGTTGACTGTCTGATTATGCACAACATTAAGGACATGATGCCCGTGCAGTTAGACGCACATTTGACCCTGCTAATTGACCAGTATCATACCTAGCGTAGCCCCTGAGTTTAGAGTATTTATGTTGTGTGTGCTAGTGTAACGACTGATGCTATGTTATTATATTATATAATGTCTATAGGACTGTTTGATTATTCAGACAAGACTTTAGAAATATGACATTGGTAATTCCCGCAGAGGACCACAGACGAGTATATTCTCTGACAGTTTTTATTGTATTGATTATCTAAATAATTCTAGTTGTATAGCGTACATGATTTTGAAACTATGTATACACGAGTTGGCATCATGGAGACCTGTCACGAGGAGTCATGATTGGAATCCATCGTGCTATTCGAGGACAGGGAAATATTAGTTGATTATGTGATCATACCAAACTCTATATGAATCAAAGCTCACCCAAACCTCACGTCGGTACAGCCTGACCATTATATGTCTCATAGCCTGTTATGTATTATTATTCTAACTATTGCTCATATCATAGCTATCCGAATGGTTAGCTTGACCTTACATGAATCATAACTAGTCATACATAACAAGCCTGATCAGTCCCAAGCCGATCACATGATGTGCTGATGTTTCACACACTTAGCTAGATAGTCTATACATGTATTTCTAGTTTATTGATCTAGCATTTCCGTATGTTCTAGTTTTTGTTCTAGCATTCACTTATATTCTAGTTTATTATTCTAGCATGCACTTGTATTCCGTTTATGGCTAGTTGTACCATTGATGATGACATATGCTCTAGTATTTCTATCTCTAGTATTTAATTATATCCAGTATTATATCTATCTTATATTTCTTTACACTGTATTATAGTTTTTATCAATATACATGGAACTGTCATTAGTGCTTGTACTTCGCTCTATCCTGACTGAAAATATTTTTCCAGAGTGTAACTTAGAGGACTTGTTTCTGACATACTTGGGGATTTGGATGTTATTGATTGCAGGTTAGACAATTTATTGTTGTTTAGACTTGTATTATATTTTATTTATTTTCTTCGATATCTCATCATGCTTTAGTTATGTCATTGAGTATATTATATAATAAATTGTAGTATCTGTGTCACCTTATGGAGTTGGATATTCGTGTGATATTGATTAGCTAGTATTGCGACCTAGACAGCGTTCTACCGTCAATGCTGCGGCATAGGCTGGACGTACCCACGCACTCGTGCCCCTATATTGGGTGCGGGTCGTGAAACCAAAAATTTTTCTATGCCAATAAGCAGCTGAGATAAACAATTAAATCCATAACTAAGGTATGTACCTCTATAATCATATTTTTTAGAATTTATGCCACGCCAACTAGTATGGCTGCGATAAACTCTAGATTCCATAACTAAGATATGTACATCCAAAATCACGTCTCTACATTTTTCTCACGCCAGCTAGTATGGCTGTGATAAACTCTAGACTCCATAATTATGGTAGACAGTTATAGTTTCTATGGTCTTATCCAAATACGTTATCAGAATATTTCTTAATATAGTCCATAAAATTTATCTCGATATAAGGATTAATTTAAAAAATTAATCTATAAAGGTGAGCAAAATGAAAGTGGGAAGGAGGGAATAGATTCAAAATAGAGTTTATAGTAAGATTCTCAAGGGTCATCCTAGGAATCGTTTAATAAATCCTAATATATGATTGAGTACCATACTTCTTATAATCCATCAATAATATTTTATTGCAGGCTCGCAGTAGTACGACTAAACCTAGGTAAAATTATAATATCGCACTATTTGCAAAGACGAGATCAGCATGCGCCATCTAAAATGTGTCACGACCTGCACCCTGATGATCGGGCACTATTACGTGGGTACACTCAGCCTACGTCACAGAGTCGGCAGTAGAATGTTGTCAAGTCCTCAATGTGAATCATACTAATAGAACTAGTTCCATCATATACTCAATCAAAATATTCTAAAGAAAGAATGAATAAGAAAGATAATCCAAACAACAATATAAAAGAAATAAAACTAAGGCATGGCAATAAGATAGAACAATACTAACCTAGATCTCACAAGAGGTCCCTTTAGTTCCATAGTGCAAAAGTAATCTCGACTATAGCATTACTTTAAAACTTGGAACGGGGTGCACAAAAATGCCTAAATATTATCCAGTTAGGATTCACATAACTCTAAAAGAAGTTAAAAATACATGGTACAAAATATATGACAAGTAATAGAAATGAATACATGATGTACAAGTAAACTAAGTAGGCATAGTAAGGCAACTGAAATAAGTAACTATCATGATGACATGGCAATAGGCAATGTGAAATAGAAAACACTAGCTAAGTGATTTGAAATAGAAGTTCGTTATGTGATCAGCTTAGTAAAGCACACGATCTACTAAGTTAACACTCAATTATACGTGAGTTGTATAATTGGCATGCACACGGAATATACTAAAGGTTTTGATAAAATAACCAACTCATACTCCTCTGTCTCTACCACATTTTTTAGGAAAGAATATTTTAGTCATTTCGTAATTTTTTACATGTTGAATATTTATTTATTATATTATTTATTTATTGTTAGCATGTTAGATTTATTTTTGGACTTATATTAGTGGACCTAACTAGTTTAGATTAGATCCATGGATCAACATTTAATTCTAGTTAGAATTGAGCCCAACAGTAAGCCCATTAATTAGGAGGATGAATTAATTAAGTTAAACTTATTAGACTAGAACCTTCCCTCCTTAATTAATTTCTTCAAAAGAGGTTCAAGGGGTATTTTAGACTTTACATAGTAGCTTGAGGGAAGAGGCAAAAGAGGCCTATATATGGGGGGTAAAAACTTTCTCTCTCTTTATTTTTTATTTCAAATCTAGATCTAGAATTTTTCTCAACCAAATTTCATCAAATCCCTACTAAATTTCTCCCTAATTTCTTCCTAAATAATCAATGGAGGCTAATAGGGCAAGGATCTAGAAAGAGGAGCAATGATCTAGAAGTTGGAGGCTCTTTTTATCCAATTTAGAGATTTTATTGGGAATTTATCTCCCAATAGGTATAATTTAGTTTTTTTTTCCTTTAAAAAGGCTCTAAATCTATGATTTAACCATAAGAAACTATCCCACATGCTAAGGCTATCCATAAGAATTGGAATCAGGTTCATTAGGAGGCATATAGAGAAAGTTATGGTATATTCTGTGTCATTTTTGGGGAAATTCTGATTGACACATGTTGTATTTATCAATTGATCAATTAGACCAAATTAACATGTGTTTGATTGTGTGTGGCTAGTGTTATGTCCATAATTGGATACGCAGAGGCGGTATCCTAACAATTTGGAGATACGGATT